>OX377612.1:66263823-66619631 GCA_947397855.1 Thelaira solivaga | reverse complement strand
GCACTATCCGCAAAAAAAAAATTCTAATTAAAGCCAATATGTTTCTCTATTCAACAAAATAGAAATCAAGTCGATATCTTGAAAACTTAGCAAGTTATGACCAAAAAGGATAGTGCAAAAAACATTTTTTTTGCCAAAAATTACCATGTACTACCCCCTTTGCTTTTTTTGAAAAAATGATAAAAAATTTTTTCGCACTATCCGCAAAAAAAAAAATTCTAATTAAAGCCAATATGTTTCTCTATTCAACAAAATAGAAATCAAGTCGATATCTTGAAAACTTAGCAAGTTATGACCAAAAAGGATAGTGCAAAAAACATTTTTTTTGCCAAAAATTACCATGTACTACCCCCTTTGCTTTTTTTGAAAAAATGATAAAAAATTTTTTCCGCACTATCCGCAAAAAAAAAAATTCTAATTAAAGCCAATATGTTTCTCTATTCAACAAAATAGAAATCAAGTCGATATCTTGAAAACTTAGCAAGTTATGACCAAAAAGGATAGTGCAAAAAACATTTTTTTTGCCAAAAATTACCATGTACTACCCCCTTTGCTTTTTTTGAAAAAATGATAAAAAATTTTTTCCGCACTATCCGCAAAAAAAAAATTCTAATTAAAGCAAATATGTTTCTCTATTCAACAAAATAGAAATCAAGTCGATATCTTGAAAACTTAGCAAGTTATGACCAAAAAGGATAGTGCAAAAAACATTTTTTTTGCCAAAAATTACCATGTACTACCCCCTTTGCTTTTTTTGAAAAAATGATAAAAAATTTTTTCCGCACTATCCGCAAAAAAAAAATTCTAATTAAAGCCAATATGTTTCTCTATTCAACAAAATAGAAATCAAGTCGATATCTTGAAAACTTAGCAAGTTATGACCAAAAAGGATAGTGCAAAAAACATTTTTTTTGCCAAAAATTACCATGTACTACCCCCTTTGCTTTTTTTGAAAAAATGATAAAAAATTTTTTTCGCACTATCCGCAAAAAAAAAAATTCTAATTAAAGCCAATATGTTTCTCTATTCAACAAAATAGAAATCAAGTCGATATCTTGAAAACTTAGCAAGTTATGACCAAAAAGGATAGTGCAAAAAACATTTTTTTTGCCAAAAATTACCATGTACTACCCCCTTTGCTTTTTTTGAAAAAATGATAAAAAATTTTTTTCGCACTATCCGCAAAAAAAAAATTCTAATTAAAGCCAATATGTTTCTCTATTCAACAAAATAGAAATCAAGTCGATATCTTGAAAACTTAGCAAGTTATGACCAAAAAGGATAGTGCAAAAAACATTTTTTTTGCCAAAAATTACCATGTACTACCCCCTTTGCTTTTTTTGAAAAAATGATAAAAAATTTTTTTCGCACTATCCGCAAAAAAAAAAATTCTAATTAAAGCCAATATGTTTCTCTATTCAACAAAATAGAAATCAAGTCGATATCTTGAAAACTTAGCAAGTTATGACCAAAAAGGATAGTGCAAAAAACATTTTTTTTGCCAAAAATTACCATGTACTACCCCCTTTGCTTTTTTTGAAAAAATGATAAAAAATTTTTTTCGCACTATCCGCAAAAAAAAAATTCTAATTAAAGCCAATATGTTTCTCTATTCAACAAAATAGAAATCAAGTCGATATCTTGAAAACTTAGCAAGTTATGACCAAAAAGGATAGTGCAAAAAACATTTTTTTTGCCAAAAATTACCATGTACTACCCCCTTTGCTTTTTTTGAAAAAATGATAAAAAATTTTTTTCGCCACTATCCGCAAAAAAAAAATTCTAATTAAAGCCAATATGTTTCTCTATTCAACAAAATAGAAATCAAGTCGATATCTTGAAAACTTAGCAAGTTATGACCAAAAAGGATAGTGCAAAAAACATTTTTTTTGCCAAAAATTACCATGTACTACCCCCTTTGCTTTTTTTGAAAAAATGATAAAAAATTTTTTTCGCACTATCCGCAAAAAAAAAATTCTAATTAAAGCCAATATGTTTCTCTATTCAACAAAATAGAAATCAAGTCGATATCTTGAAAACTTAGCAAGTTATGACCAAAAAGGATAGTGCAAAAAACATTTTTTTTGCCAAAAATTACCATGTACTACCCCCTTTGCTTTTTTTGAAAAAATGATAAAAAATTTTTTCCGCACTATCCGCAAAAAAAAAATTCTAATTAAAGAAAATATGTTTCTCTATTCAACAAAATAGAAATCAAGTCGATATCTTGAAAACTTAGCAAGTTATGACCAAAAAGGATAGTGCAAAAAACATTTTTTTTGCCAAAAATTACCATGTACTACCCCCTTTGCTTTTTTTGAAAAAATGATAAAAAATTTTTTCCGCACTATCCGCAAAAAAAAAATTCTAATTAAAGCCAATATGTTTCTCTATTCAACAAAATAGAAATCAAGTCGATATCTTGAAAACTTAGCAAGTTATGACCAAAAAGGATAGTGCAAAAAACATTTTTTTTGCCAAAAATTACCATGTACTACCCCCTTTGCTTTTTTTGAAAAAATGATAAAAAATTTTTTTCGCACTATCCGCAAAAAAAAAATTCTAATTAAAGCCAATATGTTTCTCTATTCAACAAAATAGAAATCAAGTCGATATCTTGAAAACTTAGCAAGTTATGACCAAAAAGGATAGTGCAAAAAACATTTTTTTTGCCAAAAATTACCATGTACTACCCCCTTTGCTTTTTTTGAAAAAATGATAAAAAATTTTTTTCGCACTATCCGCAAAAAAAAAATTCTAATTAAAGCCAATATGTTTCTCTATTCAACAAAATAGAAATCAAGTCGATATCTTGAAAACTTAGCAAGTTATGACCAAAAAGGATAGGTGCAAAAAACATTTTTTTTGCCAAAAATTACCATGTACTACCCCCTTTGCTTTTTTTGAAAAAATGATAAAAAATTTTTTTCGCACTATCCGCAAAAAAAAAAATTCTAATTAAAGCCAATATGTTTCTCTATTCAACAAAATAGAAATCAAGTCGATATCTTGAAAACTTAGCAAGTTATGACCAAAAAGGATAGTGCAAAAAACATTTTTTTTGCCAAAAATTACCATGTACTACCCCCTTTGCTTTTTTTGAAAAAATGATAAAAAATTTTTTTCGCACTATCCGCAAAAAAAAAATTCTAATTAAAGCCAATATGTTTCTCTATTCAACAAAATAGAAATCAAGTCGATATCTTGAAAACTTAGCAAGTTATGACCAAAAAGGATAGTGCAAAAAACATTTTTTTTGCCAAAAATTACCATGTACTACCCCCTTTGCTTTTTTTGAAAAAATGATAAAAAATTTTTTTCGCACTATCCGCAAAAAAAAAATTCTAATTAAAGCCAATATGTTTCTCTATTCAACAAAATAGAAATCAAGTCGATATCTTGAAAACTTAGCAAGTTATGACCAAAAAGGATAGTGCAAAAAACATTTTTTTTGCCAAAAATTACCATGTACTACCCCCTTTGCTTTTTTTGAAAAAATGATAAAAAATTTTTTTCGCACTATCCGCAAAAAAAAAATTCTAATTAAAGCCAATATGTTTCTGTATTCAACAAAATAGAAATCAAGTCGATATCTTGAAAACTTAGCAAGTTATGACCAAAAAGGATAGTGCAAAAAACATTTTTTTTGCCAAAAATTACCATGTACTACCCCCTTTGCTTTTTTTGAAAAAATGATAAAAATTTTTTTTCGCACTATCCGCAAAAAAAAAAATTCTAATTAAAGCCAATATGTTTCTCTATTCAACAAAATAGAAATCAAGTCGATATCTTGAAAACTTAGCAAGTTATGACCAAAAAGGATAGTGCAAAAAACATTTTTTTTGCCAAAAATTACCATGTACTACCCCCTTTGCTTTTTTTGAAAAAATGATAAAAAATTTTTTTCGCACTATTCGCAAAAAAAAAAATTCTAATTAAAGCCAATATGTTTCTCTATTCAACAAAATAGAAATCAAGTCGATATCTTGAAAACTTAGCAAGTTATGACCAAAAAGGATAGTGCAAAAAACATTTTTTTTGCCAAAAATTACCATGTACTACCCCCTTTGCTTTTTTGAAAAAATGATAAAAAATTTTTTTCGCACTATCCGCAAAAAAAAAAATTCTAATTAAAGCCAATATGTTTCTCTATTCAACAAAATAGAAATCAAGTCGATATCTTGAAAACTTAGCAAGTTATGACCAAAAAGGATAGTGCAAAAAACATTTTTTTTTGCCAAAAATTACCATGTACTACCCCCTTTGCTTTTTTTAAAAAATGATAAAAAATTTTTTCCGCACTATCCGCAAAAAAAAAAATTCTAATTAAAGCCAATATGTTTCTCTATTCAACAAAATAGAAATCAAGTCGATATCTTGAAAACTTAGCAAGTTATGACCAAAAAGGATAGTGCAAAAAACATTTTTTTTGCCAAAAATTACCATGTACTACCCCCTTTGCTTTTTTTGAAAAAATGATAAAAAATTTTTTCCGCACTATCCGCAAAAAAAAAATTCTAATTAAAGCCAATATGTTTCTCTATTCAACAAAATAGAAATCAAGTCGATATCTTGAAAACTTAGCAAGTTATGACCAAAAAGGATAGTGCAAAAAACATTTTTTTTGCCAAAAATTACCATGTACTACCCCCTTTGCTTTTTTTGAAAAAATGATAAAAAATTTTTTCCGCACTATCCGCAAAAAAAAAATTCTAATTAAAGCCAATATGTTTCTCTATTCAACAAAATAGAAATCAAGTCGATATCTTGAAAACTTAGCAAGTTATGACCAAAAAGGATAGTGCAAAAAACATTTTTTTTTGCCAAAAATTACCATGTACTACCCCCTTTGCTTTTTTTGAAAAAATGATAAAAAATTTTTTCCGCACTATCCGCAAAAAAAAAATTCTAATTAAAGCCAATATGTTTCTCTATTCAACAAAATAGAAATCAAGTCGATATCTTGAAAACTTAGCAAGTTATGACCAAAAAGGATAGTGCAAAAAACATTTTTTTTGCCAAAAATTACCATGTACTACCCCCTTTGCTTTTTTTGAAAAAATGATAAAAAATTTTTTTCGCACTATCCGCAAAAAAAAAATTCTAATTAAAGCCAATATGTTTCTCTATTCAACAAAATAGAAATCAAGTCGATATCTTGAAAACTTAGCAAGTTATGACCAAAAAGGATAGTGCAAAAAACATTTTTTTTGCCAAAAATTACCATGTACTACCCCCTTTGCTTTTTTTGAAAAAATGATAAAAAATTTTTTCCGCACTATCCGCAAAAAAAAAATTCTAATTAAAGCCAATATGTTTCTCTATTCAACAAAATAGAAATCAAGTCGATATCTTGAAAACTTAGCAAGTTATGACCAAAAAGGATAGTGCAAAAAACATTTTTTTTGCCAAAAATTACCATGTACTACCCCCTTTGCTTTTTTTGAAAAAATGATAAAAAATTTTTTCCGCACTATCCGCAAAAAAAAAATTCTAATTAAAGCCAATATGTTTCTCTATTCAACAAAATAGAAATCAAGTCGATATCTTGAAAACTTAGCAAGTTATGACCAAAAAGGATAGTGCAAAAAACATTTTTTTTGCCAAAAATTACCATGTACTACCCCCTTTGCTTTTTTTGAAAAAATGATAAAAAATTTTTTCCGCACTATCCGCAAAAAAAAAATTCTAATTAAATCCAATATGTTTCTCTATTCAACAAAATAGAAATCAAGTCGATATCTTGAAAACTTAGCAAGTTATGACCAAAAAGGATAGTGCAAAAAACATTTTTTTTGCCAAAAATTACCATGTACTACCCCCTTTGCTTTTTTTGAAAAAATGATAAAAAATTTTTTTCGCACTATCCGCAAAAAAAAAATTCTAATTAAAGCCAATATGTTTCTCTATTCAACAAAATAGAAATCAAGTCGATATCTTGAAAACTTAGCAAGTTATGACCAAAAAGGATAGTGCAAAAAACATTTTTTTTGCCAAAAATTACCATGTACTACCCCCTTTGCTTTTTTTGAAAAAATGATAAAAAATTTTTTCCGCACTATCCGCAAAAAAAAAATTCTAATTAAAGCCAATATGTTTCTCTATTCAACAAAATAGAAATCAAGTCGATATCTTGAAAACTTAGCAAGTTATGACCAAAAAGGATAGTGCAAAAAACATTTTTTTTGCCAAAAATTACCATGTACTACCCCCTTTGCTTTTTTTGAAAAAATGATAAAAAATTTTTTCCGCACTATCCGCAAAAAAAAAATTCTAATTAAAGAAAATATGTTTCTCTATTCAACAAAATAGAAATCAAGTAGATATCTTGAAAATTTAGCAAGTTATGACCAAAAAGGATAGTGCAAAAAACATTTTTTTTGCCAAAAATTACCATGTACTACCCCCTTTGCTTTTTTTGAAAAAATGATAAAAAATTTTTTCCGCACTATCCGCAAAAAAAAATTCTAATTAAAGAAAATATGTTTCTCTATTCAACAAAATAGAAATCAAGTCGATATCTTGAAAACTTAGCAAGTTATGACAAAAAAGGATAGTGCAAAAAACATTTTTTTTTTCCAAAAATTACCATGTACTACCCCCTTTGCTTTTTTTGAAAAAATGATAAAAAATTTTTTCCGCACTATCCGCAAAAAAAAAATTCTAATTAAAGAAAATATGTTTCTCTATTCAACAAAATAGAAATCAAGTCGATATCTTGAAAACTTAGCAAGTTATGACCAAAAAGGATAGTGCAAAAAACATTTTTTTTTGCCAAAAATTACCATGTACTACCCCCTTTGCTTTTTTTGAAAAAATGATAAAAAATTTTTTCCGCACTATCCGCAAAAAAAAAAATCTAATTAAAGCCAATATGTTTCTCTATTCAACAAAATAGAAATCAAGTCGATATCTTGAAAACTTAGCAAGTTATGACCAAAAAGGATAGTGCAAAAAACATTTTTTTTGCCAAAAATTACCATGTACTACCCCCTTTGCTTTTTTTGAAAAAATGATAAAAAAATTTTTCCGCACTATCCGCAAAAAAAAAAATTCTAATTAAAGCCAATATGTTTCTCTATTCAACAAAATAGAAATCAAGTCGATATCTTGAAAACTTAGCAAGTTATGACCAAAAAGGATAGTGCAAAAAACATTTTTTTTTTCCAAAAATTACCATGTACTACCCCCTTTGCTTTTTTTGAAAAAATGATAAAAAATTTTTTCCGCACTATCCGCAAAAAAAAAATTCTAATTAAAGCCAATATGTTTCTCTATTCAACAAAATAGAAATCAAGTCGATATCTTGAAAACTTAGCAAGTTATGACCAAAAAGGATAGTGCAAAAAACATTTTTTTTGCCAAAAATTACCATGTACTACCCCCTTTGCTTTTTTTGAAAAAATGATAAAAAATTTTTTCCGCACTATCCGCAAAAAAAAAATTCTAATTAAAGAAAATATGTTTCTCTATTCAACAAAATAGAAATCAAGTCGATATCTTGAAAACTTAGCAAGTTATGACCAAAAAGGATAGTGCAAAAAACATTTTTTTTTGCCAAAAATTACCATGTACTACCCCCTTTGCTTTTTTTGAAAAAATGATAAAAAATTTTTTCCGCACTATCCGCAAAAAAAAAAATCTAATTAAAGCCAATATGTTTCTCTATTCAACAAAATAGAAATCAAGTCGATATCTTGAAAACTTAGCAAGTTATGACCAAAAAGGATAGTGCAAAAAACATTTTTTTTGCCAAAAATTACCATGTACTACCCCCTTTGCTTTTTTTGAAAAAATGATAAAAAAATTTTTCCGCACTATCCGCAAAAAAAAAAATTCTAATTAAAGCCAATATGTTTCTCTATTCAACAAAATAGAAATCAAGTCGATATCTTGAAAACTTAGCAAGTTATGACCAAAAAGGATAGTGCAAAAAACATTTTTTTTTTCCAAAAATTACCATGTACTACCCCCTTTGCTTTTTTTGAAAAAATGATAAAAAATTTTTTCCGCACTATCCGCAAAAAAAAAATTCTAATTAAAGCCAATATGTTTCTCTATTCAACAAAATAGAAATCAAGTCGATATCTTGAAAACTTAGCAAGTTATGACCAAAAAGGATAGTGCAAAAAACATTTTTTTTGCCAAAAATTACCATGTACTACCCCCTTTGCTTTTTTTGAAAAAATGATAAAAAATTTTTTCCGCACTATCCGCAAAAAAAAAATTCTAATTAAAGAAAATATGTTTCTCTATTCAACAAAATAGAAATCAAGTCGATATCTTGAAAACTTAGCAAGTTATGACCAAAAAGGATAGTGCAAAAAACATTTTTTTTTTCCAAAAATTACCATGTACTACCCCCTTTGCTTTTTTTGAAAAAATAATAAAAAATTTTTTCCGCACTATCCGCAAAAAAAAAATTCTAATTAAAGCCAATATGTTTCTCTATTCAACAAAATAGAAATCAAGTCGATATCTTGAAAACTTAGCAAGTTATGACCAAAAAGGATAGTGCAAAAAACATTTTTTTTGCCAAAAATTACCATGTACTACCCCCTTTGCTTTTTTTGAAAAAATGATAAAAAATTTTTTCCGCACTATCCGCAAAAAAAAAATTCTAATTAAAGAAAATATGTTTCTCTATTCAACAAAATAGAAATCAAGTCGATATCTTGAAAACTTAGCAAGTTATGACCAAAAAGGATAGTGCAAAAAACATTTTTTTTGCCAAAAATTACCATGTACTACCCCCTTTGCTTTTTTTGAAAAAATGATAAAAAATTTTTTCCGCACTATCCGCAAAAAAAAAATTTTTATTAAAGCCAATATGTTTCTCTATTCAACAAAATAGAAATCAAGTCGATATCTTGAAAACTTAGCAAGTTATGACCAAAAAGGATAGTGCAAAAAACATTTTTTTTGCCAAAAATTACCATGTACTACCCCCTTTGCTTTTTTTGAAAAAATGATAAAAAAATTTTTTCGCACTATCCGCAAAAAAAAAATTCTAATTAAAGCCAATATGTTTCTCTATTCAACAAAATAGAAATCAAGTCGATATCTTGAAAACTTAGCAAGTTATGACCAAAAAGGATAGTGCAAAAAACATTTTTTTTGCCAAAAATTACCATGTACTACCCCCTTTGCTTTTTTTGAAAAAATGATAAAAAATTTTTTCCGCACTATCCGCAAAAAAAAAATTCTAATTAAAGAAAATATGTTTCTCTATTCAACAAAATAGAAATCAAGTCGATATCTTGAAAACTTAGCAAGTTATGACCAAAAAGGATAGTGCAAAAAACATTTTTTTTGCCAAAAATTACCATGTACTACCCCCTTTGCTTTTTTTGAAAAAATGATAAAAAATTTTTTCCGCACTATCCGCAAAAAAAAAATTTTTATTAAAGCCAATATGTTTCTCTATTCAACAAAATAGAAATCAAGTCGATATCTTGAAAACTTAGCAAGTTATGACCAAAAAGGATAGTGCAAAAAACATTTTTTTTGCCAAAAATTACCATGTACTACCCCCTTTGCTTTTTTTGAAAAAATGATAAAAAATTTTTTCCGCACTATCCGCAAAAAAAAAATTCTAATTAAAGCCAATATGTTTCTCTGTTCAACAAAATAGAAATCAAGTCGATATCTTGAAAACTTAGCAAGTTATGACCAAAAAGGATAGTGCAAAAAACATTTTTTTTGCCAAAAATTACCATGTACTACCCCCTTTGCTTTTTTTGAAAAAATGATAAAAAATTTTTTCCGCACTATCCGCAAAAAAAAAATTCTAATTAAAGAAAATATGTTTCTCTATTCAACAAAATAGAAATCAAGTCGATATCTTGAAAACTTAGCAAGTTATGACCAAAAAGGATAGTGCAAAAAACATTTTTTTTGCCAAAAATTACCATGTACTACCCCCTTTGCTTTTTTTGAAAAAATGATAAAAAATTTTTTCCGCACTATCCGCAAAAAAAAAATTCTAATTAAAGAAAATATGTTTCTCTATTCAACAAAATAGAAATCAAGTCGATATCTTGAAAACTTAGCAAGTTATGACCAAAAAGGATAGTGCAAAAAACATTTTTTTTGCCAAAAATTACCATGTACTACCCCCTTTGCTTTTTTTGAAAAAATGATAAAAAATTTTTTCCGCACTATCCGCAAAAAAAAAATTTTTATTAAAGCCAATATGTTTCTCTATTCAACAAAATAGAAATCAAGTCGATATCTTGAAAACTTAGCAAGTTATGACCAAAAAGGATAGTGCAAAAAACATTTTTTTTGCCAAAAATTACCATGTACTACCCCCTTTGCTTTTTTTGAAAAAATGATAAAAAAATTTTTTCGCACTATCCGCAAAAAAAAAATTCTAATTAAAGCCAATATGTTTCTCTATTCAACAAAATAGAAATCAAGTCGATATCTTGAAAACTTAGCAAGTTATGACCAAAAAGGATAGTGCAAAAAACATTTTTTTTGCCAAAAATTACCATGTACTACCCCCTTTGCTTTTTTTGAAAAAATGATAAAAAATTTTTTCCGCACTATCCGCAAAAAAAAAATTCTAATTAAAGAAAATATGTTTCTCTATTCAACAAAATAGAAATCAAGTCGATATCTTGAAAACTTAGCAAGTTATGACCAAAAAGGATAGTGCAAAAAACATTTTTTTTGCCAAAAATTACCATGTACTACCCCCTTTGCTTTTTTTGAAAAAATGATAAAAAATTTTTTCCGCACTATCCGCAAAAAAAAAATTTTTATTAAAGCCAATATGTTTCTCTATTCAACAAAATAGAAATCAAGTCGATATCTTGAAAACTTAGCAAGTTATGACCAAAAAGGATAGTGCAAAAAACATTTTTTTTGCCAAAAATTACCATGTACTACCCCCTTTGCTTTTTTTGAAAAAATGATAAAAAATTTTTTCCGCACTATCCGCAAAAAAAAAATTCTAATTAAAGCCAATATGTTTCTCTGTTCAACAAAATAGAAATCAAGTCGATATCTTGAAAACTTAGCAAGTTATGACCAAAAAGGATAGTGCAAAAAACATTTTTTTTGCCAAAAATTACCATGTACTACCCCCTTTGCTTTTTTTGAAAAAATGATAAAAAATTTTTTCCGCACTATCCGCAAAAAAAAAATTCTAATTAAAGAAAATATGTTTCTCTATTCAACAAAATAGAAATCAAGTCGATATCTTGAAAACTTAGCAAGTTATGACCAAAAAGGATAGTGCAAAAAACATTTTTTTTGCCAAAAATTACCATGTACTACCCCCTTTGCTTTTTTTGAAAAAATGATAAAAAATTTTTTTCGCACTATCCGCAAAAAAAAAATTCTAATTAAAGCCAATATGTTTCTCTATTCAACAAAATAGAAATCAAGTCGATATCTTGAAAACTTAGCAAGTTATGACCAAAAAGGATAGTGCAAAAAACATTTTTTTTGCCAAAAATTACCATGTACTACCCCCTTTGCTTTTTTTGAAAAAATGATAAAAAATTTTTTCCGCACTATCCGCAAAAAAAAAATTCTAATTAAAGCCAATATGTTTCTCTATTCAACAAAATAGAAATCAAGTCGATATCTTGAAAACTTAGCAAGTTATGACCAAAAAGGATAGTGCAAAAAACATTTTTTTTGCCAAAAATTACCATGTACTACCCCCTTTGCTTTTTTTGAAAAAATGATAAAAAATTTTTTCCGCACTATCCGCAAAAAAAAAATTCTAATTAAAGAAAATATGTTTCTCTATTCAACAAAATAGAAATCAAGTCGATATCTTGAAAACTTAGCAAGTTATGACCAAAAAGGATAGTGCAAAAAACATTTTTTTTGCCAAAAATTACCATGTACTACCCCCTTTGCTTTTTTTGAAAAAATGATAAAAAATTTTTTCCGCACTATCCGCAAAAAAAAAATTTTTATTAAAGCCAATATGTTTCTCTATTCAACAAAATAGAAATCAAGTCGATATCTTGAAAACTTAGCAAGTTATGACCAAAAAGGATAGTGCAAAAAACATTTTTTTTGCCAAAAATTACCATGTACTACCCCCTTTGCTTTTTTTGAAAAAATGATAAAAAATTTTTTCCGCACTATCCGCAAAAAAAAAATTCTAATTAAAGCCAATATGTTTCTCTATTCAACAAAATAGAAATCAAGTCGATATCTTGAAAACTTAGCAAGTTATGACCAAAAAGGATAGTGCAAAAAACATTTTTTTTGCCAAAAATTACCATGTACTACCCCCTTTGCTTTTTTTTGAAAAAATGATAAAAAATTTTTTCCGCACTATCCGCAAAAAAAAATTCTAATTAAAGCCAATACGTTTCTCTATTCAACAAAATAGAAATCAAGTCGATATCTTGAAAACTTAGCAAGTTATGACCAAAAAGGATAGTGCAAAAAACATTTTTTTTGCCAAAAATTACCATGTACTACCCCCTTTGCTTTTTTTTGAAAAAATGATAAAAAATTTTTTCCGCACTATCCGCAAAAAAAAATTCTAATTAAAGCCAATACGTTTCTCTATTCAACAAAATAGAAATCAAGTCGATATCTTGAAAACTTAGCAAGTTATGACCAAAAAGGATAGTGCAAAAAACATTTTTTTTGCCAAAAATTACCATGTACTACCCCCTTTGCTTTTTTTGAAAAAATGATAAAAAATTTTTTTCGCACTATCCGCAAAAAAAAATTCTAATTAAAGCCAATACGTTTCTCTATTCAACAAAATAGAAATCAAGTCGATATCTTGAAAACTTAGCAAGTTATGACCAAAAAGGATAGTGCAAAAAACATTTTTTTTGCCAAAAATTACCATGTACTACCCCCTTTGCTTTTTTTGAAAAAATGATAAAAATTTTTTTTCGCACTATCCGCAAAAAAAAAATTCTATTTAAAGCCAATACGTTTCTCTATTCAAGAAAATAGAAATCAAGTCGATATCTTGAAAACTTAGCAAGTTATGACCAAAAAAGATAGTGCAAAAAACATTTTTTTTTGCCTAAAATTACCATGTACTACCCCCTTTGCTTTTTTTGAAAAAATGATAAAAATTTTTTTTCGCACTATCCGCAAAAAAAAAATTCTATTTAAAGCCAATACGTTTCTCTATTCAAGAAAATAGAAATCAAGTCGATATCTTGAAAACTTAGCAAGTTATGACCAAAAAGGATAGTGCAAAAAACATTTTTTTTGCCAAAAATTACCATGTACTACCCCCTTTGCTTTTTTTGAAAAAATGATAAAAAATTTTTTTCGCACTATCCGCAAAAAAAAATTCTAATTAAAGCCAATACGTTTCTCTATTCAACAAAATAGAAATCAAGTCGATATCTTGAAAACTTAGCAAGTTATGACCAAAAAGGATAGTGCAAAAAACATTTTTTTTGCCAAAAATTACCATGTACTACCCCCTTTGCTTTTTTTGAAAAAATGATAAAAAATTTTTTCCGCACTATCCGCAAAAAAAAAAATTCTAATTAAAGCCAATACGTTTCTCTATTCAACAAAATAGAAATCAAGTCGATATCTTGAAAACTTAGCAAGTTATGACCAAAAAGGATAGTGCAAAAAACATTTTTTTTGCCAAAAATTACCATGTACTACCCCCTTTGCTTTTTTTGAAAAAATGATAAAAAATTTTTTTCGCACTATCCGCAAAAAAAAAAATTCTAATTAAAGCCAATACGTTTCTCTATTCAACAAAATAGAAATCAAGTCGATATCTTGAAAACTTAGCAAGCTATGACCAAAAAGGATAGTGCAAAAAACATTTTTTTTGCCAAAAATTACCATGTACTACCCCCTTTGCTTTTTTTGAAAAAATGATAAAAATTTTTTTCGCACTATCCGCAAAAAAAAATTCTATTTAAAGCCAATACGTTTCTCTATTCAAGAAAATAGAAATCAAGTCGATATCTTGAAAACTTAGCAAGTTATGACCAAAAAGGATAGTGCAAAAAACATTTTTTTTGCCAAAAATTACCATGTACTACCCCCTTTGCTTTTTTTTGAAAAAATGATAAAAAATTTTTTCCGCACTATCCGCAAAAAAAAAAATTCTAATTAAAGCCAATACGTTTCTCTATTCAACAAAATAGAAATCAAGTCGATATCTTGAAAACTTAGCAAGTTATGACCAAAAAGGATAGTGCAAAAAACATTTTTTTTGCCAAAAATTACCATGTACTACCCCCTTTGCTTTTTTTGAAAAAATGATAAAAAATTTTTTTCGCACTATCCGCAAAAAAAAAAATTCTAATTAAAGCCAATACGTTTCTCTATTCAACAAAATAGAAATCAAGTCGATATCTTGAAAACTTAGCAAGCTATGACCAAAAAGGATAGTGCAAAAAACATTTTTTTTGCCAAAAATTACCATGTACTACCCCCTTTGCTTTTTTTTAAAAAATGATAAAAAATTTTTTTCGCACTATCCGCAAAAAAAAAATTCTATTTAAAGCCAATACGTTTCTCTATTCAACAAAATAGAAATCAAGTCGATATCTTGAAAACTTAGCAAGTTATGACCAAAAAGGATAGTGCAAAAAACATTTTCTTTGCCAAAAATTACCATGTACTACCCCCTTTGCTTTTTTTGAAAAAATGATAAAAATTTTTTTTCGCACCATCCGCAAAAAAAAAAATTCTAATTAAAGCCAATACGTTTCTCTATTCAACAAAATAGAAATCAAGTCGATATCTTGAAAACTTAGCAAGTTATGACCAAAAAGGATAGTGCAAAAAACATTTTTTTTGCCTAAAATTACCATGTACTACCCCCTTTGCTTTTTTTGAAAAAATGATAAAAAATTTTTTTCGCACTATCCGCAAAAAAAAAATTCTATTTAAAGCCAATACGTTTCTCTATTCAACAAAATAGAAATCAAGTCGATATCTTGAAAACTTAGCAAGTTATGACCAAAAAGGATAGTGCAAAAAACATTTTTTTGCCAAAAATTACCATGTACTACCCCCTTTGCTTTTTTTGAAAAAATGATAAAAATTTTTTTTCGCACCATCCGCAAAAAAAAAAAATTCTAATTAAAGCCAATACGTTTCTCTATTCAACAAAATAGAAATCAAGTCGATATCTTGAAAACTTAGCAAGTTATGACCAAAAAGGATAGTGCAAAAAACATTTTTTTGCCAAAAATTACCATGTACTACCCCCTTTGCTTTTTTTGAAAAAATGATAAAAATTTTTTTTCGCACCATCCGCAAAAAAAAAAATTCTAATTAAAGCCAATACGTTTCTCTATTCAACAAAATAGAAATCAAGTCGATATCTTGAAAACTTAGCAAGTTATGACCAAAAAGGATAGTGCAAAAAACATTTTTTTGCCAAAAATTACCATGTACTACCCCCTTTGCTTTTTTTGAAAAAATGATAAAAATTTTTTTTCGCACTATCCGCAAAAAAAAAATTCTATTTAAAGCCAATACGTTTCTCTATTCAACAAAATAGAAATCAAGTCGATATCTTGAAAACTTAGCAAGTTATGACCAAAAAGGATAGTGCAAAAAACATTTTTTTTGCCTAAAATTACCATGTACTACCCCCTTTGCTTTTTTTGAAAAAATGATAAAAAATTTTTTTCGCACTATCCGCAAAAAAAAAATTCTATTTAAAGCCAATACGTTTCTCTATTCAACAAAATAGAAATCAAGTCGATATCTTGAAAACTTAGCAAGTTATGACCAAAAAGGATAGTGCAAAAAACATTTTTTTGCCAAAAATTACCATGTACTACCCCCTTTGCTTTTTTTGAAAAAATGATAAAAATTTTTTTTCGCACCATCCGCAAAAAAAAAAAATTCTAATTAAAGCCAATACGTTTCTCTATTCAACAAAATAGAAATCAAGTCGATATCTTGAAAACTTAGCAAGTTATGACCAAAAAGGATAGTGCAAAAAACATTTTTTTGCCAAAAATTACCATGTACTACCCCCTTTGCTTTTTTTGAAAAAATGATAAAAATTTTTTTTCGCACCATCCGCAAAAAAAAAAATTCTAATTAAAGCCAATACGTTTCTCTATTCAACAAAATAGAAATCAAGTCGATATCTTGAAAACTTAGCAAGTTATGACCAAAAAGGATAGTGCAAAAAACATTTTTTTGCCAAAAATTACCATGTACTACCCCCTTTGCTTTTTTTGAAAAAATGATAAAAATTTTTTTTCGCACTATCCGCAAAAAAAAAATTCTATTTAAAGCCAATACGTTTCTCTATTCAACAAAATAGAAATCAAGTCGATATCTTGAAAACTTAGCAAGTTATGACCAAAAAGGATAGTGCAAAAAAAAATTTTTATCATTTTTTCAAAAATACAGCAATTATGACCAAAAGGGAAAGCATTTTGAAAATAACCTTAATTTCTTTAGTTTTTTTGTCATTGTATGTTTTCATCTTGATTTTTTATAAAATTCATAATTATTATCTTCAATTTTAAGTGAGTGATTTAGCTTTTTCTAGCCTTTTTTAGGCAAATTTAGCTCCTGGCAACGCTGATTGAACTTTAAGTTAAATTTAAAATTTTTTTTTTAGGTTAAAATTATTTACAAACAGTTTTATTTTGCTTTTTTTTTTTTGTTTTTAGTCCTGGCATCTCTAACAGAAACTTGCTGTGGGTAAATTGTAGCTTCGGCTTAAATCGATGTGATGTGTAAATTGTTTTACTCAACGTTTTAAATGAAACCTTTTTTTTCAAGTCACACTTTATTGTGAATTTCTAAATCAGGTTTCTTTGTTTCTTTTTTCGATTTTGAGTTGTTCGTAGCCTCGTTGCTTTAATTTGGTGCCAGTGATGTTTTCGATTTATGAGAGCTTGAACGAACCATTTAACAAGTTGGTGTGTGAACTCAACAAACCAATTTGTTAACTACTCACTAAATAGCCAACAAATACAATCAATAAAGATAAAAAAAAATATTCAATCAGCTCAATGTAAAAGAAAATATTAATAAAAAAAAAATAGCTAATGGGTGTCTCAGTAAGAGTGCAATTTTTAATTTTAAAATAAAACTTTTTTTTAGAAAGTTGGTGTTTTTTATGGGATTGTAAAACAGACATATTGCGTTTAAGTATAAAATAAAATATTAACGCCGGAAATTCGTTTCAGCCAGTGAAGTCAATAACAAGTTTTTGGAAAAAGTTGTCTTCTTCATCGGAGAAAACATCTGCTTGAATGCACAAAATTCTTGAATTTGAGGCTCAGAAAATTCTGAACCCACAATGAGCCACCGTCGGGTCAGAACTTTGGTCAGGCCCTACTTTTTTGAAGATAAAGACGAAATTGAAGTGACTGTGGGCAGCCTTTCTTACAGGAACATGATAACGAAGTTCTGATGTTCAGCCACATGCTGCATACTGCATGAAATAATCGATTTATGACAGCACGACATGAAAAAGTGCACTCTTACTGGGACTAATTTTTTTTATTATTTTTTTTAAGTAAAAGAAAAAAAATTAATTAAAAAAATTAGTAATTAAAATTTTTAAATTATTTCATACAAAAAGCCCAAAATAGCTCAGAAAAAAATATGTGTGTTTAAATATTAAAAGTTTTCAAAATAATTTGAAAACGAAACAAACACAGAGTCTGTTTTATATTTTTCTTTTTTTGTTTGTTTATTTACATTTCATTAGCTGCTTTAGCAAGTTGCAAGCTTATTTTTGGGCTGAACAACAAAGGTAACTCACATTTCAAAATCAGGTGTTAATTGCTAAAGCATACACTCGAAAAAATAATGAAAATAAAAAACAGAAAAATACCACAAATCATACACACACACACACAGAGAGTCAATTAACGATTAAATTATTTGGCTGCTCAGCAACAAAAATCTTCTGGTCGAAGGCAATTTGTTTGTAACTTGTTTTCTTAAAAAACATTTTCAGTTCACATCTTGTTATAAAAAAAAAATTTAAAAAAAAAGCGTTAATGAATGGAATAGTCTTGGAAGAGTACTAGTACTTGAAGAAACTCCAGAAAAAAAATTTTAAATTATTTGTTCATTCAAAATTTTGTAATTCTAAATTCGAATCAGTTGAATTTTAGTTTTGCTACAGTTAAAGTGTTCAAAGTGCAGTGAAAAATTATCAAACTAAACAAAAACCCATTTAAGGAAGTTGGCAAGATGTCGGAATAGCTGAAAGTATTTTTTTTTTTTTTTTTTTAATAAAATTGAACGGCTATGCCTCATCTAGTCAATTGCTTTAATTGATTACCAACAAAATTCCACAAATTACATAATTGTCAATAAAAAAAAGTGATTTAAAAATAAAATTGAACAATCCAACTAAACAGGATATTCAGAATATTCAGTGTGTGGACAAAGGCCGTCCTATTTTTTTTTTTTTTTTTTTTTTTTTTTTGTAGAAAGAAAATTGCAAGCAAACACGAGGAAAGTTTGGGCCATAATCATAGTCACAAAAAAGTAGGCTTTTATTAAGAATTATATGGACTTAAAGTTGTTTTTAAAAAGCCACCGACTTTAGTGTGACTATGGTGACGGTCCTTTAATTTTAAATAATTTTTTTTTTTTCAAAATTGTTTCTTGCAGCATCATTTTTCTATGGCCAATAATTTTTTATGTTTTAAAAAAGATAAAGGAAATGTCCTTTTAGTTTAAAATATTTTATTTAAAAAAATTATCATGTTAATTAAATTTTTTTAATTAAATCATTTGAGCTCTAATTGCCCCGCGACTTATGAGATCTATTGTGCAGCCCAATTCTCAACTAAAACAATACCAGACTACTCACTAATCTCGCAATTGTTGTGGGATTCAATTTATCTAAGTCTTCTGGGACCAATATTCATCCCACTGTCTAGTTTCATTGAAAACTATTAATGCTTTCAAAAGTTGTAGCAAAAATTAATAAAAACAAGTAGACAAAAACACCGTGTAACAAGTTGTGATTGATTTAATTTTTGGTTTTATCTCTAAAACTTTTGAATCGTTTAATATTTTTTAATGGATTTTTAATCAGGTATAAGCTGAGGAACACTTACTCCATCTCTGTCATGTCCTGCCTGATCAGAGCAAGCTCTATTTAGGGGGGCGCTATCTGCAGGGTCTTACCGCACTGTCGTCTATAGGGATGGGCACTAGTAGTAGCAACAGGTTTAGGTGACGAACGCATCTTCTTACTTAATTGCATTCTTCTTTTGCTAGCCGTCTTTACTCTTAAACAGATATCATAAAGGGACCAGGTCATGTGACCCAGAGAGGAGCTGGTTAAGCGCAGCATATACTCCAATATTTCTGTTTCACTTTAGTCGGGACGGGACGTCCAGTGCAACCTAACCTAATCAGAAGAGGAAATAAACTACATTTTTTTTTAATCGCTCTAACTCTTAAAGAGTTATAAGCGTTTTTCGAATTAAAACGCTAGTTAATTAAAGTGGATGTGGCAATTTAAGTACCGCAAAAAGTATAATTTTTTTCTTTTTTTTCTAAAAATTAAAAGAAAATAGTTTTTTGGCATGTTCGAAAATTCGAAATTAAGTTCGAAAGTAAAAAAAAAAACAATATTTAAAAAAAAATTAAAAAATAAAAAAAAAACAATATTTTACAAAAATTACAACAAAAAAAATTATTTTTGGGCATGTTCGAAAATTCGAAATTGAGTTCGAAAGCAAAAAAAAAACAATATTTTACGAAAATTAAAAAAAAAACTTTTTGAGCATGTTCGAAATTTCGAACTCAATTTCGAATTTTCGAACTTAATTTCGAATTTTCGAACTGTAATAAAATATTTTTTTTTTAGTAGAGCATATGAATATTCCCTTAAGTTACAATATTTTTAATTAAAAAAAGTGGTCACCTTAATTACTCCTTATTTCTGCACTATTGAACGATGGCTTCTTTCACTCTTAAATTGTTTAGTTGAATCAATTAAATATTTAATCAAAATGATATTTTGCTTTCGTTCAATGAAATGATTTTAACAAACACTGTGTCAGCAGGTTAAGATGATAAATTATTATCATGAAAAACGAGTAGTGCTTCCAAGCACAACATAAAACTCATGCTTAGGAACTCAATTCGAAAATCCTGCGTACTAAATTGGAGATGATAACTTTTTTTTAAAACTAAATAAAACAAAATCCATTAAAATTAATTTTTAAAAAATCGTTACAAGGATGTTATTTGCCAGGATTATACTTCCGAAAATTAGCTGTGTGTGCGTGTGTGAATGAAGCTTAAGTAATCATTGCTGTTTCATAGAAATTTTAGAGCAAAATTGTAATAAAATCATGCCAATGTGTGTGTGTGTATGTAAAGAGGCATTTAGAAAAATTAAGCTTTGAAATGCTAAACTCTGTTGTTGTTAAGTATGGGAAAAAATTTTTATGGATTTTTAAATGATTTAAAATGAAAAAGTGTGAAAATACACGTTAAGTGCCATCCACCAGCCTGCAAATTAGGTCTTTGCAGCACGATTACATTTTCAAACGTCAATTATTCAATCAGGGAAATCAATGCAAAGCAGGCAATTCAATACATTTTACTCACTGCCAGTTCAAAACACCAACAAAAGTGAATGCGTTCAATAAAAGTTTTTCAGTTTTTCTTTTCTTTTTTTTAACTGCTAAAAATAAAACTTTTTAATTTGCAAAACGTACAAGGATACGCCTAACACATGACTGACTGTTTTGCCTGCTTGTTGTTAATGAAACTTAAAAGCTTTTTTTTTTTTGTTTTTGAAATTTTATTAGCTCCGGTAAAAAAGTTGTTTGTGTTTCGAAGCTGAAAAGGAATAATTGAAATGTAAAATAAACGCCTCAATACTTGTTGCAACAAAAAATTTAAATTGATAAGGACTGCAGCGTAATCAATCGGAGGCTTAACCAATCAATATGAATTATTGTTATAACACACTATGATTTACGAATCTTCTAGGGGCCACGCACAGCATATTCTCAAAAACTAACTACTAATGGCGGATGTGAAGGACATATCACCCAAAGAAGTCTTTGAATTCTAGACCCAGGGAGGACTTTTAACAATAGCTGACTTGTTCTGCTCCTCATTCTAATAATACAGGAGTTATTCTGAACCTCACCGATTTTACTCCTGAACAGCTCAACAACGCAGAGTTTGATGGTGAGGTTGAAAAGAACTTCTGCTCCAATATGTTATGGGTTAATGAGTCTCTTCAATATCAAAGAATTTCTATTAAATTTTATTAAAAATCATTCAATAGCCAAGGACTTCTATAAAAGAAACCTGAGGGCAAATTATTACATTCAATATCGATCGCAATTTCAATATAATTTAAACGATAATTTCAATTGATGTCGAGTGCAATAATTTGGCCCCTTAAGCTTTTATTACTGTGAAATTTCGTTCAAAATCATGTGAGAATCGAATGAGTTGATGTGGGTGCTGTTGAAGAAACCACTATTTTTTTTACAGCAATAAAGGTGAAACAGCTCTCAATGAAAAGTTTTTTTTTTAATAATAAACTGCCTGCTTTCTAGTTAAAAGAACATTTTTAATTTAAAAACTGATTTTCAGTAAAAAAATTTAAATTAAATTTAGAAGAGCCAGTTTTTTGTAGCACAATTTTTGTTTCCTCTTTTTTTTTAGAATTTGTTATCTTATGAAATTCATACACCCACCTACATTTACAAGAACGTTCTAAGTTAGCAGTCGTATAAGCACACACACTCTTCACTTGTTAAGGCAATTTCCATAGAGACAAGATGTTTTCTAGCACACAAAAGGCAAGATTCATTGGCATTGTTTTTAGCAGAGGTCGCCAACATTCAGTGCTTAAGTATTCACTTAAGCACTTTCTTTGGATAACGATTGCAGCCACTATTCTTCTGTTTGTCAACTCCTGAAACCTGGCCTGCTTAAAAATTAAATGTTGCTGCTCCCTCTCCACAAGCACTTGACTTGTTACTAGAAATTAATAACTAAAAACACTGACAAAAATATTTAAAAAAATTTAAAAAAAAATTATGACGTAAAAAAAAGTAATTAAACAAATTCTTGTTAAATAACAAATTGATTTAAAATTTTTTTTGTTATATAAACAAAAATATAAAACAAAATTACAAATTACAGTCATTGCTTCGACCAGAGCAACTGAAAACTAAAAAAAATTTATAAAAAATAGTGGGAGATAAAAGTCCGCAATTTTGTAAGAACGATCTAGTTCAAGCGAACAATTCAACTTTTTTTGGTTGTGTTGTTCATGTTCGATCTATTTCAAAAGAACGCTTCAGTAAATTCAACTATTCAATTTCTTTGGTAAATAAATCATTCGCTGACTCCATATAAGTGTTGTTTGTGGCGCTCATGTACGATCTAGCTTAAATGAACGGTTCAGTAAATTGACGTGTTGTTTATGTTGCTCATGTACAGACTAGTTCGAAGGAACGGTTCAGTAAATTGATGTATTAAATTTTTTTACAAATAATTTCGATTATCGTTCACATACGTGTTGTTTGTGGCTTTCATGTACAATCTACTTCAAAAGAACGGTTCAGTAAATTCAATTATTAAATTTTTTTTTTTTGTAAATAATTTCGTAAATCCTTCATATACTCTACATACGTTTGGCACTCATGTACTAGCTAGTTCAAACTGAACAATAAAATTTTTTTGTAAATAAATTTATCATTCTACATACGTGTTGTTTGTGAAGTTAATGTACGGACTAGTTCACACAGACGGTTCAGTAAATTGATCTATTATTTTTTTTTTATCGTTCATTGACTCTATAGCTATTAGTTCAAACGAACAGCTCAGCAAATTAAACAATGAGTTCATTCATCTCTTACTTTTGTATTGTTCACCTTTTTAGGATTAACACATTCAAAAATTAATTCAAAATAGCTAAAATGCCGCAAAATTATGTAGTCGGTCTGGGTGAACAAGATCGCCAAATTGGAATCTTTTCCAAAACTCGCTGTTAATTAAAAATCACATTTGATTGCAAACACTAATTAGTTTTAGTTTCAAAAAAAAAAAAGATGACCGAAAATCGTACGAAAGCAACGATAAACGAAAGTCACAAGTCATTGTAAAGTGTAAGACATGAACCATGAACGATTAACAAAAGAAAATGAGCTAGTTCTTTTAAAGAAATATAAAAGTGGAACGAACTGAAACAATTAAGGTGTTTCTTTAAAAATTTTCATTTAAGAAATTTAATTATCTTTTATGGATATTCTTTTTTTCTGTAAGTGTAACAATAAATTTAATTTATCTAAAAGCATTTATGAGTTCAAGTTTTCGTTTGTTCTTCTATTAAAAGAAAAATCAATAAAAAAAATTTCTTTTAAAATGACAGCCATTCAAAATGAAACACAATTTGTGCTGCTCTGCTCTACTTTGGTTTTATTATCATTTTTGACTTTTAAATAAATTTTTCTTGTCGTTTAAGCAAACACTTGAAAAATTAAAAAAAAAAAAGAGTTAAAGACTAAAGCTGTGAAACTCTTAAACATTTAAATAGAATTTTTTTTAAATTAAAAAATTTTAAATCAAAAAGTATTAACAATAACAATAGCCAAGCCAAAGTCGCTAATTAATTAAAGATGGTGAATACGGGCCTTAATTTATACAACCTTTTGAATAACAAAATTTTTCCTTTTCTTTCTTTTTTTGTAATTTAAGTGCTTTAATAAATCAAAATTCTCATACTTTGCACAAAACAACTCTAAGTTTTTAGTTTTTAGTTTTTTTTTAATTAATGTAAATAAACAGAATTAATTAAAGTTAATGAAATCCTTGTTCACACATTTGTAGTCTTTGTGAAGCTTTCAGCTTCATTCTCATTTTTTTTTTTTTATTTTTTTTTGTTTTTTTTATTCACTCATCCACTTCCAAGCAATAATTTTTATGAATATAAATTCTAATTTAAGAAACATTAAAATGTTAACTAGACTTGAGTTGACTCACATAGAGAGAGTTTACAGCAAAACTCATTAATTTTTTTTAACTTTCGGGCAAAACACAGTTGGTTCCTAAAGCTTGACACTCCACACTTGTAAAACCAAAGTAAACACTTACTAGATACGTTTTGCTGGTTTGTTTTTTTTTTCTTTAATGTGAAAGTGAATCACAAAATTGCTTTAGAAAACAAATGACGAAATTTTGTTTAGAGTTTTAATTTGGACAGCGACAGCTCTGGAGCGACTACTGGCTTGATTAGCCAGAGAAAATATTTTTCTAGACAAAATTAATAATAAAAAAATGTGTGTGTTTAAAGAACGTTTCGAATTTTAATTTGCACAGCTCTGGATCAGCTCCCTTAGCCAGGAAAATAAAGCAAAAATTTTTAGAATTTTAATTTGGACAGCTCTGGAGCGGCTACTGAGAGGCTTCCTTAGCCAGGAAAACAAGCAACATTTTTTCTCTTCAAACTGAATGAAAAAAATGGTGATTTGGTTGAGTGGCTTAAAGGTCAGCTCCGAGAATTCGCTAAGACAGCGAGAAAGTCTTGTTTTTTACCATCATGAGCCATAACAGGATAGCGACGTAAGAAAACTAAGTGCAGGCCGTTTCCCAGCTAAAAGAAAACCAAGACTTGTAACAAATCTTGTAATTGTCTGTCGCTGTACTGGAGGCTAAACTAAAACACACAATATGTTAAGACGCTGCTGGTGTTACTCGACAGAAACGACAGCAGGTATTAATTAATGTGCTGTTTATAAGAATCGATTAAGTCAATTATCTAAAAAGTTTGTATGAAACGAAGAGACTAGCCTGCCAACGTTTTTTAAAAGAATAAATGAGTTGTTATTTTTGAAAGTGGTATAAGTCCATTTTTTAAAAAAATTTATTAACGTTAATTTTAGCAAAATATAAACACGATCTTACTAAAATTAGCACTAAGTCATTTAAAAAAAAAAACTGGACTTGTACCTTTTTCAAAAATAACGGTTTAAAAATATTTCCTTACAAAACTCTTTCTGTCGATTTTTTTTTAATTTTAATTTAACATCCAAAGAAATTAATCTTTTTTTGCTTTGAAATACCACTGCGGATTTCCATCTTACTGACACACAAGCCAGGTTTTTCTCTTGCAGGCAAATCGTAATTTATAATTCTTGCCAAAAAAAATGAAATGAAAAGAAAAAATAAATTGTGACATTAACATGGAAAAGGTGCGTAGAAATAAGCAAAAATAATTACATGACATTTACTTGCAAGTCCATTAATTTCTTCTCTATCTTTTGAAAAAAAAAAAAAATAAAAAAAATTCAAATAAGCAGCAAAAACAAGTTAATTTACTCTCTTAACAAAAAAATGTTTGACTCCACAAAAAAAAATCTGAAATATGCGAGTAAGTAAATAAAAAAAGGGAGAAACAAAAAAAATGCTTTCTTTTCACTCATTTTATTCAAAGCGTACTCGTATTAACCTGCTTAACTAAAGGGTTGTTCACTTAGAGTGGTTACAGCAACACACCATCAAAGAGCAACATAAACCATAAAGTCAAGTTGAAAGACTTGCTTGCAAAACAACTAAAAGAGGCTTATAGCCAGCAATCAAATCTATGTCCTTTAAATTAATAGGTAGCATCTGCCAAGCTCTTCATTCTTTTTTTAGATAAATCAAACACCAGGGCAAGTTCCTGAATTAAACAGCCAGCACATATTTTACAGCGTTGGGAAGAAATCCTTTAGCACTAAGCTCGGCTAACACACAAAAATTGCCGAATGTGGGAAGACTCCAAAAACTGTTACACGTTGACTGCCCTCATGTTAAAAAAAATCCTTCCAAAAAATTATTTGTTTAAGTACAGTTTCACGGTGATTATTACTGTAATTTCTGTCGATTGGTAAGTGGTTTTAACCTGTGGTAGCCAACATGTTAGGGTTGAGAAGGTGACAATCTGCTTTATCATGGTTACTGTTTTTGGTAAATTATGGTTCTCTAATTTCTTTAAAATAAATTTTGCTGAGGAAGGCTGTCAACGCATAGCAAAAGTATTGGGTTATATGGAAAATTAAAAAAAAAAAAAATTGAAAAATAGTCCAAAGTAACTTCTGAGTATTTGGGTGATAGATTACAAATCTAGACGACCTCCTCTTTAGAATGATATGTGTCCCCTCCCGTAATCTTCTATGGTTCATTTGTCCGGCCATTTGAGAGATTTTAGCAATTTCTGGACGAACCATAGAAGATTATTGGATAAGACACATATCATTTTAAAGATTTTGATATTTGATTACAATAACTGAATTTTTGATTGGTAACAAATTTAGTTTTCACAACCGAAGCTGTTTTCTATGTGTGGTAGCATCAACAAAATATCAAAATCTATGCTGACATAAACATTCGTTTACACATGCCTGCTTTGCTTCTATTTCATCACATCTACCCAGGCTTATTGAAAAACCTTTTATTACAAAAAATAGAAAAAAAAAAAAAAATAAATGATGAAAATGTTCATTTATTATTGAGATTTACTCTCAAGACAAGGATAGTCATTCATTATGGCTGTTCTTGCTTAACCAAAGGGCAAAAATTTTAGGAAAGAAAGCAAAATTATGTACCGGCAAAAAAATATTTGAAGGCAATAAATTAATTTTTATCACGTGACAAGAAGAGATATCCAACCAACTAACAACATCAAAAATGGCAAAAGCATGTCCGGCAGATGATAAACAAAAAAAAAAAAAGTAATTAAAGGCAACACTGAAGGCCTAGCAGGACAGAAAAACAAAGTTATAAATTATGCCTGGAAGCTAATAGTGGTACAAGTTAATTATTTGAATTAATTTCAATTTTACTAGTCATTAGCAGGTAATGAAGAGCGTAATTCCAAAGAACACTACTCATTTGGGGAAAATTTATTTATTCAGGTGCTTTTTTACATTTACACAAACAGTTACAGGGTGAGAGAAAAAATGTATCCATTTGAGCTTGAGAACTTTCAAATTTAGTGTGTCCACTGCTAGTGGGCGTTTTATGCTTGAATAATTAGTTTCATTAAGAGACCAAACTTTTAGCTGTCACATGCAATAAAAACACAAAAAAAAAATTGGGTTTAAGGATTATATTCCTTTTTATTTCGCACACGCAAAGAAAAGTAAACCAAAATTTATTGCCCAGTTGCTTTTGCCTTTCACACAAAAAACTTATTGTTCATGTCATGCGAGTACAACAATAATTTATTTTCAAGTTGCCAAATTAATTGTCATAAATATTGTTTGTTTGTTCTAAAATGTTGCATGTTTTGCTGTTAATTAAGTAAACGAGTGCTGGTTAATTCCTTTAATCTTCAAATGATTCTGCTAGAGAATAATAAGAAAGAAAAAAGGCATCACAAATACCACGAAAACAAATTTTTTTATTATCTTTAGTAAACACTCTCTCTCATAGTCACACATATGCCCACGCTCTCGTAATGCGTACGTGCCAGTTTTATAAATGAAATTGAAAACAATGAATGAATGAGTGAATGAACGTTTTATTTTTATTTTGTATTTTAGGTTAGTGTTGACTTTTGACCATAATCACCATTAACTGCTGAATATTTAAATATGTTTTTTTGTTCAAGAAACGTTCAAAAAATATCCATCTTCTGTTTGGTGATTATTGATAATCATCAATATATTCAAGCAAACACACACACCCACAATGTGTGATTTGGGCTTAGCTTTTCTGTACAAAAAAAAAAAAAAAATTATTTTAAATTGAAAAAAAAAATTTAAATTTTTTTTTTCAAAAATAGGCAGTGGAATTTAAAAATTTTTTTTTTAATAAAAAATAAAAATGAAACTGAACAGAAACAAAACCCTCTAGCTATAGACGTTTTTAACTTGGATTTCATATGTTTCCTACTAAATAAACTGAAGAAAAGAGACTCAAATGTCACATTTTTAATTAACGATAAAAAAAAAAACTTTTTCTTTACAAAATTTTAATATTATTTTTTTTTCACACAGAGAGGGAAAGAAAAATTTAAAAAAAAAAATCAACTGAAGTAGCTGTCATTTTATATTTATTTAGAGCCTGAAATTCCTGTCTCTGTTGCTAATAACAGCATTTTACCACTAACACACCCACCCACACACACACATAAACTCAAACATTTTCTTCTTTTTTCTAAATATATTTGAATAAACCGGAGGTATTGAATTGCAAGCCCAAAAATTCTAACAAAAATAAAAATTAAATCAAAACTTGATTGTTAATGTTTGTTATTGAGGGAGGCTTTGCAGGGAGGGAAACAAAGCAATGACAGTTTTTTTGTTAAACAAAACCTAAAAAAAAGAAGGAAGCAGATGAAGAAGTTGTAAGAATTGTTTTTTTAAACAAAATTAAAAATCATTTTTTTTTTGTTTAACAATTTTTCTTTATTAATAAAAACTTTTACGTTTTTAATGAGTCCAAAGAGCAAAATTTAAAATTTTAAAAGTTAAGCTGCTGGGAACAGCTTCAAAGTATATTTTGAGCAGAGAGGAAACTTGTTCAGGAAACCAGCAAAATTTTAAGGGATTTTTATTTTGAAAAGTTACTTCAAGATTTTGATGAAAAGAAAACTTTTATTTTTAGCTGCTTTTGGGGGAAGCCTAATAGCCTTACAAATGTACCCTTAAGGCAGTAAATTTCTTGCATGAATTACGTTTTCAAAGACTAATAAAAGTAATTATTACTTTTTAAGAGCTACAACGCACCCACATGCTCTTAGAAATTTTTTTTTTTTTTTAAATTAAAATCGTAAATAAACAACATAAACAAAAAATGGCGATTGTACCGTGTTGCCACAGAATTAATAAATGTCCTGATAACAATGACAAGTTGCAAAGTCGACGTATGAGACTACATAATTTAGCTAGTTTTGTGGGAAAAAAAATTTTAATAATAAAATTAAAGAAAAACATACCCCATACAGCCTTTAGTCAACAGAAATTGTAAATTTTCATCACGTTATCATTTTTGAAAGAGCATGAATTTATGCTTACCTGAAAAGAGATCAATAAAAATGCAGATATTTAATAAAAATATATACTGACAAACCTACAGTCACACACACACATACACAACATATTCGGAAGAGGAATATTTTATTCAGAAATAAAAGCCAAGGCTCTTTATAACTGACTACTATGTGCTCCACTAGTAGTTGGTTGGCTGCTTGGTTTACAGTCATACCTGAATTTTTTATTTATTAAAAATTCTCATGGCCTTAGAAAATGTATGGAGCGTACCAAAATAACTACATGGCAGCCCTGAGTGGTAGGCAAATTCAATTTTGACAGCGTGTTTTGCAGTGAAGTTGGCTGCAAAACAAATTTTTTTTATATTTTTGACCAGTAATGACATTTTAGTTACTTTTTCTTAATCTAGCGTTATCAACTCTACGTAATGATTAACACTACTGTGGAGAATACGCACCGCCAGCGCCCTTATTTAGGTGTGATGTTTTAATACAAATAAAGGGCACTAAAAAACGCTACATGTGCAAGTTCTAATTTCCACTGAACTGTAAAATGGCGGCCTGACAGCCATCAGTTACAAACCCAAGATACTGTTTTGAACCCAGACCCACTTTCTGACTTTAAGATCTTGTGCGATTTTAAAAATTTTGTTTTCAATATTTTGGGTGAATTAAAAAAATTAAAAAAATATTTAAAAATACATATTTATTTGTTAGTTTTATTTGACCTTTTTCTTTTTAATTAATATGGCAATTTTATAAGACCTCATATCGATATTTCGCTCCAACTTGTGTAGCTTCTTCAGGATATAATTATAATTAATTATAATTCAAGCTTAAGATCTCAATAAAAATTGTTTTAATTTTAATTTTCTAATATTTCGACTTATTTTTGAAGGTCTGCTTCATTGAAATTTGTTGGAAAATTTAAATAAAAACCATTTTTATTGAGATCTTGAGCTTAAATAATATTTATAAGATCGAATAATTTAAAAAAATAATTAGAAAATCATTTTATTAAACATTTTTTTATTACAAACAACACAAAAGTGTAAAGAAAACACTAATGACTACTGACATGCTGTCAAATTTATAAAAAAAATTTACATAAATTTTTTGTTTAATAAAACTTTTTAATGTAGAAAAATATTTCCTTCCCAATCCATTTTGCCAGCTAAATAAAGGTTACACACGCTCTGGCTGTCCCATAAACCGGTAATTGCCTTGCACTGCATTCCAATTTAATGTTTAATGAATATAAAAATATGTTTTCATAAAAAAAGGACCCCAAAAAAATCCAACTGGATTTTGGGTATTTGCATATAAATCAATGTAAAGAAAAAACTTATCGAAATTTTAAATAATATTTCAAGCAAAAAGCTTACAATTTTTATAGATTTTTCAAGATTCAAAAATTGTAATTTAATTTTTTAAGTGAAGAAAATTTTAGTTTAAATTTGGAAAATCTGATTTAAGTACGCTGAAACTCGCTCAATTTAAAAACTGTTTCAATAACAATTAAAAAGCATCTTAACGATTTATTAAATAAATGGCGGGTTCAAGGTATCAAATGTTATCGTGGGCAACCAAATACCTTTAAAAGCAACACTAACAACAGATATTTCTATATGTTGGTTCCATTTGGTAGACCATTTGAAATTACTGCCTTTTTGTTTTTGAAGACTTCATTATTTTTATAGTTTAATAAACACTAAATTGAATAGAAAACCTAAAGAAAAATTGAGCTCACCTTAGTCCTCTTACTAGCTTCCTTTCTGATTACAATGGAAAATAGACAACAACAAAAATTGACCTAAATGTGGTGTAGCAGATTATGGTTTTATTTTCAAAAGTGCTTTTCAAATATTTATTTAGAAATAAGTCCCCTTGAGAATTTTTTCAACCTGTTTTTCTTTCTTGTCCTTTTCTTTTTTTTTTTTTGACAAACAAATATCCTTTTATGACAACTTGAAATTCCATTTTGTTGTAATTACTTTCGTACCTACTACTGGCTTTTATATTTAAAAACGATGTTGTCAAACAAAGAAAGAAAGAAATTTTCTGAAAAAGATTTTCTTAAATATCAACCAACCACAACCCCTTAATTGTTTTGTTATTTTAAGGATCCTTTCATGTTTCCCACTCTGTATTTGTGTACATAATTTTAAAAGAATATTAAAAATAGCTTAAATTCCAACCAGAAGAAAGAAAACAAAATCGACCAATAATGACAACAAAATATTCATAATACAACACAAGAACAAATGTATGCATACATACATACGTACACACAACAGGATATACAAATTCATGCATTTGCTGGTAAAAGTAATCAAAATAAATGGCCAGAAAAAAATGTCTGTACAAATTACAAATACATTGACTAATTTACTACAAAAATATAAACAAATTTAAGTACGTGTGTATGTGTGTGTAAGTGTTAGCATTCATACCCAAATTATTTTATTAATTTATTTATTTTTATTTTTAGATTATTTTTCAATGTCATTAAAGGGTTGTAAATTTATATAATCCTGGTAATTTGTTACACACATACAAACACAAATTTTTAATTCCAAATGAAAATACTTAATAGCAGCACTTGGGGCTAACTGGTATTTTTAGTTAAAATAAAATTTAATTAAAAATCAGTCACTTGTTTATTTTACTTATAACACGCAGCTTAAAGAGAGAGAGACTGCACTGAGAAAACTACTTCGGTTGTGAGAACCAAATTTATTGCTAATCAAAAGTTCAGTTGTGATAGACGAACTTTTTAATTGTGGCAATAGAAAATCAGTCTTCCAGCTTAAAATAGAACTAGATTTTGGTGGGTATTATCGAATTCTAGTTGCTGCAACTAAAAAATTTCATCACTACAACTGAATTTTTGATTGGATACAAATTTAGTTCTCACAACCGAAGTGGTTTTTTGTGCATGTACTCAGAAAACTACTTTGGTTGTGACAACTAAATTTGTTGCTAATCAAAAGTTCAGTTATGTTAATCGAATTTTTTAATCGTTACAGCTTAAAAATATTTTTGAGACAACAAAATGTTTGGATTTTATTAGCGAATTTTAGTTGCTACAACTAAACAATTTATTTATCACAACTGAATTTTTTAATCGGAAACAAAAATTTTGTTCTCATAACCAAAGTTGTTTTCTATGTGTAGCTTTTGTAAGTACTTATTAAGAAAAAAGCTTTTCTCTCAATACATAACTCAAAAGCTTTACTTTTACGTTTATTTCTTTTAAGATTTAAGCAACAAAAATATAGTCAAAAGCTGATATTTGAGCTGTTATTTTAAAGAGGGGTATAAGTCTAATTAAAAAAAAATTAGTCAGCAATAATTTTACAAAGATATAGACTTAATATTATGAAAGTTGTTGCTAAAACATTTTTTTAAAAAACTGGAATTTTATCACTTTTACAAATAACAGATCATTTTTAGTTTTTAATAAAGAACTATAGCTCTTTTACTTTTAAAACAACAAATATCTTTTATGGCTTAAAAGTCAATTTAAGGATTCAATTTTAAAGTTATGCGGTATATTTAAAAAACTATTATTTTTTTAAATATAAACATTTTGGTCATATGGGTTTTTAGCTTTTTTTCTATACAAAACTTGTGTACAAACATTGCAAATATACACAAACATATTTTATCTTTCCTTCCCTCTCTCTCTTTATGTTAACCTTTTGACTTTTGTTTTAATTTCATTTAAAAAAAATTCCTTTAAACATGAAATTAAAAAAAAAAATTGTGAAAATTTTAAAATTTGAAATTTATTTACATGGGAATATTAAATACGTTATGAAATACTTTTAAAAGTAAAATATATTTAAATACTGTTTTAGTTTATATAACGAATAAACTTTAGTTTTTTACTCCAAGCAAACCATTTCAAAGGGCAAAGCTACCTTTTGCCAGCAGCAACAATAAATACAAAACAGTAAATGGAAACAACCAGAAATTTTAGGTCATGCTTGAGTGCAGTCTCATGTTTTATATCAATTTGGTAAAGTTTATGGATGAGTACGTATGAGAAATGCACTTACACTCATACACACACCCACAAAACAAAACAATTTTTATTGAAAATGAAGATTAAAAAATAGCAGACATTTACTACTGGCATGTGATAATAAAGTTTTCTTATCAACATGGTCAAGAGTCAAAGAAAATAAATAAATAAAATATTTAAAAAAAAACACACACACACACACAAAACAAAAGTTAGATAAAATAAAAAAGAAAAAATTTATAAGAATTTCCAGAAAATGTTTTAATTAAATTTCTATAAAAAATGTATTTTTAAGCTACAAAAATATAAAAAAAATTTCTAAACTCTAAAAAGATAAAAAAAATCTAAGCTTAAAAAAATACGAAAAAGAAATATTTAAAAAAAGTTTTAAATTAAAAAAAAAAAATTTCAATAAATTAATTCAAAATTTTATCACATTTTACATTTGAAAGAAAAAATATTTTTTTTAATTAATAAAAAATTCAATGTTATCTTTAATTACAGTTAAATGGATAGTGAAACGTGCCTACGACATGTGAAATTATGTTGTTAATGCTGCTGCCAAATTTCATTTTAATCACTACAAGAATACATCTTGAAGCCATATATCCTTTATTTAAAATAAAAAAAAAATTTAAGTTTTAATTATTATTAAAAACCCCTAAAAATATGTTATTCTTATAAAAAGAGACTGTATGACTATTTAAATTTATTTTAAAATATGAAAGGGTTCTTCCATTTGCCCTAGAACATTTCCTTAAAAAATTAAATATTTCTCTTCATTGTAAATACTACAAAATTGCTAACAACATGTAAAATGATGCTTATAATTTTTTCTATAAAGTCAACTTCAATAACTAAAAGGACTTGACTAACTGTCATATATCCTTTATTTACAAAATATAATTTTAAAAGAAATTTTAAAGAATTTTAATATTAGCTTAAGGTATAGTTAAATAAGCAGAAAAAATTGCTTACGATATTTTAATCACTGCAAAATATTTTTTTTTTTCAATTTAATTATATTTAAAAAGCTCTAAAGCTATGTAGTTTTATGACCCTTTAAATTACTTTTTAAAAGGTAAAAGGGTTTTTTGTCAAAGCTATTATACTAAATTAAAAAAAAATTCAACTCAAACTTTTGTTGTAAACAAAAATTTACTAAAAACGTAATAACAACATGTAAAATTATGCTTTAAACTTGTCCTACAAATTTCACTTCAATCCTTCTCAGGACTAGACTATCTCCTATATATCCTTTTTTTAATAAATATAATTTGTAATGAAATTATAATACAGAATTAAAAAAAAAAATTTTTTTACTGTATTTTAAAATGTGTTTATTAACTAAAAAGTAAAAATTTTACCAGGATATACTACATACATAAGAATCCTTTACGAAATTTTTTTTCTGAAAGCAGAATTTTTAAGCAAAAACAAGATAAAAATGCTGTTTGTTTGCACAAAATTTTTCTGTTAATATTTTTATTAATTTTTAAATCACTGAATTGTAGTTTATAATTCAAAGAAAATTAAAATTTATTAGTAAAAATTAAACAGAATGCACAGCAAATTTTTAAATGAATGTAGCGTTATGATTTGAAGCTTTTGAGTAAATCTCATTTAAGTCCGGCTAAGCCTGGGAGTTCGCCCAGCATATCCTTTTTTTTAATATTTTCTATTTTAGCTGTAATTACAATTTATAACGTGTCTACTTTTAATTTTTTAAGGCTGCTGTTAGTGGTAAAAGGCATTTGCTTATAAACAAATTTTCATGAGTTTGGAATTTAATTGGTAGATACGTTTGCGTTACATATGCTTGCATTAACTTAATATTTTTTTTTTATTTTTTTTTTTTTTTGTGTTTATTTGTTTATGACTTGTACATTCATTGGTTTTTAAAATAAACTTCCCCATAAGCTTATTTCGCCGGTATTAAATTCATAAAAATGTCATGCACGCAAGCATTTTTCATTTCAAAGCGTATGTCAAGATAAAAACATAAATTATTTTTAAAATTAAATATGCCTGTAAACATACATGCAAAGGAGTATTTCATCCAGTCATTTTTTTTATCAAACATGTCAGGCATATTAAAAAAAAAAACAGGATACAAGTTGCTTAGCTGCCAACAGTTTTGTGTGATAAATTTCATAAATTTTTCTAAAGGCTCAATCTAGGAAAAATGACAACATTTCATTGATTTAATGAAATATTTCATTGAGTGACTGAATATGAAATTTTTTTTGCTAAATTGAATGAATATTTCATTTAATTAATAAAATATTTTATTAGTCTAAAGAAACGTTTTCATAAAGAACTTTTTCATTGGATTAACGAACAAAATTATTTCAGTGGTTTCACTTAGAATCACAAGTTTTGCCACAACCGTACTTTAGTTGAAATTTTTAATCACTGCAAGAATATATATATCCTTTTTTGTGTTATTACCGCTTACAACTCTTGTGTAAGTGTGATTGACAAAAACACACAAGTGAAAAGCAGTTGTTTCAATTTCAGCTCAACTGAGTTTAGTGGTGAATCGTGATAGGGGGCATAAAACTTTAAAAAAAAACTCTTTTGCCAAGAGCGTAAGAATTATACGCTGTCTGCCACAGATATGAGACGTTACATTTTATTTTAAAAAAAATATTAATTAAAAGAAAGTAAAACTCTAAATTTTTATTGATTTTCAGGACATAAAAGCTTTTTAATATTCATTTTTTTTACTGCATCATGCCAACAGTTTTGGCACTGATTTAAAACAACCTGCTTCTTAAGGTGCAAAATATAAAAAAATGAAAATATTTTGCATAATTTTCTCTCCCTATATTTTTTTTTTTTTTCCAACTCAATAGAATTTTTCCTCACACATAACTACAAACACACATAAAATATAAATTAAAATACTCGTTCACGGTCAATACATATTCATAATGAATTCTAAAATAGAAAAAAAGGAGTGCCACAGAGAGGAGAGCAGAGCGTGAGGATGCGGAAGGTAACTTGAGTAAAACATTCACTTTTTTTTTATAACTTCTGCCCTTTAGCTGGAAAGTGATTACACATGCCATTATTATTTATGGCTTCTGTTAGTAAATTGCATTTTGGAAATTTTTAACACACACACACAAACCAATTATTATGATTTACAAAATAAAATAAAAATTAAAAAAAAAAGAAATGACTTTAAAAATATTTCTTGCTTTTTATGTTTCACTTGTTTCAAAATTTGAAACAATAATTTTTAATATTTGATTTTTTAATGTTTTTTTTTTAATAAAAAAAAAAACTTGTTTGCAAAGGTTAAAAGCCTGTTCAGTTAAATGCGAACGTAAGCTTCGTTCGCCTAATTGTGTTGAAAAAAACAATACACGAAAACAAACAAAAAAATAATAAAAATAAATCAAATAACAATAACTAATAAAAAGTTACAGCTTTAAGGAAGTAATTTAAAATGAAATTTAGCTTGAAATAAGTTAAAAAAAAAAAATTTAAGCAAAAAAACAACTAACCCGGGAAAAATCATTAATTTTTATAAAGAAAAGAAATATTTTTTAACAAGATAATCATGCATTTTTATCGATTTCATTTCAAAATCTTTAAATTATGAATAATTTAATTGATGAAAGCAATAAAAAACTTTCTCGTTTATCCAAAAAATTATCAAAATTTTTCTTATAAATTTTTGTCTTAAATTTTAATTTAAAGTCTTTATAATTTTTTTTCGATAAGAGAGTTTATTTTTATTAATAAAAGAGCCGTTATGTTTGAAAGATTTATAAGTCCACTTTTTAAAAAACTAATGAATCAGGGGTTGTTTCAGTAAAACTGTGTCTATATCTTGCTAAAATTACCCCTAACAAATTTTTTCATAGTGGACTTATGCCACTTTAAAAAATAACGGCTCAAATTATTTATTACTTTCGATGTAAATACTCAATACCTTTAATACCTTGAATTGTGTACATTTTTCAGTTGTATCATAAAAAGTTCGATAATACAGCTCAAAATATTATTGAGAGAACTAAATCTTGGACTGTGTTATCCAATTTAGATTTTTGCAAACCTAAAAAAATGTCATTGTCACAACTGAATTTTTTCCTGTTGGCAAATTTAAATTCTAACAACTAAAGTTGTGGTCTGCGTGTAGCAACAAAAAGCATATGATTAACTTGGATCACTTGAAGATCAGTCCTAAGGAGCTGCACACAGAACGTAGATGCAGAACATACTAGTATTTATGTATATCTGTTGTGCCATTGTATAGGTCTACTTTGGGTCCGTTTTCGTTACTTAGTACAATAGTACCAACAAATATTATTTGAGCTGTTATTTTTTAAAATGGTTTAAGTCCACTTTTTTTTTAAAAATAATTCTAGTTAGATGGTGTTTTTATCTTGCTAAAATTACCGCTAACTCACTATTTTTTAAGTGGACTTATAACACTCTTAAATATAAAGCGGACAGATTTCGTAAGGATTTTTTTAATTTCACTTAAAGCTGATTTCTGTTAGATTTTTAAGAAATTATTTTTTAATTTAAAGCTAATATTTCATAATGAGCGGATGCAAGCACTTGTGCAACCCGTTACATAAACGAAATTGAATTAAATTTAATAAAAAAAATTTTTGTTCTGAAAAAACAGTATTTTAAAGCGGTTAAAATTAAGAGAAGAATTTTTAAAGCAAACTTTTGGTAGCAGCCAATTTATATTTAGAAAGCACAAAGCGCTATGAGTGCCAAGGGTTCTTACAATAAAAATTTTGAAGAAAACAAATTTTCTGGCATAAAAAAAAATTTTTTTTTTTTGTATTTAATAAAGAAAGTTTTCTGGTCTGGTTCTTGGTTACTTTCCATAAACTTTCAAGCTGATAACATTCTGTTGGTAAATACCCATTAAAAACAACCATTAATTTCCAATAAATATTTAATTTTTTAATGGTCTTTAGAACTAGCAGGAATCCATATAACAGAGATGGGAAATTGGAAAAAAATTAATAGATTTATTTTTTTTCTTAAAAAATTTATTAAAAATTTCAAATATTTTACTGATTTTTTTAAATTTCATAAAGCTTAATTTTTTATTAAAAAAAATGTCAAAATTTTCTTTTGATGATTCCTTAGTAATTCTTTTTTAAAATTAGTAAATGGCCTTAAACTTTCCATACCTGCAGCAAACCCTAGAACTGAATTTCAAATTGTCTTTAAACGTAATGAAAATCTCTTAATTTATATTTTTTTAAAAATTTTTGTTTCCAAGTTTTTGAACTCAACCTAAAATTTTAATAAACTTTTTAGTCAAGTAATTTATTTGGAAACTTAGACTTTTGTTTAGAAACCCCCTTTTTTTCTTTTTAATTAACATCACTTGTTGTGAATTATAAATGTAATTCTTTTTTGTTTTATTACGTTTTATTTAAAACACGCACAAGCTTAATTTATATGCAGTTTGCTGGCGTTTTATTTTCTTTTCTTTTTTTTAAACTTTTTTTATGTCCTTAAGAGTAGCTTAAAGGATTGTAGCTCCTCAACCAAAAAGAAAAATAAAATTCTAGAAAACAAAATTTTTATATTTTGAATTATTTTCCTCAAAATTTTTTCCTTTTTCCAAGATTTAACTAAAAATATGTTGACTCTAATTAAAGTGGTAACAAAGTTGAAGCGAAATATAAAATAAAAAAAAAAATTAATCTGGCTTTAAGCTTTTTTTTAATGTAAAAACAGAAAATTAAAAAATAAACAAATTCTTTGTTTTTTTTTAGCAATTTGAGCTACTAAATTCAGTTTTCTTTGGGCAGTTACTTTGTTCTGCACTCTTTTCTTCTAATCTATAGCACAATATTTACACAATAACTATTCTCATACACCAAATTTTGCAGAAGCAAGTGGGAGAACTTTTTCTTTTTCTTGGCCGGTATTGGCTTTGGTATTGTAGCTGTATGTGTAGTAAATTGCATATAACACAAAAAAACTTTTTTGTCTGGACCAAAAATATTGTTTAGAACGAATGTGTGATTTGAGCTATAAACTTGTATACTGTTTCAAAGAGAGGCGTCAAACTACATATAAAAAAATTTGTACGGACAACAAATTTTATATATTCTTTCACATGAAGAGGTTAAAGCAGATATAAAAAGTTTTGGTCCGGACAAAAAATTTTTTTCCAAACAAATTTGTTAATCCAGCTTTAAACATGTATACTGCTTCACAGACGGAGGTTAAACTACATATAAAGAAATTTTGTTCGGGCAAGAAAATTTTGTTCAGAACGAATATGCTAATCTAGACAGAGGTCACAATACATAATAAAGTTTTGTATACTCTATCACATACGAAGGTTAAATTACATATAAAGAAATTTTGTTCGGACAAAAAAATTTGGTTAAGCCAGCTATAAACTTGTACGCACTTTAACAGACGGAGATTAAGCTACTTATGAAAAAAATTTTGTCCGAACAAAAAAATTGGGCTTGAAACAAATGTTCCAAGCAACCCAATATCGGGCAAGAAGAAGAAAAATATTATTGACTAAAGTTGTCTTGCAAACCAAACAGCCACGAATATGAGAACCCCAGATTGTGGGGGCTAGTACACCACTGGTCTAAGAGGCATACACAACATATTATTTTTTGTTGCTGTTTTTCTCAAGAAACCATATTTAAAATTTATATATAAAAAAAATTTAAATAATAAAAATGTGTGTGTGTGAGTGCCCTGAGTTAATTGTGAAATAATTTTTTAATGAATTTTTCTTGTAAAATTTTATTTGTTTAGAATTTTGTAAATGAGTTCAAGCATGCAACTGAGAGTTTAAGAGTGTGAGTGGGAGTATACATGTTGCTATGTGTGTGTGTGAAAGGATTCTAAAATATTATTATGAGGGGAAATGCACCTAATAAGCCGAGAAAAAGGAAAAGATGGATTTTGCCGAGAACTGCATTTATTTAATTAGTACTGGGAGTGTGTGAGTTGTTTTAGTTTTTGTATTTTATTTTTATTCAGTTTTTCCTTTTTTTAACTCTATTTTTAGGTTTCCTTTTTGCTGACCTGCTTCAAAAATTTCTAATAATTTTTCTTCTTTTATTTTTTTTCTTTATGTTGGTTTCGTACGTACATGCCTGCTGAGGTTGATTTTCCTTTAATGTTTTTTTAAATTTTATGTTGTCGTTGTTAGTGTTGCAAATGTTTTCCAGAGAATTTTGTGTGCGTGTGTGTTTTTTGCAACATTAAAGAAATTGTTTTGAGTGAACATGAAACAGCTACAGGGATAACAGAAATTTTAATAAACATGAAACCAAAATAATAAATAACCTTATAACAACCCCCCCACACACACACACATACAACAACACACATGAGCATCACACTGCTAAAACCAAATTTTATGTGTTTCCTTTGTCATTCTTTTAAAGCAATTAATTTTGACTGGAAAGTTGTTTTCGCAAATGAATTTATTTATTATGCAACGACGTATAATTAAGGACTGGGTGTGTTTCTGTAACGCAAGCGTTTAATGTGCTGTTTATAGGAAACAAATTTAGATAAAAAGCAGAAGAAAAAATATTTAAAAAGTAGAGTGTTTTAGCCCAGACTAATCTGTCTTGTAGAAAATTTTTATAAAAAACATAAAATTTTGTGAATAATTTTTCTAAAAATTTTTTAGTAAATTTAGTCCTTTGGATTACATAAATAATTAAAAAAATAGGGTTTACGTTCAATTTAAAAAAAAATTTTTCTAACGATTTAAAAATGTATTAATTTACGCTTAAAAACTAAAAGAAAAATTAAACTAGTCAACACTGAAAATTTTCCGGAGGGCTTGCATGTGTTTTCGATTAAGAAAAAATTTATTTTTTTGCTGCTTGCCGCCCTCTGCTTTATGTTGTCTACGTTCAGGAAAGCCAGCAATTATAATTGAAAACAAAAACAAAAATAGCTAAAGGCATTGTGCCAGAAAACAATTACTCTCGATTCGTGATTACCCCATTCCAATTTATTTTAAATATACAAAAATAGCAAAACGTTAAAGTTTACTTTTAGGCCGTATAACCACCTGTTTTGCAGGTTATAGGACTACACGTGTGTGTAGTTGCTTGTGTTATGTAGGTGTGTTTGTGCTTGTGTAGGAGCGTGTATACAAAATACAACTTCTACAAATGGAAATTCTCTGTATTTCACTCGTTGACTTGATTGTTTTAACCAGCGATCGCCAAATATATTTTTAAGCCATTTTTTTGTTGGATAAGAAAATTAAAAAAACATAAATTTTTGCAATTGCTTTAAGTCCTTTTCTAAAAAAAAAAATTACCGCAAACTATTTTTTAAAAAAATGGATTTATACCACTTTTAAAAAAACGGCTAATTTTTTATTTTCTTTACAAAATATCTATTGAGCAAAAATCATTTATTAAAAAGAAAATTTTTTTTATTTTTTTTTTATATTTTTTGCTTTGGCGACCGCTGCTTTGAAATCAAGGAAAAGCAAATAAGCCAGGCAATGGCTTGTTACTAAATGTTTTGGTAAATATTGAATATTTGATTGAAAAATTAAAATTCCATAATTAATTTTTGAACAGCTTTGATTTCAATATCAATATGCTTTTTGAGCCACCTGATCCTTCCAGTGAAAGTCTTTCTATTGCTGTTATTGTTTTGTATTTGAAAATAAATTTCTAAAACAAAAAGAGAAAATGGCTAATTATCTCAGGATTAATTTATTTTATTCAAAATGAAATTAAAATTAAACTTTCAAACAGCAAACTGCCTTCTGTAAACAATTTATGTGTCACTTAAAAGCATAAATTTTCCTATTTCTACGTACGTACGTTCATTTATAAGAAATTTTATTCACTTACGAGTACATACATTTACCAATTTGTATGCTAATAGGCTTCACTTGAAAATTTTAATATACCACCGTTCAGAGCCCCTAAAGCTTCTAATCCTGTGACATTTAATTAACTATTTTACTGTTGTTAATCTTTTAAATGGAAATGGAAATTTAAATAATTTACACTAACAAAGCTAATAAATTTATTAATTAATTTAATCATTTGTCATTTGTTTGTTTGGAATTTTATTTCCATTAAGATTTAAGTGTGACATAATTTATGCCTGCACAAGTAAATTTTAGTAAGTGATTCTTAGGAATTTAAAGTGATTTCAAATTTTCATTTAATATTTTAGGTTTGATGTGCTGCTTTTAATTTATTCCAAGACACAATGAAAATTTATGTCTTCTCACTTTTTGCTTAACAAAAAAAAAATTATTTTAGACTCCCAAAAATTTTTTAGTTTTAGTTTGCTGGCTTGCATTTTACATAATGCGGCCCATACACACTCACGTTTTCTTACCACACAGTTAACTACTTTTCTTTTCCAATTGCTCTGATAACTTTACATCACTAATATTCTGCCTTTTTCCTCTTATACAGGTATTACAAAAGGACCACATTAGAGGGAAAAAATTTTTTTTATTTAATACTGGAAATATACCATATGCACCGCGGCTCAGAAAATCATTTGTTTAGTCATTAAGTTCACTTAGGCCAATTGTTATATTCAGTTCACTTAATTTTCTAACAGCCAAAAAAAGTCTCTCAAAAGTCTTGCCCTACGAGTCCCTAAAAACATACATGTTCTGACTAAAACACAGGACCCAACTAAGCCCTTTTCTTTTTTCTTAGTAGGTAAACCAAACTAACCAATATAATTTATAACCAGAACTTTAAGGATATCACCGTCATTTCATACACATGGCGGGTTGTATTGTCTTAAAGATTAACAAAAATCTATTTTAAATTAGCTTTAGGAAAGACTCTTTAAAAATAATTTTTTATTATGCATTAAGCACATAGAACAAAGCAGACTAAAGACTACGTGACTACAAATAGCGTTGGCTGCATTCGTCGTAAATACTGGGTGATTTTTTTTAAGAACTTTCAGATTTGATTTAAAAAAAACACATAAAACTTAGAGAAATGTATGAAAAAAATAAAAAAAAAATAATAAAGGTGACTTCATGTAAATGTTGAACGCTACGCCTCAATTTTGGCATATCGGCCGGTATGTCACGAATAAATTTTTCAACATTGGCCAACAGTACCTTAACTATTACAGGCTTGTGTTTGTAGACATGAACCTTAACATAGACCCATAAATAATTATTACAAGCCGTTAAATCGCCCGACCTAGGTGGTCCATTGAGCTGTTTAGGTAGTAAGGCTCTGAGCAGTTAAGAGATTCATAAGGAGTCTCAGACTGTAACTGTAGTAGGGAACTGGGCTGCACAAAATATTTTTAAAATCGTTGTTCGTTTATAAGTCAATTCATGGAGAAATTTTAGACCAAACTGAATCTATTTAAAAGTAACACGTTACACGAAACCAGCTGAGCTGCCAAAACCAGTGTAGCCAAAAAGAAAATGGCTAAAAAATCACCCTTTATATTGAAAACACTAACAGCTGGTATTTATGGCAAACAAATATTCTAAGAATATTTCACTTTTAGAAACCTAAAATTATTTTATGCAAAAAAAAAAAAAAAATAAAAACAAATCAATCTTTATAAACATAAATCATTTTCTGTTTATTTCTGGCTACAGTGGCACCGGCAGTCATGCAGTCTTTAAGCTGTGAAGTCGTCAAAATAATCGTTTTATATAAAACTTTACAGTTTCTAGCCTGTATCCTGCTTGCCTGATAGCATACGGCTTATTAAAAATTTGCTTAATCAACTCCTATTAAACAAAAATGTTTTTATAAATTTGGGCGTGTGTTTAATGCATTACATGTCAATTAAATTTAATTTTTTTTTTTTCATATTTTCTATTATTCACCATCCATCTTGGTTTTTATGCACTCAATCAAATATTTCGCGTTAATATTAAATTAAAAATGAAAAATTTAAAAGAAAATCATATGCTAAAGGCAACTCATTCATATTCTTATTTAACGTTTGACATGTACAAAGCAAACAAACAAACAAAAAAAACAAATAGAAAACGTAAAACGACAAGACAAATTGATAAACATTAGAAACTCATTTGCATATTTGATACATTTTATGAATTAATAAAAATTCAAAAAGGCAAAATTACAACAGTTTGCAAAACAATTTTAAGAAATGTTACAAATTATCTTTTGTCGTTTTCTTTTAATTTTTTTTATTGATTTACAATTTCAGCAGGCATCATCGTTATCAGACAGCATTAATGAGTTATTATTTTCGAAAATGCTATAAGTCCAAGATATAATAAATATCTTAGTAAAATTATGCTTAAATCATTCTTTTTTTTTTTAATAAATTGCTGATTTTTCTTGATTATTTTCAATTATTAGTTAATTTTTAATAGATAAAGAAAATTGTCACTTGTATTTTTTTTAAATTAAATTTGTTTTTTAAAACTTTTTATATGACTTTAACTTAAAAACTCCGTTTATTAAAGCGGCTCTTAACGGAGGGGATATAGCTCAGTGGTAGAGCATTCGACTGCAGATCGAGAGGTCCCCGGTTCAAACCCGGGTGTCCCCTTAAAAAAAGAAAATATTTTAAAAGCGAAAAAGATTTATAAGAAAGTTTGTTTGTTGTCATTTACAAACGTCCTCGCGTCCTACTTACTGTTAACGGTTGTTTTGATTTAATACCTAAAATCACTAATTGAAAAATTCAAATTTAAAGTATATTTCTATTTATTTAAAATGTGGCTATAATGTCCTTAAAATTCTGGTTTTCAATTATTTCAAAATGTGTATTTTAATTTTACCGTTTATAATTTAATCCTACTTGTGCCTTAGGCTTTGTTTTAATCACATAAGTATTCTGTTAAACATAAATGATTGTTTTTATATTTAAAATTTATATTAAGGATAAAGCAGTTGAATCACTACTGCTAGATATCATAAGGGAAGTAAATGTTTAATTTTGTAATCATGTGTGATAACAATTTAATGTAAACATAAAATCTTGCTGTTATTAATCAGGTCTTGACAAGATATGTTTATAGGGGGGATATAGCTCAGTGGTAGAGCATTCGACTGCAGATCGAGAGGTCCCCGGTTCAAACCCGGGTGTCCCCTACAGAATAGCCTTTTTATTTATCAGTAAAAGGATAAGAGTTTTCAATTTTGGTTTAGATGAAAATTTCCATTTTTTTTAATTCCACAAAAAAGCATTTGAAGTCAACTTTCACTACTGAAATTAATTTTTGAAACAAACTATCAAATTGCGAGTTTTTAAATCCAATGTATAGAGGCAAGAGAAATTTCTAAAAATTCCCGTATGCTTTTTTTAAATTACAAACACACTTTAAACCAGTGGAAATTCGTAAAAAGTCTTGGAAATTTGGTTGGAAGTAATGCAATTATATGGTCCCTAAAGACCATAAAAAAATTAAAAGAAAAATCAAGTGAACTAGGGTTATTTAATCTTCTTTTTGTCAGTCAATTCATCTGTTAACTTGCTTTACTCTCATAAATGAATGTAGTTTTTCTGTTACAAGTCTGTATTATTTCTCTACATTGAAAACTAAAAAAATAAAACAAAAATAATTTTTATCATAAATTTTGCTGTCCCTGTAGCACTTAATTTTAAACGTGCAAGATAAAAATCAAACGAAAAATAAACGAGACAGAAAATTGAAAACTAAAAAAATAAAACAAAAATAATTTTTATCATAAATTTTGCTGTCCCTGTAGCACTTAATTTTAAACGTGCAAGATAAAAATCAAACGAAAAATAAACGAGACAGAAAATTGTTTTGATAAATGATACGTTTTAGCAGCAAAACACAACTCAACTCAAACATGCAATCAAGAGTAAAATTTCTTCTAAAAAAAAAAAAAAAAAAAAAAAAATTTAATATAAAAATGAGTACTAAAACGTGTTTTAAATGTAACATTTACTATCACAATTAGTTTTAGTTGTTATCATGTTTTTGTTATGTGTTGTGGGTGGGTGGATGCATGATCTCAACGTTAAAGAATTTAATTCAAGCATATGCAACATGTAAAGCATTTTTAATTGTGTTTCTTTTACTCAGAAAATATATGGGGATATAGCTCAGTGGTAGAGCATTCGACTGCAGATCGAGAGGTCCCCGGTTCAAACCCGGGTGTCCCCTTATTTTTTTTTTTATTTTTTACTTTAAAATTTTTCTAAATCAACAACCAAATTTATTTAATTACTTTTATTGAGCTTAAGTTGGAGCTCTAATGTTTCGGTAAAAGCAAAGTTTTAAGTAACTAAAATTCATTGTAAGTAAGCGAAAAATTTTATTAATTTACAATTACAGTGGATGTTCAATAGTACGTACTTTCGTTTCTAAGATTTACCAGTACGAGAGTTAAATGAGTTCTGGGGCCAATTACAAGCAAATTTCCCATTTATATATTTTTTTTTTTGGCAGCAATGGCTGAGAAAAAAACTGGTCATATAATACTATTTTCTATATAGTTCGTACTATTAGGCACCCACCGTTCAAAAAGACGTTCACGCTTATGTTTAAAAATTTTACTAAATTTTCCTGCATCAATTCCACTCCCAAAATATGTAATTCAATTACTTCAAATTTATTTTATTTTACTTTATTTTATTTTATTTTTTAATTAATTTTATTTTTTATTAATTTTGAATCACTTAAACACCTCAAATTTACAGCTTATTCACGCATAATGCGAGCGATAGCTTTTTTTAGTAAATTTACATAGAAACCAAAAACAATATAGAAAAATATTGTTTGTGTTTTTAATACAATTTTATGAAAAACGTTTTCGTTCGCATTTACGTGTGCCTGCTTTATGTTGCGGTATTCATTTGAAAACTAAAAAAAAAAAAACATTTAAACGCTTAAATCTTTAAAACCCTCAAATAAAACCATAGAATATAATTAAATCAAAATAAATACCAAAAAAAATTTAAGTTTTTCTGTCATTTATTTATACAACCGCCTACCGTTTGACTAAAACTTTTATGGTTGACGCAGGGCATATTTGGTAAAATGGCTTTAATAGTAGCGTAATGCGGTTATACGTAGACCATATTTTAAAATGGTTTTAACTTTTTTTTTTTTTTTGATAGATAAAACCAAACAATGAAAGGGTAGACAGAGTTTTCGAAATTAATTTTATTAAATTAAATAAAAAAAATTTAACATATTTCAGCAAACTGATTTAAAAAGTGTTGGCAAAAAGTAAAAAATTCACTCCCTCCAGGTGAAAAATATGGGTGGTCATACTCGTAAGGTTTAAAATTTGCTTTTGCTTAAATTTTTTTAACTCTTTTAAACATCGGTTTTGCTATATAATTTCTACTGAAAACTAGATTTTAGATAATTTTTATGAAACTAGTGCTGCTACAAAACAACAACTATAAAAAGGATTTACCTTTTTACACGTTTTACATATTCATAAAGCGTTTTTGTTGTAGTTGTCGTTTGCGGTTATTTCTTTCATGAAGAGCAATTTTCTATAATAATTAAATAAAACATGTTGCCCATGAATAAATAAAAAACTAAAAGCGTTTTTTGGCCCCTATCCCCCAGGAGCAACAACAACGAATTTTTTGTAAATCTGTATGTATATGTGTGTGTGTGTGTTTTTTTTTTTTTTTTTCTTTTATTGAATTATTAACGAATTTGATTATTTTTAAGTGACAGATGCTGTCAGTAGCTTAACTTAAACAACAACAGTTCGTAAATACAAACACAAGTTAAATAATCCTGATGATGATATGATGATGCTGACAACGATGACAACTAAAATTGTTGTTCTAATAAATACGATATGTGTTTCATGTCAATAATAATGATTTTATGTAAATGTTTGCAATTCATTGTGATAAAAATCATTGGAATGGTACCATCAGTTCAGCGAATTAATTATGGAAAACAAAATCATATCATGTCACACACATGATTGAAATACTTTTATTTCATTTTGAGTCATAACATAAACAGAAACTTTGATGTTGATGTAACATTTTTTTGTTTTTAAAGATTCACTAAAGGAGAACATTTTGCTTCAATTAAATATTTTAATTAAAAAAATGAAATTGTCACATTGATTAAATTTATAAGTTTCATAAATTAAATTGTTTATACGTAGATCATTTAAATGTTTGTTAAATTGATTAAATTTTTAATTGATTCAATTAAAAATATAATTCATTCAATTAAATATTTAATTGATTCGATTCAATAGTTAAGTAAATAATTAAATGATTAATTGAATCAATTAAATATATAATTAATAGATTTAATTAAATAATTATTTAAATAGTTAATTGATTTAATTAAATACTTAATTGATTTAATTAAATAATAAATTTATTTAATCCAGTAAATTATTTAAATAAATACATGATTAATTATTCAATTAAATAATTTATTATTCAATTAAATAATTTATTATTCAATTAAATAGTTAATTAATTCAATTAAATAATGAATTGATTTAATTAAATAATTTATTTATTTATTTAATCAAATAAATTAAATACATGATTAATTAATTCAATTAAATTATTTATTTATTCAACCATAATTATTTGAGTCAATTAAATAGTTAATTGATTTAATTAAATAATAAATTAATTTAATTAAATACATAATTAATAATTATTTATTTATTCAATTAAATAATTTATTATTCAATTAAATAGTTAATTAATTCAATTAAATAATGAATTGATTTAATTAAATAATTTATTTATTTATTTAATCAATTTAATTTAATTCAATTAAATTATTTATTTATTCAAACATAATTATTTGAGTCAATTAAATAGTTAATTAATTTAATTAAATAATTAATTAAGTAATTTAAAAATTAATTAATTTAATTAAATATATTATTAATTATTCATTTAAATTATTTATTTATTCAATTAAATAGTTAATTGATTTAATCTAATAGTTAATTGATTCAATTAAATAATTATTTAATTTCATTAAATATTTAATTGAGCTTATTAAATATTTAATGTATTCAATGTAATATTTACTCAATATTTTCTTTTTTTTTTTTTTGTATTTAAATACTAAATTGATGCATAATTTTTCTACTGCAAATTCCTTCGCTACTCGAAATACTGTGCCAAATAAGCCGCTTAAGAATAATTTTTTTTTATAAGAAACTTTCTTTGATTCTGAGCTCTCCTAAATTAGCTACTTTTATTGGTCTGCTTTAAAGCAATTTTTTCTACTCACAGTATATGAAAGTATTCCATACAAAGCATGAATTTGGTTAATAAAAATGTTATATTACTTTGTAGCATGTTTGACTTTGACACATGTCATGTACAAACAAAAAAAAAATATTTAAGAATTTTACACTTTTAAACCCAACAGGAAACGCTTTTATTATTCCTTCAAAAACTGTACACACACACTTTTACTCCCATGTGTGAGTGTGGGCTTAACTGCGTGTGTGCTTTAAAATTTCAATGTATTGCAAGCAAATGTGAAAAGCTTGTTTTCTGATTTTATATGAATATGCTGCTCGTTTCCATTTCCAATTTTTAAGAAAGAGTAATGAAATGCAAACAAAACTTTAAACAAAATTGAAAAAAAAACTCCTGATGAACTATAAGATGCACGAGGAAAGTGCCTTAAAGTGAATTCAGCTTTACCTATAAAAACAGCCACTGGACTAAACTATTCTTTGAACTTGTCAAAGTGCTGTAGTTGGTCTTCTAAGTAGGGCGGGGTACGCGAACATGGTGCCAATGTAGAGAGCTGCAGGGCCTTCTTGCACTGTCGGCGGCAGAGCTCTCTTTTTTTCTTGCTTCATTTGTTTGCCTCTTATATTTACAATTAGCACACAGTAACCACATCAGAGCAACAAAATTAGCCCCTTCTGTTTTCTTATTGGGACATCTTGTGCAACCTAACCTAACATACACAGCCCAGCGGAGTCACGCCTATTTTTCGTGTGTGTACAGGTGTGTGTGTATGTGTGCGTGAGCTAGTAATTTCTGCCATTTGCTGGTCACATGCTCAATCACATTCATATGGAACTACCCAAGTTGTACTCTGAACTTTTAACTGAAATTCCTTTTGAAATCATTTTAATACTCACAAAATGTAAGTTGTCAATAAAATTAAAGAATGAGTAAGTGAGTAGCACATCAGGGGGGAGAGAGAGGTAGAAGGAATTTTATAACGTTTGAATAAAAACTTCATAAATAAAGAGTAAAAAATGTGTTATTAAGCAAAAGTTTTTTTTTTTTTTTTTTTTTTTTTTTTTTTTTTTTTTTTTTGCTAGAAAACTGTTTACTTGTGTGTGCTCGACAAAACAAAATAAAAATAATAAAAATAACAATTTCCAGTAGTTTTTATGGAAGTGTGAGTATTAAAAAAATTTAATTTCCCTTTCCTGTTTAAAAAAAATTAGTTTTACAACAAAAAAGCAGGTTAATTAAGAAAGAGAAAAAAATATTTATTTTTTTGCTACAAATAAATTTCACAACTTTTAAATTTATTTTCTCTTGCTTTGACGTGGAATTACCTAATGTGAAATTAGTTTTCTAAGAAATATTTGAGTGTTTTTGTTTTTTTTTTTTTTTTTTTTTTTTTGTTGTAAAATATTTATTCTTGTTTTTAATGTTATTTTTGTTAATTTTCTTTTATGATATAAAAGCAGTTATTTAAGGAATTTTTGGAATTCATAAAAATGCCTCAAATATTTAACAAAAAGGGTAACTAAAAATAGAATTTATTTATTGTGGTGATTGTGAGCGCACTAATAATTCTCTTTGTAAAAATTATTAATGAAAAACAATTCATTTGTTTTCCTTTTAATAGGCAAATATTTAAAGTATGCACAAGGCTCCTTAAAGTAGGCACAACAATTTTGCCAACACAAAATTAAAATATGCAAATAAGTGAACATGAAAGTATGCAACAAGGCAAGAAGTTACCCTTGCCCAAAATAGAGCCTTTTTTGTAATTTTTCCTCTGTATTTTTTTTTTTTTTTTTTTTTTTTTTTTTTTTTTTTTTTTTTTTTTTTTTGGAAAATAAATAATTGTTGGCAAAAGTATTTCGTTAGCTTTTTTGCATTACTTTGATATAATATTCATAAATATTTTGGCGTACTTTATTCTTTTTAATGAAATAAAAGTGTGTGTAAGTGACCTTATGGCCTTAAGGCCTTGAAACTTTTCGTGCCAAAAACAAACAAAAAATAACGAAAAAAAATAACGAAAAATGTCCTGAAAGCGCAAGTTGCTGATTGTCTCTATGACAATAAAAATCAGCAAAAAAAATTAAATATTTATTTGTCAGCCAGCAACAAAAAATTACAATGAAATTATACGTAATTTGATGTTGCATTGTGGAAATAAATTGTATTTCATTCCCATTGCTAAACGAAAAGTTTCAATTTTCCTTGTTTGCTTTGCAATTTAAAGATTGTGTATTTTTAGGAGGCCAACATATAGAAATTATACCCCAGTGAGAGCTTAAAAGAAAGATAATGTCACTCTTAATGCTCTAATGATTATGATAAACGAAATTGTACTTGTAGTTGATGTTTAAAAAAAAAATTAAATAAAAAAACGTTTCATTTAGATACACGTTTAGTGCTTAATAATTTAATAAAGAAAAGTACATTAAATTTAGAACTCTTCAAAAAGAATTTAAAATTTCGTTAATGGCTTGAAATAAAAGCAAACGGCAAAGTCGATTGCTTCACAAAAAAAAAAAAAAAAAAAAAAAAGGCCATATTTACTAAGGGGCTGCACAAGCTTACTTCAAATGGCTTACAAGCACTTTTTATTGAATAATAATACACATGTTTGCAGTGACGTGTGGCAGGTTAATGATTGAATAAATTAAATACTATTTAATTTGATGAATGAAGGTTACATTAGGCGCTTTGGTAAGAAAAGCAGATGGGGGTTCACGTAGGAAAACATAAAATAAAATTTTCCTTGTCATTTATTTTTCATTTATTTATTGAAATAATTTCATTTAAATTAATGAATGAATGTGTTCTGCATATAAATTACACCAACATAATTATTACGGCCAAATCAATTTGCTGAACATTTCGTTTTTACTATCACACACTTACAGAGCAGAGCGTAAGTTTATTTACTTTTTTTTTTGGAATACTTTCATTATAATAATGAACAAATTCATTAAAATTAATGAAATTTTTTATTGGATTAGTGACACTTCTGCAATTAAAATTATGTTGAAAATATTTTTTAATTAATGAAATAATTTCATTCATATTACGAAATAATTTCATTCATAAAATGACATAATTTCATTCATATTAAGAAATAAATTCATTCAGAAAATGAAATAATTTCATTCTTAAATAAAATAAATTCATTGATATAATGAAATAATTTCATTCATAAAATGAAATAAATTCATTCATACACTGAAATAATTTTATTCATAAATATACTCATTTCCTGTAGATAATTAATGAAAATTTTCGTTAATCTAATGAAATGGCAGCAAATTCTATTTTTTCATTAATTAAGGGTAAGACAATTAAATCTACATCTGCAACAACTAAAATTGTTATGAACAAAACAACAACAAGTCACTTTCAAAAAAAAAATGAAAAATAACCTGTAAAGCATTCACCGGCAAGAGTACAAAAACTCAACTGGTTGTATGTGTAAATTTTGAAAGCATTAAAGTCAAGCAAATAATTTAACGTGACTAAGTTTTTTTTGCCTAGAGCAGGTCCTAAAGATTTTTACGTTTGTATAATAAATTTTTAATGCTTCTTCTACCCACTAACGTCTGTATCTGTAACTGTTTAGTATGTAATGAATAACGATGCCACAAATAATCTTATAACATATTGAATACATGGGACAGGCAAGGCGGAAAGTAAAATATTTCCTTTTTTTTTTCTATTTTTAATAAACATACCTGCTTCTGTCATGCCACTACATGCACACACATACACACCACAACAACAAAAATAGATAAAAAGCATAACAAAAAATAGTTTTTCTTTTATAGCAGCCACAATAACAAATAACAAATACGAGAACAACATAAATAATTTCAATAAAAATGAACATTTGCTGAAACTTATTTTATGGCTGTTCTTACTTGCTCCTGTATTAGGGATAAAGAAAGGGAAAGGGAGAGGGAGAGTTAGAGAGAGTGTACTTGTGTGATAGTACGAGTAGAAACGAAACGTTCAGCAAATTAATTTGCCCGTAATAATTATGTTGGGGTAATTTATTGGGGATTTCATAAATCCCCCATAAACATAAATATGCAGAACACATTCATTCATTAATTTAAATGAAAATTACGCTAAATAAAATAAATTATTTAAATAAATAAATAAAAAATAAATGACAATAAGAGAGAAAAATTTCATTTTATGTAAGAAATTATTTCATTCTATGAATGAATCTCATTCATGATATAAATGAAATTATTTCATTAACTAAAAAAAAAAAAATTCACATAATTTTAATGGCAGGAGTGTCACTAATCCAATAAAAAATTTCATAAATTTTAATGAATTCATTCATTATTTTAATGAAAATATTCCAAAAAATTAAGTATGTAAATAAAATTCATTAAAAAATTAATATTAAAAAAAAATACAGTATATTTTTGTTAAAAGCAATTAAAATTTTATTGGACTAATGAAAATTATCTTTCAGGGTTCAAAATGAAACTTAAAATCTGTAGCTTTTTAATTCAATTTTCGTCTCTTTTTTTAATTTTGTTTTGATGCCTATGAAACTTAAGGTCATTTTAGTAAAATTTTTTTTTACACAACACAAGTCCGCGAAGCAGAAAACACCCAGGGTCTAGACATTAATCAAAGCTCTGACCCCCCAGATTGAAAGGTTAGTACGATATCTATTAATCTTATATTAATATTGTTATTCTTTCAGTGTAGTTATTTGGCATAAGTTCGAATGCGAAGCAAACTATGAGTATGTATGTGTTAATTGAATCAAATTCTATTGAAATTAATTTATTATGTTAAACATAGAACATTCTCTTGCTTGTTTTGTGTCATCTTGTTTTATGGATTTTAGTTTTAACTAAATAAAGGCTTGAAAATTTTTAAAACGCCCCAGGATTCAAGGAGCACAAGTTCTTTCTCTAAGCAACAGTTTGCTTTTAGCTAATTTTAATGCATGTTTTTCTCTTGCTTAAGCTTTAAAACAAAAACTTGTTATGAAACTCTCTCCCCAAAAACATATTTTGCATTTTAATTAATTTAAAATGCATTTAAAATGTAAATAAAATATTCATTTAGATTTATGTTAATGTTTTTTTAATCCCCAATCAATTTACAATTTTAATATTTAACATCATTTTAACTCGGCTTAAAGGATAATTTCAATATTCTAAATCATCCACAGGCTTCCAGTCACTCACAAGAATTATTTTTTTTTTAAAGCAAAAAAGCATAAAAGAAATTTTTTTTTAATGATTTTAAGGCTGGGAAGTAAAATGCAAAGAATTCCTGTAATTTTTTTTATTTTATCTGCCAGAATGTTGGTTATCTTGTGATGAAATAAATTCCAATTATTTGGTGTTTTACGAAAAAAAAAATTAAATTGTTTTTGATGTTTGCTTTGATTTGAGTAAATTTTTTTTTTTTGTTATAAAAATTATTGAAGTGTAATCGCATTAAATTTTATTTTTTAAATCACAAAAATATTTTTTGTTTGTTTTTTTTTAAATTTTCAACAAGTGATAGAAAACATTTTTTTACTGCCAGCTTGCTATCAGAAATTTGTGACGTACGCATGCTATGACGTCAATAATGTTACAATAATAAATTATTAAAAAAAAAAAATTTTTCATTTAAATGATAAAAAAAATAAAATTTCCTTTATTTGAGTATAACACTAGCAGCCTTAAAGCTACGCTTAAAAAAGGCGATCTTACTTATTGAGAAAATTATAGAGTCTGTCTGGAACCCTCCATATTTCACCGTCCCTTATAGGGTGGGTAAAACATTTGACTTCTCCAGGTTTTTATAAGTGCTTTTGAGGACATGTGCAGCTAAAAGAAAGAGCACTGTACCATTGAAGTATGACCAACAGTTTTGGTAAACTGATGAATCCAAAATGGAAGATGGCAGTGCTGGGGCGAGAATTATAGCGTCACGTTTCTAAAACCAGCAGGGCCCATGAGCTACTTGTGGCACCAGAATATACATTCTTTTGGATAGCTAAGCAGCTCTAAACGCATTAGCAAGCTATCCCTTGCCATTGTGGTTGTTTTGGGATGGCTATAGGCTCCTTGATACTCTGGCAGGGGGAACTCAGTTACTCTGGTCATGAAGGGCAGGAAAAACGGACTATCTGACAAAAAGGGCACAAATGCTTTTTTCAGTGTTTTAAAGCACTTCTGGGCAGTGAACTTCAAACAAAATCTAAAAAATTGCTAGAAAGTCGAAGCAGGCAGGCGGCAGAACGTATTAGGGCAAATGTCATTAAACTCTACACTGAGCTGTTGAAAGGGCATTGCAGACTCAATAATGGCATGAATAAAACTACTATGATATATGACGACTTCTATCGCTTTCTGTTAAGAAGCACAAAAAAACATCGGATTAAATTTCTCTCTTCCAAAGCTGGGGGTTTGTTTCCCTCTTCCCCCACATTTCACTTCACTTTAAAATTTCATGAATTCAAAACAAACTTTCACTCATTTACGTGCATCTTTTTTTTTAATTTTTATTAAACATTTTTGCAGAAAATACAAAAATTATTTCATTCAGTAATTTGAAATAAAAGAAAATAATTGAAAACTTTAATTCCCTTAACAATTCTTAATCGTTGCGGCAAAACACAAAATATTTTATTTTTTTTTTATATTTAAATGGTAAAATAGTCTCAATGGCAGTAAACAAACTGTGTGCAAATACGGGTAAAATCCTATTAAATGCACAGTTGTGAAAAATTTATTTATTGAAATTAAATTTAAAAAAATATAACAAAATTGTTTACTCGTACAAATTGTTGCAAAATTTTATATTTTGTGTGGCCACAAGTATTAAGATTCAGTTAAATTGTTGTTCTAACTCTAAAAACATTTTCTTCTCTGGATTCTTATAAATAGGAAAATCGATTTAACAAAGTCCGCACGCTTTTGTGGTTGTTGAAATCAACACAAAAAATTATAAAAAAATTCTGAGCTTCTTGATAAAAATTCAAGCGTTTGATATCACGGAATCGGCTGTCATTTTATTGCAGCAAAAAATAAAATTTAGCTAACGAAAATTCTCTATAAATAAATTGTTAAACTTTGTCATTTAATTCAATTAAGACTGAAATTACCCACCCGTTCCGGAGAAAATTTTTGTCCGCACAATATTTTTTTTCATACGTCATTTAACTTTGCTCTTTGTGAGAGACACTTCAAACTGCAAATTAATAATTTTTTTGTTCGCACAAAATTTTTGTCTGTACAATATTTTTGTTATTCGTCGTTTCACTTCACTCTTTGTGAGAGACACTGCAAACTGAATATACAAAATTTTTTTGTCCTCGCAACTTGTTCTGGATAAAATTTTTCTCTGTACAAAATTTTTTTCATACGGTGGTTAACCTACCTCTTTGTGAAAGATAATAAAAACTACATTTAAAATTTTTTTGTCCACACAAGTTATTCCGCAGAAAATGTTTTTCCCTACAATATTTTTTTCATACGTCGTTAACTTTTATTTTTATGAGAGACACTGCGAACTGCATATAAATTTTTATTTTTTTTTTGTTTGAACAACTTGTTCTAGAGAGAATTTTTATCCGTACAATATTTTTTTCATAAGTCATGCAAACTGCATATAAAAAATTTTTTTGTTCGCACAACTTGTTTGTTTTGTACGTACATAACTTTTCATACATAGTGTTCATAAAAAAGTGTTTTATTGAAAATAATTTTGTCCAGACAAAAAGAAATTTTTTTTTTAATTTTTTTTTATGCGAACAAAAATTTGTGCTTAGAAATTTTTTTTGAGGAGAAAAAATTTTTTCGGAAGATGTGGGTAACTTTAAAGTACGTTATATGACACTGGACGTCATTCGCAATTTCTATGTATTTAGATTTATTGAATTTGTGTTAAACAACGAGAGCCGTAAATTGCCCCTAGCCTTAGCGTTACATTCCCCTATCTCTTTTTACCACTCTGTATCTGGCTCTTATTCCACTAATTTATATTTCAATTTAAATATTTAAAGGTGACTTTAAAAAATTTAAGTACATTGAATTAAATTTTGTAGCTTTTTCTCAATCTACTTTTTCGTCTGTTTTTTTCTTTTTCATTTTCTTTAAAATAAAATTTAAACAGCATACCGTTTCTTATATTTTTTTTCTTACACTTCCTTTTCGTTCGTTTTAATTTCCTGTTTAGTTTTTTAGTTGGTAAATTTTGTTCTAATGATGAGTAATTAAAACTGGCGCAAAAAATTATAAACCTTCGCACATTATAATCACTTTTACTGTTATTGTTTGTGTTTGAGTCTTGTTTAGCCCTCAGCCAGCTCACTGACCACTTTCTTTCTTTCTTTTTTTTTATTACAACATCAATTTTCTACTACATTTACGATTTGGTCTCTGAGTGACTAGAAACATCCTGCCATAAGATACGAGCAGCACAGAGAAAGACAAACAAATTTTAATATGCGTGTTTACAAGTTTTGTTTTTGTTTTTTGTGTTACCATTTGTTGTCTAAGATTTTGGAGAGAGTAAGAAATAAATTAATTGTTCAGAACACCAAACTGCCTTAATTGTCCCCTTGATGATATTGAGTGACAATTTAGCAAATAATTTTCATTAAAAAAAATCTGTCATGTAAAACTTTCATTAAATTTTTTGTTTTAAATCTTCTTACAAAAAATAAGTTGGCGCTCAACATATTTAGCGCTTACAAAGCAATAGGGCGCTTAAAGCTGTTAGCTAAAAACAGCAGGCTTCGTTACTGGCCTATGGATTAATTGCTTACTAACCCAGTGGACAGTGCGCATAGCCCGCTCGATATATGACAATTTTTAAATGAACCAAACGTCTAGAATGTTAATCACTTTGAGCAAAACAACAGCATGTTTTAGCCTTAACAGACTTTACATAAATGATTCACACTTCAACAGTTGTAACTTCAAATATTAAGCCACTATCAAATGTCAAAGTTCAAAAACATCTATTAGAAACCCCTATTGCTGTTTGTGTCAACGATATTTAAACTGGGACACATGCAGTTTTCCCTTTTAAGCCCCAAACAGTATCTAGTTGCAAAAGATTGATTGTAAGTTTTTAATTTTTTTAACGCTTAAAGCGAAAAGCTCATTTTTATTTTGCACAGCAAAACTAGCACATGCATACAAACCCAGTGAAAGCCATTTAGCATCACCATATCAACAGTTTTGCATGCAGGATTAATTCTGGTACTTTTTTTTTTTGCAATGAACAGACAACAACATGATGTTGCTTTTTAAAAAAAGAATTTTCAAAAAGAAAAATAAAGGCAACAAATTTTATTATTTCAGTATAAAAGGTTTGGAAAAAAAATCTAAACACTCTAAGTCAGTAATTTCCAAACTGTGGGTCGCGACCCACAGGGTGTTGTACAGATTTTAATTTCTGTTTTTCATACATTAAAAAAATACTTACAAAAAGCTATTTAGTGCAAATTTTTTGTGGTGATATTATTTCATTACGTTTACGTTGTTTTCTCAAGAAGATTACGGGATAAGACGCACATAATTTTAAAAGGGAGGTCGTCTAGATATATAATCTACCACCCAAATACTCAGAAATTACTTTGGATTATTTTTAATTTTTTTTTGAAATTTCCATATACCTAAGTGCTGTTGCTCTGAGGGATTTTAGCAACTTGCAGACGAACCATATCACATTACGGGCTAAGACATATATCATTTTAAATAGGAGGCTGTCTAGATTCGTAATCTACCGCCGGAAGCATTTTAAAAAAATTTTTATATTGCCACCGTACCCCTGTACCCTTGCTCTGTAAGAATTTTATAATATCCTATTTTGCCGAGGTACCAATTGCGATTTTGAAATGGGATATGACAAAAACTATACAAGAAATGAATCTATAGGCTCTAAGCTTTCATAGTTCTTATTTTATAATGCAAAACGGAAATTGCTAAAATCACTTAGAGTAACAGCACTGGGGTATATGGAAATTTCAAAAAAAAAAATTAAAAATAGTCCAAAGTAACTTCTGAGCATTTGGGCGATAGGTTACAAATCTAGACAGTCTCCACTTTAAAACGATGTATCTCCCATCTCGCAATCTGCTATGGTTCGTTCGGAAGTTACTTTGGATTATTTTAAAATTTCCATATACCCCAGTGCTGTTACTCTAAGTGATTTTAGCAATTTCCCAACGAACCTATAAAGATTGTTGGATGGGACATATATTATTTTAAAGAGGAGATGATCTAGATTTGTAATCTACTGCCCGAATACTTAGAAGTTGAAATTTCCCTATACCCCAGTACTGTTGTTCTCAAGGATTTTAGCAGTTTCCGTTTTGCATCATAAAATAAAAACTATTAAAATTTCCGAAAGTACTAAAACACACTTCAGAAAGATTAGGGCAAAATCGGAAATGGTACCTCGGCAAAGTGGGGAATGGTAAAAATCCCTCAAAGCAAAGACACTGGGGTATATGGAAGTTTCAAAATTTTTTTAAAAATAGTCCAAAGTAACTTCTGAGCACTTGGAGATAGATTACGAATCTAGACGACTTCTCCTTTAAAATCATATCCCATCTCGTAAGCTTCTTAAAAAATATTTAATGACGTAAGATGTCTTTGATAAATATGCTATAAATACTAAAAAACGTAACGGGTTACGTTAAAACATATTTAACTCGACATATTCATCTTCATTCACTTACTTTATTAAGAATCCCTGTAAATGCCGATGATATTTAATTTTTGCTGTATTGTACTATACTGAGTGGGCGCACAGTATATTTTGTTTGTGTAAACTATATCAAAAACAGTGCTTTAAAAGCGCAATTATTTGAAAAGTTTGTGAGTGCGTTTGTTATCTTTTTCAAAATTTGGACGAAATTGCGATCTTTCTTGCTGAAAATCCCAAAAAGACTTTGCAACGATAATTTTACTAAAACATTTTTTTTTATTATTTCAACGATATTGATTTAACAAAGTTTGCAAGGATCCAGAATCCATTTTTATAAACCAACTTTCGGCATTTGAATTGAAGATTTTCGAAAAATTGAAATATCTTGGGACGATTCATTGCAGCAGGAATTTGATAGTAAAACTTTAATTCAGTTTTGGATGGAACTGAAAAAAATATTTTATTAATTTGTCGGTTTTTGTGCAAAACCAGATTTTGTGCTTTGACAGCCATAAAATCCAAATATCGAATTCGTTTAGTAGTGGAAAAAGAACTTCATCTATTGCAACAGTAACACCACGACTTGAGAAACTTTGTGCTAACAAACCAGCTCATCCATCACATTAAATTTTTATATATTTTTGTTGAGGAATTACAACTTAAAAAAGAGCTTATATTTTTTATTGTTTGATCTAATAAGGGGGCCCCTAATTTTTTATTTTTTTCTTATGTGGGTTGCAGTATCAGAAAGTTTGGAAACGCTGCTCTAAGTAATGTGCAGGTGAGACTGGGCCTTTATACTGAGTATATTACGGCTTAGATCACTAAAATTTTGATGTAAGAGATGCCATTTCCTTTTTAATTGCCAAATCTCCCATTTTTTGCAACACAGGCAGGTTAAGGCACCCCGATAAAAACACTCAACACAATAGAAAAAAAAATTAATGATTTTCACATCAATTTTTGTTTGTTTTCTATTTGATAAAAAAAGGGCATAAAACTTTATCTCAAAATTAAAAATCGCTTAAAGCAACATCGCACGCACCGCTTGATTTTGCTTTCAATATTTATGCTTCCAAAGTATGATGATTCATTATTTGGCAAACATTTCTTTTTATTACTGATTGGAAATTTTCAAGAAAAAAATATAAAGATTTTTTTGCAAAACATTTAAAATATATTTTTAAGTCTTCATTATTTTCTTTCCTTTCTACCCTTAAGCCACATTTGAACCAACAATAGAATGAACGGCAAGACACGAATATAAATCATCAATAATCAACAATTGAAATCAATTGACTGGCAAGCATTTTAGGGAGAAATAAAAAATAAAACAAAACAAAATTCAAATGAAACGTTTAGACACAAAATATTCAAACATTCAAAAAATTCTGAGAAGAGAGGCAAATAAAACAGGACGAAAATTTCTTAAAAAAAAGGTTTACCAGCAATACTCGTAAAAGTCATGTATTAAATAAAATTTCTTAAATATCGAATGCAAAAAAAATTCAAGCTTGGGGTGCCACAAAATTGAGTTGGAATGCTTCAAATCTACACCATTTCCTAGCGTTATTTTGTTGTTTTCACTTCCACGCCGTTCTGCAAAAAAGTAAATATTCATAGCCATTTTGTTACAGTTCAATTCTGCAGCGTTCCCCAAAAAATTCACTTTACATTTTTTATCTCGTTCCCACCCAATTCTAAGCTGTTACTAGATTTAATGATATTATATTTCCATATCGTTTAATTTAATGCAAAACCGTTTCTAATGCAGTTCAATTTTCATTTAACTAGATTTAATTCAATTTCAAACCGTTTCTCGACCTAATTTCATACCGTTATGTAACCATTGCCATTTTGTTTCCACTCAATTTTATAATATTCTTAGAACTAATAATATCCTTTTTTGATAACGTTTAATTCAATTCCAAACCGTTTCTACACCAATTCCAAATTGTTCCTTTACATTTTATTTTTAGTTTTTTCCTTCTTATTCCAAATCTTTTTCTCTACATATTAACGATATATTTTAGTGTTGTTTTGATTCAATTTCACATTTTTAAGAAACAAAAACCAAACAGAAAGGCTGTTGTCTGGTTCCAGCTGTATAAGTGTTTTATAAAAAAAAATTATTTCATTTTTATTTTATTTCCAACTGTTTCTCCATCTAATAGGTTTTATTAATATTTTTCTTTGTAGCAATTTCAAAACGTTGCTTTCTCCAAATGGAACAAATCAAAATGAAACGATTTGGAATTGCTTTAAAACAAAATTTGTGCTCAATTTTCTCTTGGTTTTAAAATAATTCCAATTAGTTTCACTTTGATTTGTTCCAATTGGGTTAAGGAATGTTTTGAAATTGGTACATAGCAAAATGCTAATAAGCCATTTGAGGGAAAAACGAGTCGGAAAGAAATAAAAGTGAAATTAATTTTCTTTTTATGAAAAAAAGTGCAGCTAGAACGAAACAAAAGCCTCTTTGTTCCAATTCCAAATCGTTCCTTGACCTAATTTATGCTTACATTTTCTTTTTATTTCAATTCCAAATTATTTAATCTATTTAATGATTTTTTATATTTAATTTTGTTCCAATTTCAGCTTATTTTTTTTTTTTTTGTATTAAAAAAAATTTATTTTTACATGTTTTCTGTCCCATTGTGCTTTGTAGATGGCTTAAAACTTTACCAATATATTTCAATTAAGTATCTCTCTACGTAACTTTAATACTCGTAATCAAAGTTTCTAAAAAAAAGAATTTTTTCTTTTTTTAAATTTCAGCGGCCAGCAGCAATAAAGTTAAATAATTTTGCAAATAAAATTATGCAAACGCACAACACAACAATAAAAACAAGAAGAAGAAGAAGAAAAATCAGTTAAACAGGAAACTCGTAAGAAGTATCACGAAACTTTTCAAAGCTTCTAAAGTGCTGTTTAAAATAAAAACTTTTTAAAAATATGAAAGCAGGAAGAAACAAACAGGTCAAGCGTTTTGAAAACAACAAAAAAGATTTACTTTTGTTCTTGTAGCCTTAAGCAGTTCTTGGCAGCTGATTATAAAAATTGCGTAGCAGAAATTTCCAAGAAAGAAAAGTAGAAACTTAATAAGAAAAAATAAAAAAAATTTTTTTCGGGGAAAGTAATTAGCCAAGTATTTGAAATGAATTAAAAAAATAAGTAAAAATTTAATATAAATAAGCACGCCCATTAAATGAAAAAAAGGATACGTTTGATAAGCATAATATTTCTAGCGCAACTTTGCTTAGACACAAGGAGAATCTTCAAAAAGAGAAAGAATTTAAAAAGAATTTAAAAAAAATTAGCTGCTGGTAAATTTTCAATTCAGACCTCATTTACAGAGTCTTATGAAGCTAAAGCAAAAGCTGTGTGTAACAAGCAGGCTTAGCTAGAAGACTAAACTTTTAGAAAAGAAAATGCTTTAGGAATTTTTAAATTTCTTCTCTACTAATTTTCATTGTTTTAAGGAAAGAAAATTTCGTTTTTTCCACTTTTGAATTCTACAGCGTACTAAGCTGTCAATCTTGGGGTCGCAAGTTCCATCCCTGCCTAGGCCCAGAAGCTTCGCGGATTTGTGTTGTTAAAAAAAAACCAAAAATTTCACAGCAGATTTCACAGTTTGAGCAGTTTCTTTTTAAAACGGTTTTTCATTCGCTTCTTTTTTTTTAATTTTTAATTGAAAAAAATATTAAAAAAAATTTATTATGGCCTCTTGATCAATTTCAAACGTTATCGTTAACTTAAACAAAATCGAGACCAATAACAGAATTTCGTTATTGATACTAGAAGCGACTGATAACATTTGAAATTGATAAACCGTCTTTTAATTACAAATATAGACTTACGGGTTAAACGTGAGTTTTTTAAGGAGCTTTTAACCAAATCAATTTGAGAGCAGGTAAAAAAGACACTTTTTTCATAAATACCTGAAACGAAAGGAAACAGAATAAAAATATTCAGTTAAAAAATTAAATTAGAAAAAAGAGAGTTAAGAAACATAAAACTATTAAAGGTGTCTATGGTGTTTATGATGGCATTTTATTCATGGTTTTTATCAAAAAAAAAAAAAAAAAAAAAAAAAAAAAAAAAAAAAAAAAAAAAAAAAAAAAAAAAAAAAAAAAAAAAAATTCACACGCACTTTTAAGTAAAATTGATGAAAAATTTCGTTAACCCTGACTTTAAAGTCTAGGTTAATTTTTTTTTGGATAAGAAGACTAAATTCTATTTCAGTGCTTGACAAAAAAGCTTAAAAAAATCAAAGGCTAGGACACCCTGTTAACAACAGTTTATGTGTTAATTCACTCTCGAAACAAAAAGGGCGGTACTCAATTTAAAATCATGTCTAGACGAATAGATTATTTGCAATGAATTGGAAGAAATAAAAATAAATGCTGGTTGTTTGGTGGACAAATTTAAACCACAAAAATTACATCCCAAAGCAAAACAAAATTTCTAAAGTGATTACAAATGGTTACCTAGAAATCAGGCTAATAATCACAAAGGAAAAAAAGGAAAAACTACAAACATAAAACAGCAACAAGATTATTGTGATGTGAATGAAATTATTTTTATTGGTTCTTGTTTCCAGCTCATAAATTTTATAAAGAAAGAGAGAAAAAGACAAGAGCCCTTGCTGTCACATCGTCTTATAAGAAAAATAAAGTTTAACGAAGCTGAACCATTAAAAACAAACATTTTGGTGTAAATGATTTTAAAATAAAAATAAAATTCGGGTGACAGAGGCCGTTGTGGCAGCTGTCATGATGAGATTTAAAATTATGAAAACAAAAACTAAAAAAGGAATTTTGAAAAAGCCCTCAGCTTCAAATGCCAGAAGTTTCAAAACATTCAAATTTAAGGCTGGTATTCAAAATGACTAATAACGACTTCAAGTAGAAATTATGGCAAATTTTTCATATCGATTTTAAATCTACTTTAATTTTCTTTAAATAGAAGCAAAAGACTTTCCCCAGGAGTTTGCATGATTATAAGCAAAACCATAAATTACACTAAAAGCCTCCTGGCATGTCATGTCTTAAAAAATAAGAGCGTTTTTGACAAGATAGAAAAAAAAAAGATACAAAGGCTGCCATATAGATTTCCCCAGAATCTGCTCATCCAAAAAAAAAATTATAGGCCTGATTACGAGTGTGGCTGTCAAAGTCGAATTTAGGACAAGCTAATGTAAAATATATGGGTGACTTTGCCACATTTCACTATTGTCGTCAAAACAACGCCACTCACATTCAAGTAAAATAATAAGAATCTGCTCATCCAAAAAACGTATAGGCCTAATTAAGAGTGTCACTGTCATAGTCGAATTTAGAACAAGCTAATGTAAAGTATATGGGCGACGTTGCCATATTTCACTGTTTTCGTCACGACAACGACACTCAAGCCAAATAATAAGCATCTGCTTTAGACCAGGCACGAAAGCAAATTTTAAGAAAAATATTTTTCACAAGCTTGTAAGTACAGCGATGGGCAAACATATAAATTCCTAACGAAATAAAAGCTGTCATATAATAATTTTCATTAAGTGGCCCTTACACGACGACAGCATTCTTGTGCAATCAAGTGTTTGTACCTGCAGTCCAATATATTGTGATATTCTGCTTACGGTGCAAGCTTGCTGGCGAAATTAGCTCACTTGAGGAAAGTTGTCAAACTTTCACTTTAAAAATATAATTTATTGAAAATAAAGGAGTTTTTTCTTTACATTTTTTCTCATTTTTACGATTTAACGCTAATCACAGCAACCTTTTCAGTAAATTTTTTTTTAATGAAATGAATATTGAAAAAAAATTTGTTGGCATATTATGTGGTGCGAGATTATTAGCTCAATCACTTGAATGCGCATATATGTTGCTATCGTGTATGGGCAGCTTAATTTACACAATAAGAAATTAGTAGGAGACTTGTTTTATGAAGGCAATTATATGTGTATGCCCAGCACTATCATTAGGTATTTAAAAAAAGCTCTGCATGCACACCCACACACATAAAGAAACACACACACTCTCATAACACATACATAATTTTTTTCTAACATCAGCCAGCTGTTGAATTCCCACTTTGAATTTTGAATACTTTCAGGAGAATTTAGGAATGCGCACAAACTATTGAAAACAGAGTAGGAGGAAAAGGGAAAGGACCCAGCAGATCACATTTTCATATCGCCAGCTAAACATTTGATTTGATTTTGATATGATATTACTAAAACAGGTTTTTATACGTTTCGTTTGTACAAGCTAACAAATTCAATTCATCACATTCATAGCCTAATGCACTAGCCCACAGTGTGCAGCGTAGTGTGCTAATAATTCTCAATTGGTACATAAGAAAATCTTTATAAAAACGCAAGGTTTAGTGATGAACGGGGAGAAGAGTAAACGACACCGTACGAGCTTTAGTTACAAGCCAGCTACTTTAAAACTACAGTATGAAGTCTCTATTTAGGATTGTTCCGGCCTAACAGTCTTAAGTTAGAATTTTACTCGTGTTTAGTCGGTTATAAGGTTACTTCAAATCAACCAAACAATCGCGGAGTGTACTTTAGGCAAACAAATAGAATATAAATCAAGAAAACTAGCCGAGAGTAACTTAAACAAACGATTAAAATGGTCGGCCAAATAACCAAGTCGATTGTGACTCAGCAGAACGAGCCCAAAATAACTCAAGCAAATTGGCAAAATGTCGTTTAGAACGAAACAAGTGGCATCCGAGTGATCTGGACGGGTAAGCCAGAAAATAATTTGATAAATTTTAATTGAGTCTATTTTACATAAATTGCTCTATTTGCTCTTAGCTAAAGGCAGCAGACTTTTATTAAGACCCTGGGTGGGCTGAGTCATATCCCGTCCGGGAAAACAAATTGCATCACAAACTTTTTTAATTATTTCTTATAAAAAGTTTAAAACGGCAATCGATTTCATTCAATATCGAATACTACGATTTTAGGTCTTTAGCCAAATTACGCAACTCGATTTCGATCGATAAATCCATTTAAATTCCATTGGAATTTCAATCACTATTGACTGTTGTAATTGGCCTTTTGGGCTCAAATTACGGTATTCGATTTCAAACGAAATTTCCAATTTAAATTCTACTGAAATGACGACTACTGTCGAGAGTTGTAATTTACCTTTTAATTTCAAATTACGGTATTCGATTTCAAACGAAATTATCATTTAAATTCTATTGAAATGTCGAATACTGTCGAGTGTTGTAAATTGCCTTTTGAGCATTCGAAATGTCCATTTAAATTCTATTGAAATATCGATGAATATCGAGTGAGGTAATTTGCCTCCTGGTCTTTTATTACTTTGCTTTAAACTGTGGCAAGCAAGTGCCTATAAATATCAAGTGAAGCTTTCATTAACGTCTCATTTTAAAAACGTTTACAAACTCGATCTTTAATCTTTTTTTTTTTTTTTTTTTTGCATGAGAGCCATTTTTTCTGAAGCCCTATTTAATGACAATTTCATTTATGACTACTGGGCTTACTAGGATCTCGTAAATGAGTGACTAAATGCAAGTGTAAGTTACTTGTGGGCTCTTGCTTTTTACGTAAAATAAACAAAAAGTCGTAATAAAGTCATTGGCCACATAAGAGAAATTCACATGTGTATGTGGAGGCTGATAAAAAAATAATAACGATTTTTGAAATAATTGGCGTATAATTTACTGGACATTAGCACGGTTTTTGTCCTGCTAACTCATGTGTGCTTTGAAATATAATTTTTTGTTTATGTTGGCGTTGGTGTTTTGCTGTGGCGGCAACTTGTCATTTTCAGAAACAAACAGCAACAGAAAAGCCTTTAAGGAATAGTTGAAATATTTAAAAAATCCCTGCTGCTTTAACTTAAAGGTGTCTCAGTAATAAAAGGTGATTTTATAAGAACTATCGGAAATTTAAAAAAAAAAACACATAAAATTCAGAAAAATGCATGAAATATTTATTTGGATCGATAGTTGGGTCGATATAATTTAATGTTTGAAGATTATTTCATGCAAATGTTGGCCGCGGCATACTCTTTCCAACATTTCGGCCGGTATCTCACGAATAATGTTGGCAATGTTGGCTTCCAGTGCGTCAATCGAAGCGGGCTTGTCCCTATAGACATTAGCCTTAACATAGCCCCACAAAAAATAGTCTAGAGGCGTTAAATCGCACGATCTGGGCGGCCAATTGACTGGTCCCAAGCGTGAAATAAACTGTTCACCGAACTCGCCTCTCAATTGGTCCATTGTTTCGCGTGCTGTGTGGCATGTGGCACCGTCTTGTTGAAACCACATGTCATGCAAGTCAAGCTCTTCCATTTTGGGCAAAAAAAAGTTTGTTATCATCGCACGGTAGCGCTCACCATTCACAGTAACGTTGTGATTCGCATCATCTTTGAAGAAATACGGCCCAATGATGCCGCCAGCCCATAATCCGCACCAAACGGTTGTTTTTTGTGGATGCATTGGTAGCTCTTGCAATGCTTCTGGCTGCTCTTCACTCCAAATACGGCAGTTTTGCTTGTTCACGTATCCATTCAACCAGAAATGAGCCTCGTCGCTGAACACAATTCTTCGATAAAAAAGTGGATCTTCATCTAACTTTTCAAGAGCCCATTCACCAAAAATTTGGCGTTGTGGTAGGTCGTTTGGCTTCAATTCTTGCACCAGTTGTATCTTATAAGGCTTCACACCCAAATCCTTCCGCAAAATTTTCCACGTAGTGGAGTAACAGAGGCCCAATTGCTGCGAACGGCGCCGAATCGATAATTCACGGTCATCACCAACACTGGCCGATACGGCTGCGATATTTTCTTCAGTTCGCACTCTACGTAAGCGTGTTGGTGGTTTAATGTCCAACAATGTAAATTTGGTGCGAAATTTTGTTACAATAGCCCGAATAGAAGCCTCAGTAGGTCGATTAAACTGACCATAAAATGGAAGAAGCGCGCGATGAACTTTCTTAACAGAGCACGCATTTTGGTAATAAAATTCAATAATTTGCAAGCGTTGTTCGTTTGTAAGACGATTCATGATTAAATTATAGACCAAACTGAAGATGTTTGACAGTGACACAAGATACAAAACGTGCGTGAGCTGTCAAAACTAGTGTTTCCAAAAAGATAATAGCAAAAAAATCACTCTTTAGTATACTTTTTGATGTTATACTGTCATAAATCGTTAGTTTCATGAGCTGCCTTATGTCATTCAACTAAATCTGTTCCTGCAACTACTTCATGTTCACAGTAAGGCCTAAGCAAAATCTGAACTAGACAGTTGCTCATTTGGGAGCATTTGTTTGTCATGGATTACATGAGAATTTTTTAAACGCCCAAATTTGACAATTTTGTGTATCCACGGAACCATTCAGTTGCAAAAAAAGCTGAATTTTTTCTAAAAATTTGTCATTGACTTTACTTTGCTCTTAAAGTCTTCCGTTTTTAATAATCGGAATAAGCCTATGTGACAGCTGTCAAATTTCAGAGTTGGCACTTAAAGACAACTAACTCAGTTGAATTCTCGACATAGACTGCCTTCCGTTTATTATTTCAAGCTTAGCCGAACTTAACAATATTAATATCGCTACGTGTGTGTGTGTGTACAATGATGTCACTTACATAACGCTACTCGGTATACATATTATTTAAAGTACACACTGATTATATACTTAAGCTCTGTAAAACGGGACTTATAAAATATATACCGGTTGGACACAGAAGAGACTGCCTAATAGGGACGTTCAAATTATAATAACAATAAGGTGTACCACATATATTAACTACTACACACTAAAACAAAAAAGAGTTTATCACTAAATTTATAAAGTGCACTCTTACTGAGACTCTTCTTATAAAAACTTTTTAATATTTTCTAGCATAAATTTTTTTTCTTATAATTTTTGTTTATTTTATTTTGTAAAAAATCAATAAAATATCTTTAAGCACTTGACTAACAAATTTATAAAATTTTTCTTAAATTATAAAACGCTTTAGCACGAGACTTTAACTGTTTTCAAGTCATGTTGACAATGACAACCAAGGAATCGCTTGTGGTGCTGGTGCAGGTGGTTAATGTCGGTAATTATGATGGCAACGTCCTTAGTTACGCTAAGTCTGTAGTAACAATAATTTGTTGTGTCTTTATGCCATGAGGAAAATCAAACTGCTTTCAAAGTAACAAAAATAAACACCAAGAAAAATACAAAAATTATGCAAATTGCTAACAAATTTACATTTAAGATGCTTAACTTGGCACATGCACTTACACACAAAGATAATCTGGGCATGTGAATGTGAATGGAAATTTGTGTGCCTCTGTCTCTAGCTGTGTGTTGGCATTAAACAGGATTTTAGCTTTGTGCAATATTTGACACTAATTTACAAGATGTTTAGTTTTTCTTCTTCTCATTCTTTTTTTGGTAATTAAGATGTCTGCGCTTTTTCAACTTTTCAAAATTAATTAATCAACTGTAATTGAAATTTTATTTAAGGCACACAAACTAAACTGATTTACGTGGTTTATCTGTTTTTAAATTAAATTAAAAAAACGCTACGTTTTCAGGTAAATCACACGATTTTTTTTACTTGAAAGTAATAAAATTAATAAAAAAAAAAATCAATTGAACCATAGACGAACAGTGAGTGCTAAGCAATCTAAAAAAAGCTTGACGTTGGAGATGAAAATGAATGTGTTTAGGCGAATTGAGAACGGTGAACGACAGTCCGAAATGTCTTCATTAGGAATTTATTGTAAATAGAATTTATTTTAATGCTCAATTTTAAGAAACGCAATATGAGCGCGAAACGGGGTATGCCTGTATACGAAAGAAGCTCTCGTTTACATTTAGCTGAAAAGGCAATAAGTGATTTTTTATTTTAAAAAAACATGGCAATTAAAATTTCAAATATGAATTTGCTATTGTGCTTGAAAGTGGTACAAGTCCACTTAGAAAAAAAAAAAGGAATCAGCGTTAGTTTTGGCAAGATAGTAACTATAACATACTAAAATTACCGCAAACTTTTTTTTCTAAAAAGTGGACTTATACCACTTTCAAAAATAACGGCTAAAATTTTTTCCTTTAACTTTGATTTACATTAAAAAGCATTTTTTTTTATTTTTAATATATATAAATTTAAAAATTTTGTTGTAATAAATAATATTTCAAACATTAATCATTAATTTCCCATAAAAAAAATTGGTCATAAAATAAGGTGCAAAAAATACATATTGAATATGAATATTAAATATGTCCAGCATTTAATGACAAAATAAATTTCATTTCATTTTTTTTTTCATTCAACTTTTGTTTTTATCAATTAAATACCCATAAACTGAAAACAAAGGCCATAAAATATGGGAAAACAAAAAGGAAAAAAAACAATTTACTTAAAAATGAATACAAATTAAAAGAATAATTGAGAAAATTTATATACACTGTCACGTCAAGTGAATAAAAAATATTGAGTAATTAAAATATTAAAAGTAAATTAAAAATGTTGCAAAAGTAAACAAATGCAGTCACACAATGCAGGGAAAAAAATAATTACTTGCAACAGAAAATAATAAATTGATGAACAAAATAAAATAAAGAAAATAATTTATGGATTATCCCTCAACGATAATATTTTTTTATAATTTCCTAATTCATTTAAATAATGAAAATCATAGTGGTCTATACTGTCCTCTCGTCTGCAGCTAACGCTTTTAGAGTTAAAAATTTTAACAGAAATTTTAAATAATTATTAAAAGAACAACCTTTGCCAGTGCTGCAATGCAAGCAACTAATAATTATGCTTTATGTGATCTTGTACGTTACCTATTTTGCTAAAATTGAAGCGAATTTCTGTCAAAACCAGAAAAAAAAACTGGTTGTTTGACCTTTTCATCTCAAGTAAAACAAAAAAAAAAATATAAATTTTGTGGAACTTGTAAATGGCTTTTTTTCATCTACTCAATTACCAGAATAACCAAAACCCATTTAAAATATACAACAGCCACAACAAAGAAAGTGATTCGTGTAAAGAATACATTTACTGAAGTAGCAAAAGTGGTTTTGTAGTTTTGTTTGCATAGACCAAAAGAGATGCTAATTAATATTAAACAAAAAAAAAAGGAAAAAACACAGAATAACAATGGCAATAGAAATGAAGTACCAGAAAAACTTATAAGGGGGAATAAAAAGTTTTTTTCAATTTTCTATTTTAAAATTTTAATTTTCCAAGAATTACCAACAAAAATAAAGAGTTTGCCCTTAACAATGCCCTTATTTACATACGCCCTCTGTGGCCACCTTAATGTATTGCTAGTCAGTCATTTAATTTTTACACACACTCCTTCAATTTATGTGTTTGTTTCATATGTCTTGGCATCCTTGTAATATTTTTGCATGAAGCAAATGAAAGTGTGTTGCATAATTTTATACACTTTTTAGACAACAAATTTTTGTAAAAATTCGTACAGAAAGTTTAGATTGTTGGCTTTGGCAGAAAATTAATTATCAGTTTTAGTAGGTTAGTTGAAATGGATGCAATAATTTGCATCATTTACTTTTGCAACTCATACATCAATACCTCAATCATACGTTTGGGATACAAGCAAAACAAATAAAAATTTTAAGTACGAGTCTAAACTTTAAATTAAATCAAATTAAATGTGTAATCGGAAAAGATTTCTAAAAGAAATCAATAGCAAAATTTATTTAAATGAAATGATTTTCTAAAAATTTTATATTTATTTATGTAAACTATTACTTTTAATAACAGAAAATTTATTTGTAGCAAAAATATTTTTAGCGAAATATTTAAGAGAAATTTTATCGATAACATTAAATGTTTAACAAAAAACTTTGTTACGAAAAAATGTATATGTCCAGAAAAAAGCAAGAATTTTTAACAAGAAATTTATCGATAAAATTTTTTTTTAATTATCGATTACAATATTTTTTTAAAGAAAATTTATCGAAAATTTGCCAAAATTTTTTTCAACAAAATTTATTGTTTATAAAAATTTAATGAAAAAATATATCCACCAAAATTTGTCGATAACAAAATTTTTTTTATAATAATGAAACGATAACAAAAATTTTTTACAGAAAATTAGCGATACTAAATTTTTTTTAAGCTAATTTATAGACAACAAAATTTTTTTTAGAAAAATTATCGATACAAAAATTTTCTCGGAAGAAGATTTATTGATAAAAATATTTCGTAGAAAATATTACTAATAACAAAACTTATTTCTAAGCAAATTTATAGAAAAAAAAATTATTATTACCAAAAAGTTTATTTAATGTAAATTTATAGATAATAAACATTCTTTAGAAAAATATTAAGCTTGGAAACAGTTTTCTAAGGAAAATTTATTACTAACAAAAAATTTTCTAAAATGAATTTATAGATAACAAAAATTTGTTACAAAAAATTATCTATACTAAACAAACAAAATTTTATTTTCTGTAAAAAAAAACTAACGAAAGCAAAATTTTTTTAAATTATTTTCAAACAAATAAATTGAATTTCTATTTTTTTAAACTTTTATCGATTTTGTATTGATACATTTATTTTTCTTTAATTATATCTGAGGAAAATTTTGCGGTTTTTCTATTGCTTGAAACTTATCAATTTTGTTTTTACTAGATAAAAAATTTTTTTTGGAAATTGATTAATTTTGCTGTTGGAACTTTGTAACTTTTTCAATAAATTTTCTTATATATTTGCTTTATAAATTCTTTAAACAGCTTTAAAATAAACTTTAAAGCTGAATTATAATGACAACTCAATTTCCGGTTTGTTTTTCTACATTTCATGAAGTAAATTCTTTCTTATGCTACTTACATTTTTCACTCAATTAGAATACAAGTATTGTCAGTTTGCGTTTTTCTATTCTATTGTTTTTAAATTTTTCAATTTAAAGTTTTACTTTGCTTTAAGCTATCAAATTCAATTATGGCTGCTTTGTAAGAAAAATATGTGAATACAAAACAAAACTGAATTTATGTGTTTCTACAAAATAGAAAAAAATGTAAACAAAACTTGCTTCTTTTTATTATGAATTTTTTTTTTTTTCTTGGTTCTAAATACACATTATGATAAGTTTAATTAAATTACAACCAACTTATTTTCCTTTTAGTCTTCTTTATGCAACTAAAATTTTTCTAAAACTTTTTTTTGTCTGAGTTTTTTATATCAAGCGCCTCAAGGTGTATAAGAAAATAATTTTATAGATATAAAAGAGAAAAAAGGATTTGAAAGGAATAAAACTACAAAAAAGAATTTTGAGTTTACAACAAGTGGCAGTTTAATTGTTTTGTTTAACTGCAGTGATACCAGATTTTTTTAGAAATTATTTCACTAAATAAGCTATAAGTTTTTTTTTTTTTATAAAAATATTCATCATCGCTTCAGTTTAGTTTTCATTTTTTAATTGGCCCTTTTGTTATCGAAAACATTTATAAGAAATTTTTATCGATAAATTTAAAAAAAAAATTTTGTGTCAATAAATTTTTAAAAATAAATTTTCTAAAAGAATTTATCGACAAAAGTTATCGACAATTTCTTTTTAAAAATTTTTTCACAAAAGGTAAGCTCTCACTAAAGTTTAAAAATAATTAATTTTTAAAATTGTAGAAAAAATTTCTAACAAATAACATTTATACACGGAAACTACCCTAGAGGAAAAACATAAGCTCAAATGGTAAGTTATAAATACAATACAAACATTCTATGTTTTTAAATACTCGTAACATAAAGAAAACTTTACTTTCTTTTATTTCTTGTATTTTCACTTCTGAGATAAAAAAAACTTTGGTTGATAAAAATGTGTTTAAAATACAAAAGTTTTTCAAACATAAACTGATTAAACTTTTTTCTTTTTAAAATACCTTTTTTAAGCCTTATTTCTAACAATTTAAAAAAAGGCAAACAATATGGTTGAGCCATAAAAAAAATTAAATGGAATTTCAATTTCACTGTTAAGACAGCGCACGTGCAGTATTTTATGGCTACCGCTAAATTTAAATTAATACTTAAAATACAATTAAAAAAAAATGAATATGTATAAACTTTTTTACTAAAAAGTTTAAATAAACAAAGTGAATATTTATAAAAGTTGTATATACATTTTATTTAAAAATTTTTGTTATCGATAACTTTTGTTAAGAAAAACCCTGCAATCGATAATTTATTTTTTATATTTCAGTCTATAAAAAATTTTGATCACTACGTTAAAATGTTATCGATAAAATTTGTTTAAAAAAACCATGCAATCGATAGTATATTTTTTTTATATTTTTCTTGATAAAAAACAGTTTAAGTACTCTGTTAAAATGTATACAATTATTAAATTATCGATAAAAATTTCATTATAAAATTTAAGTTATCGTTTAGATATCTATATAAAATTTAAATTACTGTCAAAATGTTTATATAAAATATTTAAGTTATCGGTAAAATTGCTATGAATTAATGCTATCGATAAAATATGTAATCCTTAAATTATCGATTCATTACAAACTTTAAGTTATCGATAATGTATGTGTATAAAAATAAATTATCGGTAACACTTTTGTACAATATTTCCGTTATAGATAAAATTTTTTTTATTAAAACGATGTCATCGATAAAAAAAAAATATAGTCCTTGAACTATAGATTATGTACAAACTTTAAGTTATCGATAATGTATGTGCATAAGATTTTAGTACAAAATTAGAGTTATCAATGAAAATTCTTTAGTCTATTTAAAGTAACGCTGAAATTTAAGGCAATATTTACTTAAGTCGACTTAAGCGATTTTTCATTATTAGAATAGATATAATTCGTAATGTTAAACGTCAACTTAAAAATGAAAATTATTAATAAAATTTCTACATAAAATTATGCCTATTAAAACTTTTTCTTCAGAAATTATTGATATCGATTAATTTGAATATATTTTATTTTGTAAAAAAATCATAGCCAAAGAACAAAACATTCTTTTAGCTATAACTTTTATATTAATTTTTTTATATAAAAAAAAGAATAAATTGTTTAACAAAATTTCTTACGATATTAAAATAAATAAAATTTTTTTTCAAAAAATATTTTTCAATTAAAAAATTTATTTTAAAAATGTTTACCATAAAAAACAAATCAAATATGGGTTTTCTCAAGATTTTTAAATTATTGCTGTTGGCTGGTTGTTTACCATATATTTAAGCAGATTTGAAGTTTTTTATTGTTTTTCTTTTTTCCTATGAAAACTACAAAAACTACAAAAACTATTAAAAGAGCCACCATTCCATTCCAATCAATGAACCATTAAAAATGGTCATTGAACATTGTGGCAACAAACAGACGTTAAACAGTTGTACGTAAAAGACGAGTCAGAGCTTTTTTTCTTGTCGTCATTCTTCACTCAATTGCCAGCAGCAGTAACAGAGAAGAGCACTTTTTTAGTCTTATGATTACGATATTATACTGAAAATCCATTTCATAATACTCATGTTTTTAATTGGCCTTGCATGTATGTTTTTTTTTTTGACAGTGGAACATGTTGATGCAAAAATATTTAAAAAAAAATTTATTAAAAGGCAGAGACTATTAATTACGTTGAACAGCAGGCTTTAATGATATTACAATATAGTTAGGAAACCCATTGTGTCGCTTTTTTCTGTTACTCCTGGTTGTAAATCAAATTAAATGAGTATGTGTGTATGTGTTTCTTTACATACATAAAATTGAATTAATTTTGTTTGTTTTCTTTTCTTTTTTAATTGTAAAGCGTCACACAAAACAATCTGCCCATCAACAGACCAGATTTGTATTTTTTATTTATTTTTTTGCTTTAAACGTGCACCACCCACAATACGAAACAAAAACAGATTTTCTCAATTAATTGTAAACAAAATATGTTTGTGCACAGAGGGACTTGTAAGACCATAAATTAAAAATCTTAAAAACAATTTAAATAATCGAACAAAAATAACAGACCATAAAAAACACATTCAAGCATGAAGAATTAACATCATGACAACCCATAAACCCAGAATAGAACACATTTGGTTTCATTTTGTTTTATTGTACCACAAGTAGTCTGTCTGAGTGGCGTTGTCAATAATCAATTAACATTTTTTGAGGGTCAACAAGAGAAGAAGACTTCAAAGTCAATGCCATCGCAAGTGACCATAAAAATGTATTTAAAAAATTAAAAATGATTGTTATATCAAAAAAATTAATTTTTATTTGATTAAATATAACAGCCAGCCATATCAGGCAATAACCGCAATTTGTTGAAATTAAAATACAATTAAATTAAAAAATAAATTATATTTAAAAAAAAAAAAAACAATTGCTATGATGAGTTAACACATACAGTCAGACAAACAATTCTTTAAAAAGAATTTGAATTGAAATAAACATTTTTTGAAAGAAAAATTTAAATAAAATTTACACACACACAAGCCTTTAAAAAGAATATGAATTGGAAGTAGATTCTTAAAAAATATAAAATATTTATTTAAGCCCAGGGATGGAAAATTTACACACAAGAATTTGATTTGAAATAAGAATTTTTTTAGTGAAAAATTTAAATAAATTTTTTGGACTAGGGATGGAAAATTTTCGCACACACTAACAAGTCTCTAAAAAAACCTTTTGATTTCAAACTTTTTTAAAAAAATTTAAATATTTATTTATTTTGGACCAGGGATGGGAAATTTACACCCGCACCCGAACAAGTCTATAAAAATAATATGAATTGGAAGTGTTTTTTTTTTAGGAAAGTTAAATTTCGGTCAGGGATGGAAAAGTTACACACACACTAACCAGCCTTTAAGAAGAATATGATTTAAAACATATTTTTTTTAATTCAAATATTTATTTTGGACCAGAGATGGAAAATTTACAAACGCACCCGAACAAGTCTTTAAAAAGAATATGATTTTTTTAAATTTAAATATTTATTTCGGTCCATAAATGGAAATGCCAAGTAAATTTTAAATATAATTTTTATTTTGTAATTTTAATTTCGAAAAAAAAAGTTTTATTGATAAAATAATTCATTTTTAAAATTTACAATTTTCATCTCTGTTTTGTAACATAAAATTAAAAACAGCGTTAAATTGTGATATGCCCAATAAAATTGAAATGAGAAAGTCAACCTTTAAATTTGCTCAAGCAATTTCACTCAAATTTCTTTTTTATTATTATAAAAAGCCGCAGAAAAAGAAATAATTTTTACCATCTTCAAGTAAATCTAACCATCTAACCTTCAACAAAACAGACTTATTTAATTTTTTTGTTACACTTTCCACATTGAGTTAAAATTTTTTTTTGCAGCCTAAAATTTAGCAACAGGATTTTTTGTTTTGCTGTTCGTGCTTAGAAAAGTGATTTAATTTTTTTTTCTATTTTTTTCTTTGCTTTACTTTCTCTCTATTTTAATGTAAATGTAGGTGAGTGCACTTTTCGTCCTACAAAAGTCATTATACTCATATCGTCGTTGCCTGCTGTCGTGCTTTATTTGCTGAAAATGCAAAATTTGAAGAGGAAACATCAGTGTAATAATACTTAAAAAAAGGCAGAAAATAGCTTTTGAGAAAAAAGTAAAGAAATAAAAATGTAACAAGAACTAAAAATAAAATGTATAAAAAAATGCAACGGACTGTGTTAGATTCTAAACAAAAAATAGATCACCTACACCCATACACACAAACAAATACGCCTTTTTGAAAATGAAAGCTGTTTGCTATGTGGTTTTATTTCAGTTTTACGAAAAAGCAAATAAAACAAGAAAATTTTCTATAAAAACCTTTTCAATATTGTAAAGAGAAGCACAATACTTTGTATATTATATTCGTACAAAATTATATTTTTAAACAATGTTATTTACTAAATCAAATGCATACTTTAAGGCTGCATATAATTTTCTTTTAAATGGCATATTTTGTGGCAGTTGTAAGTAGACCATAATAGAACATTTAAATTGTATTTAACAAGAACTTAAATGCTGTAAAATTAGTGTATTAAATGAGAAAATAAAAATTCATAGAGGAAATCATTACAGCTAAACAGTTGCATTTGTTTAGTCCTTTTAATCACATGAAAGTAATTTTTCATATTCTAAGGCTTCTTTAGATTTAAATGAAAACTAAAAACTTTAATGATTTTTAAGCAGCTTGAAAAAATTATTATAGAAAAAAATAAATTTTTTTTCATACTAAACAATTCAGATTTTATGTTGCATATGCATTTTAATAAGTTTTATTTAAATAAGCTTAAGTCAGCTAACTTATCATAAAGTAATTTCTGTTTGAAAATTGATATAAAGTGTTATATTTTTTTATTAATTTCTATATTAAATTATTGATGGTCTCAAATAAAAAAAAAAAAAAAACTCTTAAAATTAAAATTTTCTAAATTTATATTATCAAAGACAACAATATATGAGTTCTTTTATAAAAGAGATATAAGTCCATTTAAAAAAATTATTAGGCGTTAATTAACTATCGAAAATAACGACTGATACTTATTAAATTTTCTCTTACATAAAATTGATGGCAGTATATTCCTTACAAAAAATTTTTTTTTTAAATGTTCATCTTTTTTTTAGAGGCACAACAATTTTTTTGATACAAAATTTCTTGATAACAAAATTTTTCCTATAAAAATTTTCGGTAATAAATTTAATGGAATTTTCTTAATGACAAAAGTTTTCTAAAACAAAACATTCTATAACAGTTTTTAAATAGCAAATATTATAGATAATATTTTTTCGGTAACAATAATTATCGATAATAGTTTTTCGATAACAAAATTTAAAAAAATCTTTCTAAATTAACAGAAAAATGTTTGAACTACATTTTCGATAACTAAATGTTATCGAAACATTCCATAACAGTTTTCAAAAAAAAATATCGATAAATTTTTTTTCGCTAACAACAATTGTCGATAATAGTTTTTCGATAAGAAAATTTAAAAAAAATTAACAGAAAAATTTTGTAACTATATTTTCGATAACTAACGGTTTTATTCAAAACAAATTAACGTAGACTTTAAAGTAAAATTTATGGAAAAATTATATGAAAAATTTAGATAACGTTGAATGTAAAGTCTACGTTAATTTTTTTGGATAAAAGGGTAAATATTTAATTGTAATACAATTAAAGAAAAATTTTAAAACAAAGAAGTTCTTCGATAACATAATTCGATAGATAATAATTTTTCGATAATAATTTTTAATAACAATAACCCACTAACAATTGAGCTTAAATTTGAGTTCCAAAGCCTCATCGGTGAAATACAACCACAGTTGTGAAAAATTCATTGAAAATTTCATGAAGAGTGACGGTCTGTCATCAGAGCCGTGAAGGCTATTTTACGTATATTATATTCCATACTTAATCGGAATATGTCTGCTTTACAATATAAAAATCACAACTCTCTCAAAAAATACTTCTTTTTAGTTTTTTTAACAAAAAAGCCAAACACTTTTTTCATGAAAATTATAAAATGATGAAACCCACCAGGGAGTAGTTTAAGACAGAAACGTTTCCTATATAACCACATTTTATGCCCCATTGTGCATTATTTTTTTTATGCTCTAAAAGGTGTTTATTTTATACCTTAAGAAATATAACATTTAACATTTTCGCTACACTTTTATACTTTTCCTATTTCGTGGCAATAATATCTTATAAACTTGCTTCAAAGTTTGTTGTTTGTAATAAAATATAAAATGCTTTTCATTTTTTTTTCTTTTTTGTAGTTTAATAGCAGAACACAATATGCAATTCTTTTTGAGTATTAAAATTTCTTATACTTAAAAAAGTTTACTGCAAATAAGGAAAATGTTTTAAGTACTTAAGAATTTATAGGGAGCTCAGTTAGTTGCTTATGAGAGTTTTAATAGGAATTAAAGTTGCTGAAAACATAGAAAGGAGTAGGGGTAGAGGTAAACTGCAGCTAGAAATTCGGCTGTAGCCCATTACTGTGGACTAAAATACAGATACCAGAGTAATAATATGAGCCGTTATTTTTGTGGGCAGTATAAGACTTCATTAAGATTATCTTTATACTATTTTTTTAAAAAGTGGACTTATAACACTTTCAAAAATAACATAATAAAAAATATTGCACAAATAAATAAAATTTAGGGAAACATATAGTTTTTTTCAAATAAAAAAAATTAGCCGTTATTTTTGAAAGTGGCATAAGTCTACTTAAAAATAGAGTTGACCATAGTTTTAATAGATAAGATGATGTCTATATCTTACTAAAATTACCGCTAACTCAATTTTTTTTTTTTTTACTGGACTTATACCACTTTCATAAATAATAGGTAATATTTAAATAATCTAGTTTGCTGAGTTTAATCGTTTAATTTTCCAGACTACCCTATTGTTTAATGGCAACACATGCTGCTGTTGTTAGTGAAATTTTAAAGACTGCTTTAACTTTACTTTAAGTTTCTATTTTTTTTTTTTTTATTTTTTTTTTTGTTATTAAAAAGTAGCAAAAATAAAAAATAAAAAGTTTTTAGAACAAAAAATACCTTTTTATTTTGAAAAAGAAACGATTTCAAGCTATTTAATGTGCGAGTATTAAAAGTTAGCAGGAAGAAAATTAAATCAAACAGGTAAAACTAACAAAAAAAAATACTTTTCAAACTAAGTATGCAGTTTGTAAGACAAACACTACAACTTGACTTAAAAAATTCTTTCTACTTTATTTCGTTGTTTGTTTGGTACATTTTTCTTTTATTTTCATTTTCAAGCATAAAAAATGTTTCAGCATAAAATGTAACACGTAACACGCGTGTGAGTTGAAAAGAGAAAATAGTGCAGGAATACTAACAAAAGGTGTTAATACTTTTTTATGTTGTTGCATTTTATGGATGTGTTGTTTCAAAACAAAATAGTTACATTGTTAATTACGAAACATCAAGATAGATCATTATAAAGGGTGTTTTCTTAAATAAAAATTCCTGAGAAAATACTTGATTTAATGAAAATAAAAAGTTTCTTCTTAAACTTGTATAGAAAATAATTATTCAAAAGAAAATTATTTGCCCAAAATTTCAAGCTCAAAGAGGGCAAAGAGGAAGATTAAAAAAGTTTTTTCTTATTTCTTTACAAATTTACCTGTACTTAATTGGGTAACTTTTCTTTTTAAGCTTTTTTTGTTTTTAAAAATTAATAGCTTAAAACAATTTAGAGGGGAAGAAACTTAAAAAGAAAAACAATTACACCTTTTAAATTATTTTTTTTGCAAACAGCTTTCCATATACCAAGGGAGATGTGATCATAAAAACTTTTATTCTTTTACAAAAAAATATTGTTTTTTTTATCACGATCTGTGTTAAAATTTAAACAAAAACTTCAAATAAAAGAAAGAAAAGGGAGAAAACAATTGACTCAAACACTAGACAATGTTTTGCAAAAACTCCTTTTCGTATCTTTAAAAAAAACTTAAATTCAAAATTAAAAACATTTAATTATGAAAATGGCGATGATTTATCTATACACTAACAGCCAAATTCATAAAAAATATTTTTGTTCAATAAAGACTTATTAAGCACATTTTCTATAAGAAATTTGTTTAATAAGCGCTTATTTTTTATGAATTATGAAGTAATTCTTTTGCTGAATTTAAATAAAACATTTTCAGCAAAACAAAGTGTTCAATGAAATGTAAGTAAAATGAATATAAAAAATTTAATTAAAAAACCTATAAAATATAACATTTCAAACTTAATTTTGAATTTCGAAATTGTAAATATATATAAAATTTACAACTTTAGGGTTAAGTTTTAAAGAAAAAACTTGTTTATAAACTATTTTCAAAATTTCGAATTTTAAAAATCAGTCGAATATAAATCTTAAAATGTAAAAACTAAATTTAAGTTTTAAAATAATATAAAAAAAAATATTTTTTGAATATTTTCAAAATTTCGAATATAAATTTAAATTTTTAAATTGCAGAAAACTATCAGTTTTGCAACTTAATAATTCAGTTTCAACAATAAAATAAAGAAAAACAAATTTTTAAAACAATTTCGAAATTTCGAACTTAATTTCGAATTTCGAAATTGCAAACATATATAAAATTTAAGACTATAAGATTAAATTCGAAGGAAAAAAACTTGTTTTGAAACTATTTCTAATTTCGAAATTTAAATTACACTCGAATATCAACCGTAAAATCTAAAAATTAGATTTAAGTTTCAATATAAATTTAACAAAATATATTTTTAGAGTATTTTCCAAATTGCAGTAAAAATTTTCAGTACTAAAATGAAGATAAAAATTAATTTTAAAGTATTTTCGAAATTTAGAATTTCGAAATTGACAACAAATATAAAATTTAAGACTTTAAGATTAAATTTAAAAGAAAAAAGTTAATTTCAAACTATTTTCGAAATTTAGAATTTTAAAATTACTGTCGAATATCACTCTTAAAAATTATATTTAAGCTTTACATGTAAATGTATTCGAAATTTCAAATATAATTTCGAATTTTAAATAAGAAGCAACTACCAGAATTTAAACTTTAGAAGTTAATTTCAGTACTAAAATGAAGATAAAACTTTAGTTTAAAGCATTTTCAAAATTTCGAATTTCGAAATTGCCAACAAATATAAAAAGTTGTTTTTAAAATATTTTCGAAATTTTGAATATCACAAATAAAAACTAAAAATTACATTTAAGCTTGAAATTAAATTAAAAAATATTTTTATAGTATTTTCGAACATAATATCGAATTTTAAAATAACAAGCAACTACCAGAATTTAAACTTTAGAAGTTAATTTCAGTACTAAAATGAAGATAAAACATTTTTGAAATTTTGAATTTAATTTCGAATTTTGAAATTATAGTCAAATATCGATTTAGGATTAAATTTAAACACAAAAAGCATAATAGGTATTTTGGAAATTTGGAATATTTAAATTGCTGTCGAATTTATTTTTACACTTAAATTTAAATATTGAAATGAAGAAAAAAACTGTTTTCGAAATTTTAGCATTTAAAATTTTCATGGCATATCAAACTAAAAATTTATATATGAAATTTAAGCTCTATGTTAAAATAAAGATAAAATTAATTTTTTATTATATTCGAAATTTTGACTACAATGACGAATTTTTAAATTTAAAACTAAAATTTTTCAAAATTTCTTAATTTCATAATATTAAATAAATCTTTAAAATTTTTAATATAATTACAACATTTTTTAAACACACCTCGCAGTACAACTACGTGGTAAATAGATTGCTACACTTTCCTTCTGTAAGCGGTTTCCTTAAATATTTAATGGTCTAACATAAAACTTTGCGAATATTTAAGCAAATAAATTTATTATGAAGGTGATTTTGAAATAAAACGACATAACAAATTAAAATGTTTGTGATTCCTATTAGAAGTTGGGAAAGCTCTTGTTGAATACAAAACAGCAAATAGTAAGTAGTCAAGTCAGCATTAAGCAACTTAATTAAAATTTTTTTGGTTTTACAAATCAAATACGTGTTTGATAATAAAACAGTAAAATGTGTAAGAGATACAAATGAAAATGTACGTAAAGGAAAATTCTTAAGATCAAAGGAAAGCATTTTAAATGAATGCAAACATTCTTCTATGTATGTGCGTAAGAGTGTGAGTAAATAGTGCAGCATAGTTTGTAGCTGTTACACAAGAAAATACAGTATTTTTTTTAAATTCTTTTTAAGAAATTTAAGCTGCGAAATGTTGAAACCTAAAAAAAACTGATTTTTTTAAATTTAGAAATGAATTTTTTTTCTTACTTTAAAAAATTCTAAAATTTAGCAAAAAATTTTAAATTTTATATCGAAAATTTTTTTAAATAAATATTAAAAATTTTAGCTAAAATTTTCTTTAAATTTAATTTCGAAAATTCGAAATTATGTTCAAAATAAGAAGATAAGCTTTAATAATTTGTAAAAATCTTAAGTAAAATTTTTAAAAATTCAATTAGAAAATTCGCAGGGAAATATAGATAAAAATTTTAAATATTTTAGTGAAATTTAATTTCGAAAATTAAAAATTTAGTTGAAATTTTAAGTAACATTTTTTTTTTCAAAAATTTTAATTTATAACCGAATTTCGAAATTATGTTCGAAATTCGAAGTTAAAATTTTCAAAATTTAGGTAAAGTTTTAAGTAAAATTTTTTTATGCAAAAATTCTAATTTATAACCCAAATTCGAAATTATGTTCGAAATTTTTTTAAAATATGTACTATATTCGAAATTTGAAGTTAGTTACGAAATGTTTGTTGTTGGTTTTAAATTCAATGTACACATGGTTAAAAAATATGAAGTCTTAGTCGAAATTTGGCAGCATTAACATAAAACATATGACAAATTCGTCGCTACATTTCTTTATTTTCATTATAACTGCAACCACCATAATATGACAAGGAAACCACCAGCTCACCAGCTCAGAAACTCACTAACAATTAATTTATAAAGGGCCCTTGTACATATTTTACATTTTAACACCTCGCCCTGGAATTGTTTGTGGTGGGTCATCGTTAGTTTTGCTGGAAAATTGATTAATGACGACTAAATGAATCCTTTAGCATCAAGTGGAAATTCCTTTGAACCCAAAGGCTGAATAATGTGAAAAAAATAACTGTTGGATTTTTTAGTTGGCGGTTGTCCTGACATTTTGTCAGTTAGTTTTGCTTTTGTTTGTGTTTACGGCTTGTGTTAAAAAAAAAAACATATGCACATGCAAGTATTCACAAGCCAAAGAAAAGGAAAGGAAAAATAAAAACAAAAATTAAACAGAGCTGTGCCGTGGCATTAATTTGCCCATCTGATAAAGAGGAGATCTATTTGAATAGTTAAATTAAATGAAAATTGTTATGTCTCGTTTCTTGTTTTTGGAATTTCTAAAAATAATCATTCAAATAACTTAATGGCGTCTCAAAGGTTTGTAATAATTAAAACAGTAACGTTTTACAAAATAAAACTGAATTATTTAATGGAAATGCCAAACATTCAGTCTAAGAACTAAAGGGCTTGCACATGTTTAATGAAAATGTCAACTTGACTGCATGTTGTTTTCGCATCTTTTAGAAACTCAAATATTTGCATAAAAGCGACAGACAACTGTCGCTGCTGCTTTAAAAAGGATGTTCATTTATTGCAGGCAGTTATTTTATAGAGGTATGAGTATCGCATTATTTTTTTTATCATTTTTTTATTATTATTTTTAAAACTTTATTCAACAATTAAACATTTCCCCGGTTGTTATGGAGATTTTAATGAACTTAAATAGAAGGAAAGAAGGAAAAACTATTTTCAAATAATAACATGGGATATAACAGCAGTCCCAAAAAAAAGTATCGTTCTTAGCTACTGATGACAACAAGGCAATCCAAAGGTGTGTTTCGTATTCGAAACATTTTTGTTTTAATTTCGAATTACGTAGCTAGAAATCTTTCTTCGCCAGAGCTGCTCCAAAATTTATATCAAACATTTTTGTTCGGATAAAAAGTTTGTTTTCACAGAAATTTTTCGGACAAAAATTTTGTTCAGACGAAAATTTCGTTCTCAAAAAATTTTGTTTATGACACAAATATTGTTTTCGTTTGAACAAAAATTTGGTTAGGACAAATATGTTGTTTAGAAAAAAATTTTGTTAGGAAAAAAATTTGTTTAGGACAAAAATGTTGCTTAGATGAAAATTTCGTTTGGAAAAAAATTTTGTTTATGACACAAATATTGTTTTAGCTTGGACAAAAATTTGGTTAGGACAAAAAGTTGTTTACACAAAAATTTAATAAGGACAAAAATGTTGTGTTGACAAAAATTTTTTTAGGACAAAAATGTTGCTTAGACAAAAATTTTGTTAGGACAAAAATGTTTAGACAAAAATTTAGTTCGGACAAAAATTTGGTTAGGACAAAAATGTTGTTTAGACAAAAAGTTTGTTCGGTACAAAATTTGCCTAGGACAGAAATGTTGTTTAGACAAAAATTTTGTTAGGACAAAACCATTGTTTGGACAAGAATCTTGGACATTCCTTCTTAAAGGCATTTAGCTTAAAATTATTTATAATTTATTGTCAAATAAATGTTTAAAAACGTTTTCTTTTAAAAGTTTTTAGTTTAAAAATTTAAAATTAAAAAAATGACAATGAAAAAAATTTATAATTCTCACTTTAAAGAGAAAAAATCCTAAGAAAATAATAAAATCCAATAATAATTCTTGGCGTAACAAGAAAACAATCAGTGTCTAGGTTTTTTCTTTTTTATATTTTTCTTACTTGCTTTCTTACTGATATTGATTTTAAATCTCTGTTAAGTACAACATGTGTCATCCAAATAAACTGTTACTAACGTGGTCATTTTAAAATAAAAAGAAAGAAATAAGAGAGAAAAAGAATAGATTAAAAAGTCAAGTGTGAAAAGCATACACAGACAAGCAATTATTTCTTGCAAATGGGAAAAGAAAAATATTAGAGAAAAAATAAAGTGAATGCAATATTTATGTACGAGTATGTGGTCAAAGAAAGAATTGCAATCTGTTTTAGTGGCAAGTAAGTAGTTGCACACATACTTGAAAATATATATGGAAGAAATGAAACATGAATTTTGTTAGAGTACAGCAAGCTGACAGGATATTTAAGTTGCAACAAATTAAATTTAAATTAAAAAAATGCAAATTAAAAAAAAAAACTATTTTAACAAAAAATTGAAAACAAAATTTGTGGGTTAAAAATAAAATTATTTTCTTAAGATCTGTTATAAAGTTGTTTGTCATTTTAAGCCGTTAATGTGATACTAGCCTAAACTACCCCCTACATTAGGCTATTTCCCATACAATTTACTGTATGCCACATTTTATTTTTAGCAACTTTGCTAGAATTGCATATCTCTTGCGCAGTTTATAGTAAAAATACTTTATTTTATTTTTAATTTTTTTATTTGTAGAAAAGTCGACAAGTATTTGCGGCAAAATAGCGACATTTAACAAACACCCACTCAAGAAACCACTCAAAACAGATTACGAAAGATATTTAATGTGGGATTTACAGCCAACCAACGACACACTAAATTCAACTAAACTGCACTAAAGGCTATGATTTCTCTTATGTATGTGTTCCATTGAACATGAGTCTATTTGGCTGCTCTAAAGCCTGCCTGCCTGCCAGCCATTCAAGTAAAGAAAATAACAAAAACTAAAAGAAAAATGTATAGATAAAATAGTTAAGAAATTATTTTCTTACATTCAGGGGAATTAAAATGTTTGCCATGAATGATTTCAATAAGAAACTTTTTTTCTTACAAAAATAAAAAATTAAAATTAAAAAAAAGAATGAATGAAAGAAAAAAAGTTGTTTAAATTAAGTTTCAAATTTAAGTGGAATATGTGCTCGTACATGGCCTAGAAATGGATTGTAATTAGAAAAAAAATTACATCATTAAAAGGTTTGCTTAAAAAACACTGACTAACAGAATGACTATTAAAGTTAACACTCGTCTTATGAGTGTTAACGAGTAACCAATTCATAAAAGACCTATTACAATTATATGAACAAAAAATACAAACTTACAAGGAAGCCAACAAACAAAGGCAAAATCGTTGCATTTAATATCAAACCATTTTTATCGAAATCTTGAAACTTTTTCCTATTCTATTGTTTTGATTCGATATCGAATTAGACGATTCAGACCCAAATTTAACAAAAATAATAGGCAAAATTAGGCATCAGTAGCAAACGGAAGCAAAAGTGAAATCTTCTCAACTAAAATGGTGAAAAATGTTTATGTGTGTGAAGAAAATTTTGTTTTTAAATTTTTTTTTTTAACATTTCTTTCTCTCTCTCTCTCCCAATCCTACCCTCTTTATCTTATGCTGCCAATCTCATCCTCTCTATCTTATCCTGCAAATCTCACCCTTTCAATCTTACCCTCTCAATCGTACCTTCTCAGTTTACCCCTTTCAATCTCTAAATCGCTTTCTCTCTCCCTCTCTATCTTTTTCTCTCAATCTCCAAATCTCCTCTCTGTCTCTCTCTGAATTTGGCTCTCACCTAGAGATTCCTCTGTTTAAGTCTAAATAGGACACGCATGCGTGACTTGTGGCCCACCCTGTATAAGCCTTTTTTTCTTCCTCTAGAGATGTTGCACTCAATATTAAATAAAATTTTATTATCATTTCCAATGATAGACTCTGTTTTAATAAGGGCTTATTAAGCAAATTTTAGTTAAGCCATAGAATTTTATTTTTATTAACTCTTTTTGACATACTGACAGATACAGCCACCGCACCAAGAGAGTCCTGCTTTGAATGTCTTGCTTATAATCCACAGTTTTAAAAGATTTTGTTTGCATGTAAAGAATTTAATCATTTATTATTTATTTATGTCAGAGCAAGTGAGAGAGTGGGAGAAATAAAATACCTGTCAGTGAGTATGTATATCCATACACGCAAAGAAAACGCCAACGCAAACATAGTTTATTTTAAACAAAAATATTATTATTAATTTGAAGCATGTGAACCGTATTATGATCCAGATAAAAATGTTTCTTGTTATTTTTAACCATATTCTGTTTACCGTTATAGATATATTTTTGATAAAAATTTTAATGAAACCATAAATATGTTTATAATAATGGGCCATAATCATAGTCACAAAAAAGTAGGAATTTTATAAATTTTAAGTCGTTTTTAAAAAGATACCGACTTTAGTGTGACTATGATTATGGGCTAATATATTTAATGAAATGAGAAAATTATGTTTGAAAATAAATTGTGCTTTTTTAATATAAAACTTAATCATTCAAACTCAACTGAGCTTTGTGGCTGAAGTGGTTGAGTGAGGATTTAATGCTGTTTAGCAGCACATGCCTTGGTTCGAATGCTGGTAGAGTCAAAAATGCAAAAGCATGTTTGTACTCATTGCTCGGCAGCCCACCTAAAGTTAATATCTTTGCAAATCACAAAAATGACTTGAATCTGTTAGTGCATGTTTTTGCATATTTTGCCTTAAATGCATGTTTTAGCATATTTTGCTATAAATGCATATTTTTCTATATATGTATTTAATATTTATTAAAAAGTTTTGCTCTTTTCTTAACTTTTTGTTCAAAGAGAATTGATCATAAGGTTAGTCAGTGAATCAGCTGGTTATAATTGTTTGAGGCTTGAAGCAGTCAAAATAGTATGGAATAATCTGCTTACTTTTTGATATTTTCAAAAAGCAAAAACAGGATATAGAATTACCTACATTTTATAAAAAATTCGCCTTGTTTCTGTTTTACCAGTTACGGAGTTGTATTTTGATGTCTATAATTTTTTTTACTTGTTAGTGAGAGCCATTTTTAATATATTTGTTTTTTTTTTTAATTTTGACTATATTTTGGTTCAACCAGGATATAGTGATTTTTTTTTTTTAGTGTAAACACAAACAAAATTTGTATGTATGGCAATTAATTAAAATTTAATCATTAGCATAATTGCATTTACTATTTAATAAAACAAAAAACAATAACAGCTTATTGAATTTTATATTATTTTCTTTTGTGCATAAAATTATGCCTTAAAGTTGTTTATAACAGATAATGTTTGCATGTTAAATTTAATTATTATCGAACAAAAGATCACAAAATGTATAAAAGAGCTGATGGGTTGACGGGCTAGCAAGTAATGCATTAAAATAACAAGTTAATTACTGCTTGTAAATTAATTAACTTTAAACAAATATCTGAGTAACAGCAGTTGTTTACAATAAATTGAGTTTTAAAGAAGAATACGCCAGTTACTAACTGCTTTAAGGTTACGTTCGCCATCTTTATTTAATTACTGACTACGTTTTGGGTAGTGACAATCGGTGTATGGAAGCAAACGAAACTTTTCAAAAACGTTTGCTGCAAAACTCATATGGACGGACTCCATAAAAGCGAACGATAGCTGCATATACAAAAATTTGTTTTTGTTTTCAATACCAATGTACGAACGAAGTGGTCGTTTGTTAAATCATTTTTTATAATAAATAAATATTTTTAAGCATTTTTAAATATTTTAATTATTATTAAATTAGTTTCCAATATTTCGACACGTCTATTTATTTTCAGATAGAAAAGGTCAAATAATCAAGATTTATATTTTTTATAAGAGCAAAACTAATATGACTTTAGCAATAAAAACATTTGGATTTGCGCTAAGCACTGTCGAACTTAGCTTAATTTTATTGCAAACAAACAAACACCTCAACATTTACTAATATTTCAAAGGCAGCTTTCAACATTTTGGCAAAGAGCAGAGGAAGCTCTGTTCAAAATGATTTTATAAAGATATTAAAATGTTTGCTATTGAAGACATTATGGGCGTGAAATGTTGGTTCGGTAATCTCAGCGCTTAATGTTGGCCTTGATAATCTAGATTCACTGTATTTTATAACAATTGAAAAATAATAATAAACACAATAACGAAAAAAAATATATTTAAATCAAAATTGTAAAGCCTACATAAAGGCTTAAATATTATTTTACAGCATACAATCAGGCGAATTTTACTTTAACAAAAAGAAACATAATTTTACTTAAAACACCTACACAAAACTGTCAAACACAAACTAAACTCTATAAAAGAAAAATTAAATAAATTAATAAGCAATAACAAGCACAAAATCTGTGCTATAAAAAAAATAAGGTAAAAAGCAGCCAGAAATACAACAAAAACAAATAATATTACAAACTAACTTTTATTGAATACATAAATACTGGTAATGGAAATCAATTGAATTGAATTCTTTATTTGTATACACAAAATCAACTTGTACAGTTTGTGTAAGCAAAAGGGAAGTACATCTATTAGGCTTTATAGCAAAAATTACATGAAGACAGTAGTCTACTTTTAGGGCAAAACAAAATCTTTTTATGTTGTAGTATGCTTTAAGGCGTGTGTTAAAAACAACAAATAATTTTAAGATTAAATGTCAGGCAAAGTCATGATTCTAATAGCAGCTAATGATTCCACAAACTTTATTTATAGATTAAAATAACATTTGATGTCTTGTAATGTTTTCAGTGAATTGGAAATTAAATCTCACAAAATGTGTTGTACTTTGAGTGTGCGTCATTATCAAAGGCAGTAGGCTTTAAGAAATTTTGAGAAAACCTCCAGAAAGCAGTCAAATGAATGAAATTTAATTTAAATATTTTTTTTTTTTTTTCATTTCATTTTTATTTTTAATTGTATTTAAATAAGGCAAGCTATTTTGCTTTACTTTTTGAAAAAAAAAATCTTTGAAATTTTCTTTTAAAGCTTTATTTTGCTGATGAGGCATTTTAATAAATGAAGCCTATTTTAAGGATGCAAAATAAAAGGAAATTACATAACTTTTTGAAAAAAAATTATGATTAATTTTTTTTCTTAGAACTTTTTAAGAATTCAAGATTTGTTTATTAAATTTAAATTAAATTACAAATATAGAACTGTTAAGACGCAGTAGAGTCATTCAAGGCTTTAAAAATTGTAATTCTACAATACACAGAATAAATTTTTGCTTAACAAAAACTAAAACTGAAGTTAGCTTAAGGAAGAAAGTGGTATATGGTTTTATAAGAGAACTTTTTATAAAAAGTTTACATAATTAACACTCAGAATTATATACCAGAGTGAGCTCAGACTCCTAACCGAATGGCTTATGGAGGGGTCTTACATTGCCACCAGAAAAAAGTAACATCAGAACATTTACTTTGTGACTATCAAGCTTTAGGGTCTGACAGATTTCTTGCTGACTACCAGAAAGGTATTCAACCTTGAGGCCTAGATCTTAAGCAGTGAACTTATGGACTGTACAACAGATCTTTTATGTACGTTACACTAATAACATTAAACACAATAAAGTCTGTTTTTTTTTTTTTTTTTTTGAAAGCCAACTTTAGTTTATAAAAACTTTTATATTTAAATTCGTTTAAAAAAAAGATATTGACTTTTAAAACCCACACATAGACACAAAAAAGTAGACTTTTAGTTAGAGCTTACTTCTGTTCCCAAGAATTATATGAATTTTAAAACGATATCGGCTCTAGTTTAAAGTTTTAAATTTTTTAATTCTAGAAATTTTTAATTTTCAAAAAAAAAAATCCATCAATTTTTTTTACAAGCGCATAGCCTAGTAACTTTTAAGCAAAACCAATCATATTTTATTCAAATCAATGGACAACTTTTAATTTTATACCCAAAGCAGTTATGCTACTTCATTGTGAAAACAACTGTCCTTAATGTATGATATATTGATGTGAATAAAATCAAAAGTTGAGCATTGAGATTTTAATAAAACAAAAATCTTTTTGTTTGAAACTTATGGGACTACATGATGGGATAAAGAAAATGGTAGATTTTTGCCTCCTTTTATTTTAAATAATTTTGTGAAAATTAAAACTTTTTAATTTTGCATAAAAAATGTATTTTTTCGTCACAACATTTGCGATATTTTTAAAACTACTAAGCAGAGTTAAAAATATTGTAGCTGCGTCTTAAGGGAAATTTTGTTAAGGAATTTTGGATTTTCTTTTGTAACAAGTATAAGCAAGCGTTTCCAAGTAATGCTCTTATATTTTGAGTCACCTACTTGAAAAAACAAAATGCAGATTTGAAATCAGCTCTCCTAAATACTTTTGAAATAGTATTCAGTTGTTCTGGTCTAGAAATAGACTTAAATTTGTAAACTTGTGCCCTTAGAGATACTTCTCTTTTATACAATTTACATATGCAACTAATATTCTTACAGTAAATGTTTTGTTTTTAATGTTGTTTTGCATATTTACATGTGCAATTTTTTTTACATAAATTTAAAGCAAACTCACAAACACACACACACACACACACACTCAGCCAGTTATTATTAGTGATAAAACCCCACTTAGGTGATGGTAGAAACAAGAAAAGTAAAGTTTACAGCTTAACAATATTCTAACCTTTAAATTAAAGACTGGAGGCCCTTCTTGATGAAACAAATTAAAGTATTTAAAAACGAACATTTTTAAAATTATATTTTTTCATAATCATAACACATGTTACCGGAAATATGTCACTTTTCTTCTACATCAAATTCTACAAGACTTTCTTAAAAGAAAATGTTTATTTAAATTCATACGTCAATCTGTTACTGTTATCTTGCGTTGCACTTGTTGTAGATGATTGCCGAATTTTCAAAAAACAAAAAAAAAACTTCATGGCTTGGTTGTTGTTGTTAGAATTTTACTTGCTAAAGGACAATCATTTAAATAATAAATTATAGTTTTGAAGCAAGAATTTTACATTCGTTAATTTCAAAAGTGTCATAAGTCTACTTCAAAATATGAGTTATCAGTAATTTAAGTCAAATGGTAACTATAACTTATAACTAAAATTAACGCTAACAAATTTTTTTAAAATCAGGAGTTATACCACTTTCAAAATTAACAGCTCACATAAGCCAAAAGCTACAAAAAAATTAAATATTCTACTGTTGTAATATGAAAAATAGGTTTTTATAATAATTAGAGTTTTAAAAAAATATTTTATTGAAGTTCGAAAATTCGAAATTAAGTTCGAAAATTCGAACATACTTTAAATGAAAGAATTTAACACTTGTGAATTTTAAAGGCATATTTTTTTAGTTGCAAATTAAATTCGAAATTTTTATCCTAACAAATCTACATATATTTATCACTTTTCATATATTTTTATATAAAAACTTAAAATTTTTAAATTAGCCTAAAAATATACAAAAAAAAATATTTAAAAATAATTATTTCACACAATTTCGATAATTCGCAATTAAGTTAGAAATTTCGAACAAAGCTCAAAATAAAATAATTTAACAATTTGAAATGCATCAAAGGCATATTTTATTGTAGTTCGAAAATTCACTCAATTTCGAATTTTCGAAATTAAGTTCGAAACTTCGAAGTTAGCTTAAAAATTGCTAGAACATATAATAAATTAATTAGTCAATTATAAATATTTTTTTCCGGCAACTTTTCTTTAAAAAAAAATCTTTAAATCAAAGAATCCCAATAAAAATGTCCCTTACAAATTAAGGCAAATGTCAGCACCGCAAGGCAATAAAGTATTTAGTTACTGTTGTGAATAGTTCTGGAATTTTGTAATTGTACTATTTATGATACACATACACTCATGCAAATGGATATATGTATGTATGTATGAATGTATGTGTAAGTACATACTTTAATATTTATCTATTTGATTTTCAAATAAGAAACTTTAGAAATCAAAAATCCTTCAATATGAATAAGAACTGACATTTGACCTACATAAATTTAAATTGAAGTTAAAGTAGCCCCACAGCTACTTCTTTAGATTATGGTTATACGAGTATAGAAGACATGACATGATGTAAGTAAATTGAAAATGTAAGTGCTAAAAGTGTAAAACTGATTTTAAAATTAAACTTCATAAAGATTTTTACGGGTATATATTAGATCAAGAACGAAAGTACAAGTCAATGCGACTGTGAGTGACTTTATGAAAGTCATTATCGTGGCGCAAGGCAAGGCCAGCCATAATTTCCCATCTCTGTTATACATACAATTATTCTGACTATTTTTTAGCTGTTGTATGAAAATTCTATTTGTGATATTACTTAACTTTAATATCAATAGCATCTATAACTCATCTGTTACATGTTCATTTAATATAGTGGGTTTATGTCAACAAAATAGTGTCATCAATTTTTTTTATTAAATTTATTATTTATTTATTTAACTGCTATTTATTTAATTGCAAAACAATTTTATCTTAAATGCTTCACTTTATTTTAATGGAACAAAAGCAAAAGCGAAAAAAAAAAAAAAAAAAAAAAAAAGAATGAATTCTAGCATGAACTTTGATTTTTAGTTGGCAAATGATTCATGATTAATTTTGTGTCAAATATTATGACGACAATGATGATGACGATGGTAATGGTGATGACTTTAACATAAAACAACAAACTAAATATATAAATGGAATCCTGTTCAGCATTTATTTTTTGTATTGTTAGTTAAATCAGGCAATTTGTGTATAGATTTGTTTTAATAACATTTAAACGAAAAACTGTTAAGTCACTGTAATAATATAATGATACGAGTATATCAACTGTCAGTTGTAAAATCGTTTATTAAATAACATAATAATGCCAACTTAGGCATGGAAACCTTACAAAAATGCACACTTTAGCATAGAAAAAAGAATTTGAATATATTTGAAGATTCAATTAATGAATTTCACGGAAGTTCAAAAATTCATTCATTCGAACATTAAAAAAAATTTTTTCTATTATTTTGTAGAAATTATCTGCAATTCTAAGAAAAAAAAACACATTTCAGCATAGAAACCAAATTTTTATTATATTTTTAAGCTTAAAATAATATATTTCTTGGGACTTCGAAAATTCGAAATTAAGTTCGAAAATTCGAACATGGTTAAAAATGAAATACGAGCAATAATAAAATAATTTTATTTTATTATTTTCGTATCAAATTTATAACAAGCACTGAAATTTTCAATTTTAATATCATCGAAATTGCTACTACACTTTGTGCACCTAACACTTTAGCTTAGAAAACAGAATTTAAACATACTTAAAGCTTAAAATAATGAATTTCAAGGAAGTTCAAAAATTCATTCGTTCGAACATTCATACATATTTAAAAATTAAATATTAAAAAAAAATTTATAGTTTTCAATATTAAAATGTTGGTTGGGAAATTTATTTATTTATTCAGTTCAATGCTTACTGAGTTTTTTGTTTGAATATTTGAATATTTTTGTAACTATTGATTAATAATTCTTATTTAGTCAATTGCTTTTACAGTATAATGTTCTAATGTTTGCAAGAAACGTTGGGAGTAACCTACTGAGGATTCAGAGTAGCGTCTGATGAAATGGTCCATATAGGTATGCTATCCCCTTCAGTATTTATTGTAATGAATAAATAACTCATGAGAATATCATGAGTAAAAGAATAAATTTTAAAACCAACACAATTTCTGGAATTAAGCACAAATAAAGATTAATATTTTGTTATTAAAAAAAATTCTATTAATTTGTTAAAATTCGATAAGAGCCAAATATAAATTTTTATTTAAAACCCAGATTTATTTTTATTTAAAACCAGATTTTTATTATTTTTACGATTAAAATAATATATTTTTTTGGTTTTCGAAAATTCGAAATTAAGTTCGAAAATTCGAAAATGCTTAAAAATCAAAAATTGTTATATTGAAAACTAATTCCTAAAATTTGTTTCTATTATATACTTAAAATTTAGTAACAAGCACTGAAATTTTTATTTTTGAGTTTCTTTAACTCTCAAAAAAAAAACACAATTTTGCTTGGAAACCAGAATTTTATATTTCGAAAATTCGAACATGGCTAAAAATCAAAAATTTTTATATGAAAAATTAGTGCTGAAAATTTTTTTCTATTAATTTCTTGAAATTCGATAACAAACACTGAAATTTTTATTTCTAAAACCATTAAAGTTTCTGCAACACTTTTGAAAAATTAAAAAACTTGTACTTTAAAGAATATTCCTTTTCGTTTTTTTTTTCTTGTGCAACTTATGCATTAAAAATAAAATGCATTTGATATTGATTCATCATTAAGGTGTGCAAAATTTACAAAACCATTTAGTTTTCTGTTTACAGTATTTTATTACAAATTCTTTTAAAAGGAATAAGCTTGAAAATTAAACGAAAACAAAACACAAGAAAACAAGGATCGTTGGAAAATTCGTTTCTTTTCATGTTGCACGGGCATTAAGTAAATGCATTTTTGCTTAGATTATTTTAACTAAAAAGCTGTCGTATTTTGCTCAAGAATGTTTACATTGTTTTTGCACAGCGTTGCATGAAATGTACTACATGTGATTGTTGTTTTAAGTTTTTTTTTTAGAAAACACAATAAAAAGCTTATAGCAGCATTTCTGTTTTCTTTTAAAGACTTTAAGCGTGTTTTAGTTACGATAAGAAGCCCAAGATGACAACAGTACCAGTCTATTGTCACTCCCATTATTTTGCCCACCAAAAAAAAAATGTTTTTTAAAGGGAAGGGTTAGAGTAACATTTTTTTTTATTTGTAAACATTTTATAAAAGCAGGAAAAAACAGCAAGAAAAATAACACAAACGAAAAAAAATTAAACAAGCGCTTGTCCTTCAGGGTGTTAGAATAATAAAATATGACAAAATGCTTTGTGATACTAGTGGCATACTATGTAATGATGCTTAAGAAAGGATACAACAAAAATCTAGAGAACTGTTATACACTTGCATTTATTCTTCCGTGCTATTACACGGTCTATTTGTTTATAATTCATGATGATGATGATGATGCTGATCATCATGATGTACTTTTATTGTGTTGACGCAAACTGCAAGCACATAGAAATTGTACTTAAAAAAAGGATGTTATGAAAATATGCAAAAAAAAATGTATTTTTTTAATGTTTAAGTGGTTTTTACAAGCAAAACAATTGTTTTCTTTATTTTGTTTTTTACATTAGTATTTACAGCAGCCGAAAGTATGCAACACAATTTAGAGAAATTTTATAGCCTAAAGTGCAGGCTTTAGGTTTTGATAATTCTTTTTTTAAATTTAAACGGAATTTGGTTAAATTTTTGCACAGTAAAATTTTGTTAAATTAAAAGCAAAGGTGTCACAAGTCTAATTGAACGATTTCTACTTTTTAGCGTTGTTTCGCTATGGTGCTCTAATGAATTAAAAAAAAAATTATTTTAATTTTTAAATATTATTTCATATGAAAATTGATAAAACTTAACGTAGGGTTCTTGAAATCCTGGTTTTTGAATAGAAAAAAAACCAAAAATAATTTTAATTCGGGGAATTCAAAAATTTTAATTTTTGTATTAAATTATTCATTGGAAATACTGATATGGTTTGATATAGACCTTAGCAATTTTGCTTGAATAAATAAAATTAATTAAATAAAAAAATCAATTGAACGACAGACACATAATGCTAAGCAATCTAGAAAAAGCTTAACGTTGAAGATGAAGATGAATGTGATTAGGCGAATTGAGAACGCTGAACAACAGTCCGAAGTGGCTTCGTTAGGAATTTAGTGTAAATAATATTTCCTTTAACGCTATTGCTGTTAATGCTCAGTTTTCAGAAACGCAATAAGAGCGTTAAGCGAAGTATGCCTGTAGTAGCGTACACACATCGATACCTCTTTCGTAGGTTTACAGTCCTTCTGGGCAGATTTACTCCTGCGTAACACTTAAGGAGGAGAACCGAAATCTACAGAACTGCTGGAGAGCCGAAATAGACATGCGACAGTCAAGGGGACTCATTAGCCTCGAACGCATTAGGGCAGAAGTTGTTTTGAAACTCAGCAAAAATTACATCAAACTCTACACTGAGCTGCTACCACATGAGTACAATCGGTCTGATATAGAACGACTTCTATAGTGTCTATCATGAAGGACGCTGGCCCAAGAAGGTCTAAATCAAAAATCACAAGATTCGTAAGGAAACTCAGATTGTAGTGAAGAACGTCCACCTAAATTCTTTGCTAAACAACTCCTGCAGCCAAATTGCCCTATTCAAAAGTATTTAAAAGAAAAATTTTAAAATTTTTAATTTCATAAGAAAATTTTTAAATTTTAAACAGTTTCATGCCAATTTGGCCTAGATTTAACTAAAAAGCTTAACTAATTAATTTATTACGTTACCCCTACACCCATCATCATAGATGAATTTTTCGCTTTTCTAATTATTCATTTACATCTCACATCCCAGTCGCTTTCACACACATTGCCCGAAGTACTAAGTATTTGCGTTTATTTAATTTCTTTTTTTCTACTCTCTCTAATGCAGAGGTTTCCAAACTGGGGGTTTTTAATTTCTGTTTTACATATTTAAATAAAAAACATACAAAACTATTTTATTTAAATTTTTTTAAATAATCCCAAGTAACTTCTGAGCTTTTGGTGGTAGATTACAAATCTAGACGAACTCTCCTTTAAAATAATATGTGTAATTATTTGAAAAGTTGTGTGAAGTTATGGGAGTTATCTCGTTCAAAATTTGGACGAAATTGCAATCTTTCTTGCTGAAAATCCCAAAAAGATTTCGCAACGATAACATTACTAAAGCATTTTTCTTATTATTTCAACGATATTGATTTTACAAAGTTTGCAAGGATCCAGAATCCATTTTTATAAACCGACTTTCGGCATTTGAATTGACGATTTTCGAAAAATTTTAATATCTTGCCAAACTTCAAGCAAAACTTTAACTCAGTTTTGGATGGAACTGTTAAAAATATTATATTAATTTGTCGGTTTTTATGCAAAACCAGATTTTCTGCTTTAACAGCCATAAAATCCAAGTTCGGGTGGCTATTGCAACAGTAACACCACCACGACTTGAGAAAATTTTAAGCTAACAAACCAGCTCATCCATCCATCACATTAAATTTTTATTTATTTTTGTTTAGTTTTATTCTATGAATTACAACTTAAAAAAGAGCTTATATTTTTTATTGTTTCATCCAATTTTTTTTTTCTTATGTGGGACGCAGTATCAGAATGTTTGGAAACTGCTGCTGTAATGGATGATTTACGTTAGTTAATTTGAGTGTTTGTGTTTACTTTTTTATTTTAATTCTCTTTGTAATTTTTTTTTATTCTTTAATGTTTACAAAAAAGAAGAAAAAAAACGCAAAGTCAATGTGATAGGGAGTGAGAACCCAAATTAACTGTTATTTGTGTTTGTAGGGCGTTTTAAATGAAACTGGCATAATGAGAGCATATTTACTCATTACAAGCGAACAACATGTTGACAATGATGTTAAATTGTCAGCAACAACAACAGTTTCTTCTTCTTATTTTTGCAAAAGAAAAACACCAGCCACGTGCATAAACGAACAAAACACAATTGAAAGTGTGTTTGTAAATAATCCTGGGAATTGTTATTTAAATGAAGAAATATCACCGGCAAAAAGTATTTAACAAAAAAAAATAAATAAATAGAGTTTTTTTTTAAAGAAAATATAAGGTTTATGGTTAAAGTACATAACGACTTCCTCATATCAAACTTGATAACATTTTTCAATCAGTTTCATGCGTTAATGAATGCAAAGTGAAATTAAAAATTTTAAGTTGGATTTTTATGAATAAATTAATTAAGCTTTTATATGTAAAAATGGTACAAGTCCACTTTAAAAAAAAAAAAAAGCAAATCAGCTGCAATTTTAGGTAGTTGATGTCCATATCCCACTAAAGTTACGGCTGACTAAAATTTTTTTTTAAAAGTGGACTTGTACCGCTTTCAAATATAACAGCTTAATTTTTAAACTTTTAAATACATAAATTAAATATATTATTAGCTTTTTAGAAAAAAATTAAGCAAATTTAATTCAGCTACACCTCACACACACAGGTTAACTTATAATGTTTCAGGTGTTATTAAAGCTAGCGGTAAAGCAGTCTTCTCAGACTGAAAGAATGAAACGATTTCATTAACATTGTTGTATTGATTTAATAAAATATTTCATAAATTATATAAATTAATGAAATTTTTTCATTGAATCAATGAAATTAATTCATTAAATAAATGAAAAGTTCATTAAATTAAATAATAAAATATTTAATTCATTCATATACATAAATTATTTCATTAAATTAATGAAATGGTTATTACATAAAAGAATAATTCATTAAATTAATGAATAGTACATTGAATTAATAAAACATTTTATTCATTTATATTAATAAAATTACTTATTATATGAAAGAATATTTTCGTTAAATCAATGAAATAATTTTATTTAATTAAATGAACAGTACATTGCATTAATGAATTATTTTATTCATGCATATTTATGAAATTACTTCACTAAATGAGTGAATAGTTTAATACATAAAAGTCTACTGGTTGAGAAATGACGAAATTTTCATTGGATTAAACAAAATTCCCTAAGGGCATTACTAAATGGCTTCTTAGTAAGTAATGTGTCAGCTAGTTAATTAAATAGCTAAAGGAATGCTGGTTCAAATCCCATACCAGGCAGAAAATAAAATTTATTTATATTTTTTTATTTATTTATTTATTACAATTATACAATCTTTAAGCAGCCAGTTTTGAAGACATTAAGTCTGGGAAAAAATGAAGCCATTAGAAAATTTTCGATATTGAATGCCGTAATTTGCCTCTTGGATATGAATGTCATTCCCATGGCGAAAATATTGCTGTGTGGAAGTTTTGGCTTTAGATTTTAATTAAATGGACAAAAATTAAACTACAAGAGAGCCGATAATAATTTTGTCTTGGAATTAAATTCTGTTAGACTAAATAAACTAATAAATAGATTACAAGTGCGACACTAGTAATAAAGATTATGATAAGCTTTTTTGATATAAGAAATCTCCCACGCTCTTTTCCTTCTAGATCTACGCTTACACATGCCAGCATTTACAACAAGATTTCCTATTTTTTTATTTAAAAATTGTATTATAGCTGCTGTTTGCCTCTTCTACAAACATGCTACTCTTAGTGTTACAATTATTTATGGCCCGCTACACTTCTAGCCTCCCCCTATTCTCTAAAAATAAACTTCTTTAAAGCCATAAATAACATTGTTGAGTTAATAAACAAGCAGCTGTTAAAGATAAATTGGCAGTTATTTGATTTATGAATGAAAGATATCCCTTTCTATGGCTGTACACACAAACAATTTTATGCGATTAAAAAAGAAAAAAAAGATAAATAGAACAAGCATAAAAAATATGGCAAAATAAAAAGAAAAGAAAGGATAGGAAAGAAGTTTTTTGAGGAAATGTTACACAAAGAGGAACAAGCTAAGAAGAATTACACACACTTACAATCACAAAATTATAAAATTGTTTATCAAAACGACAACAAGGATGTTTTTTTAATAAAAATTTACAACAAAAAAAAAATTAATAAATAAAGACATTTAAATATTTCTGTATGTAATTTATTGACATCGAAATAAATGATGCTGTTTTAAGTACAAGAATAATAAAAAATAAAAAATAGAAAGTCAATTTGAGTATAAAGTCAAATAAAGTTTTAGTGAATAAAATGAATTTTGAAAGATTTTTTTTTAATATTTCCAAAGAAATTAGAACTGAAATTTTCTAAAGATCTCATGGGCATTATAGGTGCTTTAAAGTCTAGTAAATTTAGGGCCTTACAGCTGAATGCCAACAAAGCTTTGTTCCGATAATTGTATTGACAACAAAAACGTACTTTCGTGTATTCTTTTTGTTTTCAATATAATTATGCGAATGAGTTTTTCGTTCGCATTTAGCTGAAGAGACTCTTAAATTGTTCACAAAATAGCATGCGGAACGTAATTAGAAATTTCTCGCCATGGACTTATTGATACAAAAAAAAAAAAAAAAAAAAAAAAAAAAAAAAAAAAAAAAAAAAAAAAAAAAAAATTTACACAATGACTTACAGCTCTGACTTTTGAAATATTTTTCTTTTATATTATGGTTTTTAAATTAATTAAGAGAGTCTTTAGCGAATGATTTAAGAAAAAACAAAGTTTTGCTTAAGAAGAGGAAGAAAGAAAAAAAAAAAAAAAAAAAAAAACCTTGTCATTGACAGGTTTTGAACCACATATCATTTTATTAGCTTTTAAAAAATTTAGAACCCCAAACCAACTAAGCCACACCCAAAAAAAACGTAAAGTGAAAATCTTAGCCATATTTAATATTGCACTTTTATGGACAAATCAATTTAGAAAGAAACTTGTAATGTTTATTAGAGCAGAGCATATAAGTGTGATTTTTTGTGAATTGTAATATAAAGTATTAAAAAATACTACTAAATAAATAAAAATAATAAGAAATAATAATAATAAATAATAATAATAAATAATAATAATAAATAATAATAATAATAAATAATAATAATAATAAAAGAAAATCTAAAAAAATTTTAATTCCTTCGAGCCGGATTTGAACCAGCGACCTATGGATGTCTGTACAAGGTAGGTAATGGATCCACTGCTCTTTTGGGGCAACGAAAGCGAAACCGAATTTACATGATTTTGTAAGCACATTCCGTCAACTACAGTCCACCGCTCTACCAACTGAGCTATCGAAGGCAATTGACTGCAACCTGCAAAAATCTGATTTGCTATGTTTACTAAAAGCTTTTCTATTGGGCTTTAAGCTAAGCTTTTACAAAGTATTATTTGCAATTGTTAAATTTATTAATTAAACACCTAGAAAATTTGTTAAACGAATTAAAGATAAAGGATTAGATTTGAACGAAAATATACAAGACAAAAGTATTTTCGTTTCATGCAAAAAATAATTAAAAAATATTAAATTCCTTCGAGCCGGATTTGAACCAGCGACCTATGGATGTCTGCACAAGGTGTTGGATTTCACTACTTTTTAGGGCAATGAAAAGCGAACAGATATTTAATGCTTAAATGCAGCCCGTTAACTACAGTCCACCGCTCTACCAACTGAGCTATCGAAGGCAATTAATTTTCAAGCGCACAAATTACATTTTCCACTTTTCAGGCCAATTCAAATAAACAAACAATTATTTCGTCATAATTTACTTTTGTATTAAATACAAAATACTTGTCTACAAGCAAATAAGTATGAGTAGATTGATCTATTATAATGATGATTCATAATTCATTTGCCACCAGCAAATAGTCAACACTCAATGGTTGGTGTTGGTGCAAGAAAAAAATATTGGATTGTATCTTTTTATACCTGAAGCTACAAATTAAACTTAAAGAAACTAGAATCTTTCACTTAAAAAAAAAAATTAAAAAAATATTTTAATCCTTCGAGCCGGATTTGAACCAGCGACCTATGGATGTCTGCACAAGGTGTTGGATTTCACTACTTTTTAGGGCAATGAAAAGCGAACAGATATTTAATGCTTAAATGCATCCCGTTAACTACAGTCCACCGCTCTACCAACTGAGCTATCGAAGGCAGTTGTTTTTCACTTGCACAAATGCAATTTTCAATGTTTGCATGGAAAAAAACATACACACACAAATAAAAAAGCACACAACCAAAACTAAAAAATAAATTTAATTTATACTCATGCACACACACACGCTTGCTAGGGGCCAAAGTCAATCCCCCTCCCAACAAACAGCAAACCATTAAGCCATAAACTACGTACGTACGAGTACATTTACAATTGAAGATGATGGCATGAAATGAATAATAATTGAGTTCCTACACAATGAATTTGTCGTGCTAGCACAAAAACTTGAATTCAGTTGTTGTCTTTTACTCACTTTTAGACACATACTGAGAGCCATTCCCCAAACAAACAGCCATTTAAAGCAATGCAAATATTCACACTAACATTGGCAGCATTGCCAGAAAGTAAAAAAAAAATTTTTTAAATAATGTGTTTGCAAACCTACAAGTTTTTTAATAGAACTAGCTTTTTTTTTAATATTTTATATTATTAGTAAATATTATGCAAGCTTAAGATCTCATTAAAAACTCTGTGAAATTTATTATTATAAAAAATTAAAAAAAAAATCAATTATCATTGAGATCTTAAACTTGAGTAATATTTACTAATAATAAATTTATAAGATCGAATGATTTAATAAATTTTTTTTTTTTTTGCTTTTTTAATTCGATTATTATTTATTTGTTAGTTTTATTTCTTTTAAATAATATGATTATATTATTAAGCTTGAGGTCGTATTTTTAATAAAATTATTTTTATATCGATATTTCGCTCTAATTATATATTTATATTCGTAATTATATCCGGAAGAAGCGAAATATCGATATAAAAATAAATTTTTTAAAAATGAGACCTCAAGCTTAATAAAATAGTCATATTATCGATTTTTTTTTTAATTCGATTATTTTTTATTCTTTTAATTTTTTTTTCTAAATTTTTTACTAAAAAAAATTTATTTTTATTTTTTATTTTTAATAAATCGGCTAATTTATTAATTATAAATTATATAAATTTATTCTTATATCGATGTTGCGCTCCAACTTGCTAGAAAAAGCTACACTTCAGGATATAATTAATTATTTAAGCTTAATAAACAAGATGTTTCATTTAAAAGGAAAAGGTCAGTTTAATTTTTTTTTTACTTTTGTAATTTTTTTTTACGTTTTTAATATTTTTTTTTAATTCGATTTTTTTCTATATTTTTTAATTCGATTATTTTTAAAACTTTTTTTTTTAATATGTTTTTTATTTTCATTCTTATTGTTTTATAATATCAGTTAATTAATTAATTTTTCAATTTCTTAATTTATAATTAATATATTTAGTTTGAAAAATATTTTTCTTTAACATTTTTGTTAAAAATTGATAAGCTGATAAATAATTTATTTTTTTAATTTAATTTATATTTAATTTAAATAAATTTGTGTTTGAAAATAATAAAAAAAAATTTTTTATTCGCTAAATTTTGCCACAGGGCATTTTACTCATAAAATGTGTATTAAAACAAATTTTTAAATTGGCAACATTAATGAAAGGTTTACATGTTGGCATTAATGCACTTGTTTAACTCAAGTAAAGTTTAGCTGATCATTAACTTTTATAATCTCTGTATCTTTCCTCTGTATCTTCAACGTTTGTGTTTCCGTTTAGTCTTATTTATAACATTTGACAGAACCAGTACAACACCTTCGATAGCTCAGTTGGTAGAGCGGTGGACTGTAGAGTTAAATGAAAATTTGTAGACATCCATAGGTCGCTGGTTCAAATCCGGCTCGAAGGATTAATTTTTTTTTTTTTTTTATTTTATACTAGTTGGCCCCGCAAACGTTGTATTGCCTTAAAATTTTTATATTTTCGATCTTCTTACACTAGGAAATCGTACTCATAGAGTAAAGAACCATGCGAGACCGGGTAAAAACAGGTAGTAGGCAAATAAGCCAGATACCGACTATAGCGCTGCCTGCCGGGCGTATTTGTGACGTTAAACCTTCCAAGATTATACATATAAGCCTTCCTCTTGAACACTCTATCTTTAAAAAAAAACTTCATCAAAATCCGTTGTGTAGTTTTAAAGATCTAAGCATACATACAGACATAGGGACAGACGCGGGAAGCGACTTTGCTTCATACTATGTAGTGACTTTTAAATTCGTTATTAATTTTTTGTTAAACTCTTCACTGTAAGTAAAAATTGTTTATATAACTTTATGATTCCGTTTGTAATTTCTACATAGTACATGGCACACCCTATCACTATAAATAGCGGAGTCGATTTAGTGATGGACGTCTGCCGGTTTGTCTATTTATCCGTCTGTCAAGTCGTTGAAATCAACTTTCTGAAGTCCCTAGGCAAGGTACAGAAAAGTATGGCATATCAATCTGTAAGTTGTTTCTGTTGGATTCTTGCTATTGAAATTCAGTCGAATTGGTTCATAAATCGCGGAGCTATGAGTCGAAAACTTTTATTCTTTACTATTTTCTGAGTGAGTTTTTTGCTCACGAGCAATATCTTTTTTTTTATATTGTGTTTTATTTATTTTGTGTTTTATTTATTTATTTCTTTTTATTTTGTGTTTTATTTTTTTTTTTATTAATTTTGTGTTTTATTTATTTTTTTTTATTAATTTTGTGTTTTATTTATTTTTTATTACTAATATTTTCCAATATTAAGATTTTAAAATTTAAATTTTATTATCAAATATTTCGACTTTCTTGTATAGAAAGTCTTCTTCAGAGAAAATTAATAATAAAAATTTAAATATTAAAATCTTAAGCTTGAAAAATAGTTATAATTACAAGAATAAATAAAACATAAAATTAAAAAAAATAATAATAATAAAATAATACAAAAAAATATTAAAAAATATATAAAAAAAAATTAAAAAAAGGTTGAAAAATATTTATAATTAAAAGTTTGTGATTTAAGTTACATAATTATTTAATTTAATTAAATTACTGCATCTTATAAATTTAATATTAAAAAATATTTTTTTAAGTTTAAGATCTTAATAAAAATTTTTTAATGAAAACAAATTTTTTTTTTTCAATTTAAAAAATTTTATTATTTTAATTACAAATTCGAGATTGATTAAAATTTTGATTAAAGCTGTATAAAATATTAAAATTCAGTTTAATTAAGGCTGATTAAACTATTAGTTGAAATACACCCTGTAGAAAAACCTGACCTACGTTATAGCATTTGTGCAACGTACACAAATTATTGCTGTTTTCTTGTAACGAAAAATAAAATTACCACAAAATTGCTACAAAAACCACATGACGTATAGCCAGACGGACAGGCAGGCAGACCAACTTGTATACTAATATATTGAAAACCATAAATATTTCTTTTGGTTTTTAGTTAAAAAAAAGTTGTGCGGAAGAATGAGGTCTACGACTTTGTTTCAGAGGTTCAATGTTTTTCATAAAAAAAACGCTCGTGAATAAAATATTGACTCGTGTCAGTGAATAAGTAAAATATTGTAACAAAAAAAGGACAATTTTAAAGCTAAAAACCACAAAAAAGTTACAAAACTGTACAAAGAAAATTACATAAATATGTGCGAGGATAGTCATAGAAATTGTCGTCTAACTAAAAACTGCAAATATGTTGTCTACAGCTCAAAAATTAATTTTTTTTAATTTCACTTTGCAAAGCTTTGTATAAAGAAAAAAATATTTTGAAAGTTTTTTGTTTTTTATCATAAAATAACTTTAATTTGACAAAAAAAAAAATTTAAACTTTAAATGGCTTTTTTTGTAAAATTATATTTTTTGACTTTTCATTTCAACAAATGAAGTAACAATTTTATGTGGTTTTTTTTTTACACAATTACATCAATTACCTGACACATCCCTCGTAAAGTAAAGAAAAAAAAATAAAGAAAAATATGTTGCTTCCTTCAATTCAAGGGTGGCAAACACTTTTTCATTTTTATTACTTGTGTTGTTAACAAATGTTGCTGTTCTAAATATTATGGCACAAAAAAAGAAACTCAATTACTGCTAATGGTTTTTAGGGTTAAAATGGGAGTAAACATTTCATGAAAAGAGAGTTTATTTACACAAAGCAAGCAATCTGCTGTAATTTTGAAATCTTTGAAGTTACAGTTTTTCAATTCCTTTTGTTGTTTATTTTTAGAAAAATTCTTTTACAAATTAGACAAATTTCAACAGTTTATTTATTAAGCAAAAAAAATCACACACACACACACACACTTTCTTTGTTCTGAAACAAAAGATTTTCTTTCGGTAGCAAAACAGAAAATGTTTTTTATGTAAACATTAAAGCGTGTTGTGTTGACTATTCTTATTAACGGAACAAATAAATTTATTAAAAAGACAAATTTTTATGCATAAAAAAAATCAGAATAGACAAATGAAGGTAAGAAACCAGTAAAAAAAATGAAATATTAAATTTGTTCGTGTTATTAATAGCAAATTAAACAAGAGATTTAAAGAAATTTATTTAAAAACAATTTTTAAAATTAACAAAAATTATACTTTTGGTTAACGAATTATTTATAAAAAATTTTTAGCGAAATAAAAACAAGTTTAAAAAAATATTGATCCTTCGAGCCGGATTTGAACCAGCGACCTATGGATTTCTACACATTAAATTGGGCACGCTACAGTCCACCGCTCTACCAACTGAGCTATCGAAGGTTGTTAGCAACAATTGCCAAACATTTTATAAGAGTAAGACTACTCTTCTTAAAAAGTTTGTTACTTATATTACGTATGTATGTGTTTAGTAGTCTCTTAAGCCGACACCACACTTGCGATCTTCAGTGCTATAGGTTTTAAATAAAGCATAGTTGCATTCAAAAGGTATTAATAATTTGCAAGCTGCAGATTATGGTAACATTTGCTTGAATTTAATTGTAATTTTTTTATTTGTTTTATATATTTTGTTTAGTTTGTTTATATTTTATTTTAAATGTAATTTATTTTTTATATTAATTTTAGTTACTTTTATTATTTTATTTTAAATAATTCATGCATTTAATTTTTATATGTTTTTTTATTAACTTTTATTTATTAAAATTTACAGCCTATTTCTTATAGGCTGTTCAGACATACACGTTAATTGAGCAATTAAGCATTTTACGCAATTATCGCCTTTATTGAGCTCAATTTACCATACAAATTTCCATTAAATAATTGCGCAATTACAAATTGATTGCACGTTAATGAAGTCAAAATCAAAATGCAACTCTTTGTTGTGCCTTTAAATATCAACTCAGAAGTGAGAAAAGCTGATATTTTCAGTATTAAAAAAAGAAAAAGTAAATAAATTTAAAAATAAATGTTTTAAAAAAGAAATGGCAGCCGAAGTTACCGGTAAATAAATTTTATAAAATTGTTATTGAAAATAATTTTTAAATAACTAATTTCTTTTAATCAATAGCTTGCCTTCAAAACATTTTTTTTTTTAATTTGACTTTCTTTTCATTTTTTATTTTAAAAATATTTTCAGTTGTCAGTTGAATATGTGTGAACACCCAAATCAGTCATACAATTTAAAACTTAATTGACTTCATTAACTTTTATGTCTGAACAGGGTATTAGCATGCGAACGACAGCTTCTTTCGTGCATTTGTATTGAAAACAAAAAGAAATTTTCGTATTTGTTTTATTTATTTTTTTTATATTTTTTACATATTTTTAGTATTTTTTTTTTTTATTAATTTTTTGTTTTAATAATTTTTTTTTTTAATTTTTTTTTTATTAGTTAGTTTTATTTGACCTTTTTCTTTTAAATAATATGGCTATTTTGTTAAGCTTGAGGTCTTATTTTTCAAAAATTTTATTTTTATATCGATATTTCGCTCCAATTTTTGTAGCTTCTTCCGGATATAATTATAAATTATAAAATATATATTATATCCTGAAGAAGCTACAAAAATTGGAGCGAAATATCGATATAAAAATAAAATTTTTGAAAAATAAGACCTCAAGCTTAACAAAATAGCCATATTATTTAATTTTTTTTTTTTAATTAACTTTTTTATTTGTTTTGTTTTATTTATTTATTTTTGTATTCATTTTTTATAAATTTTTTAGTATTTAATTTTTTGTTTAAATAATTTTTTGTTTCTATTTTTTATATTTTTTTTTCAAAAATTATTTTATTTATTTTATTTTTTTTTATTTTTTTTTTTTTTTTGTATTATTTTTCTTTTATAATTTTTTTTTAATTATTTTGTTTTATTTATTTATTTTTGTATTTATTATTCTTTATATAATATTTATGGTTTTAGTATTTTATTTTATTTAGTCTTTTTTAGCTTTCAATTAAATTAAATTTAGTTTATTTCTTTTATTTAATTATTTTTATTTTGTTTGAATTTATACCAAAACAATTTATTTATTTTTCTTTTCTTCTAATTTTATTTAACTTCTTTTTGTTTTTTTTGTTTTATAGAATTTTATTTTGTCTAAATTATATAATTTTATTTTTTTATTTATACGATTATTTGATTCATTAAGAAAAAGAGGCATTTGTTTTGTTTGATGGCTTAAACAGTAAAACAAAATTATATCACTCATTCATGATACTTAATTTTCATCTTGCTTTTTTTGTTAGGATTTTATTTCGTAATAAATAAATAAATGTTTTATACATTTGAATGCTCTGAATCGTAAATTTTTATTTAGGAAAATAAAAATTAATAATTTTTCTCCCCTAAAACCGCTTGCATACTTAGAGCGAATAAAAAAGTATAAAAATATGTAATTTATATATAATTTAAGTACCCCTCGACATATTTGACTTTATGTCTACTTAACTATAAAAATAAAAATAAAAATAAAAAACAAAAATAACATGAATGGTTTCTGTGAAGTGCACTCGCATATGATTAATTAAAATATTCGCATGCATGTAAATTTTAATTATCATTAATGAAATTTTATTGCGGCGTTTAAAAAAAATATTTTTTTTTTATAGAAATGGAAAATATTACAATTATTTGAACTAAAATATGCAATGAATTAATTAAATAAATAATTTATCAGCTTAGAAGAAAGAAAATCGTTAACGCAAGGTAATGAAATTTAAATGAAATTAAAAAAAGAAAACAGAAAAAGTTTAACAAAATTAATAAGCCGTAAAATTAATAATGGGGCAACAGATGTGCTCAAAGTAATATTTGCTTAGAAACACTTGCTAAAAACAATTTTCTAAGCCACTCAATTTAACTTTAGTTTTTTTTTTTTTTTTATAAAAACAAAATTAATTAATTATGTAATTTAATTATTCGATTTTTATAAATTTTTAATTATAAATATTTTTCAAGCTTAAGATTTTAATATTTTAATAATTAATTATTCGATATTTACTTTCATTCATTATTAAAATAAGTCGAAATAAAATTTTAAAAATATTTGAATTGAAAATCGAAAAATCGGATAATAAAAATTAGAATATTAAGATCTTAAATTTTAAATATTTTTATAATAAAAAAAAAATTATAGGTCAAATTATGTCGTATTATGTATTTATTTAATTTAATTTGTATTCATTTAATGAAACAATTAATCTAATGAAAAGTTGCACTGACTAAAAAAAAATAATTTTTTTCTTGGAGCTAAAGCACTCTGTAATTTACTAGTCTGATATTTGATTCAGAGTCTAAAAGTGATTTAAACTTGCCAATTTGCTTTTTTTCTGACTTAAGGGGTTGCTAATATTACAGAGCCCAACAGCTTGTGAAATAGGCTAGTCACTTAGCTGTAAAGCTGTCAGGCTGCGAGTGAGGTAGGATATCAAATTAAGCAAACAATCATTTTTATGTTATAAGATAAGAACTAAATTTGTTGCCAGTTAAAAATTTTAATTATGGTAATAGAAATTTGCAATTACAGCTTGAAATATGTTTAAGAGAACTAACCAGAATGAAATGGTTGCTACAACTAAATTATTCAATTATCACAACTGAATTTTTAATTGAAAATAAATTTAGTTTTCAAAGCCGAACTGGTTTCTGTGTGTACACTGAGACAACAGCTTCAGTTATAAGAACTAAATTTGTTTGCAATCAATAATTCAGTTGTGGAAATCAAATTTTTCAATCGTGAGAATAGAAAATAGGTCTAAAAAATCAAATTGTGGACTTTAGTATCGAATTATGGTTGCTACAACTAAAATTTTTGATTGCCGCAACTGAATATTTGATTGGCAACAAATTTAATTCTCACAACCGAAGTTGTTTTCTGTGTGTAGCATAAGTATTTTTCAACAGACAAAATAGAAACCCAAAATACATAAAAAGTGGAGGAGAAATTCGAGTAAATAGAAACAGAAACAGAATGGTGGAGTTAAAATGCTGCTGGAAGATGATGGCAGTTACAAGCTTGAGAAGACACACTTAGATGAAGAAGAAGTTTAATAAAGCCGGTCAACAGTCTGAAGTCGTTTTTGTTAAAATGAACCCTGTGACCGGTATGAGAAATAATGAGAATCAGGTGTTAAGAAATCCTAAACCAAAAGGTAGTAAAAATTACAGCCTAAAAAAAGGGCAGCCTGGGCAAACCTACGAGAACTTTTTACTCTTTTATTAATACAGAGTTTTCGTTGCAGTAAAATGTTTTGTTTCTCTACATCCAAAACAAAATACAAAAATTTGTTTTGGTAAAAACTATCAATCGCATGTACAAATTTTAAAATTTAAAAATCTTGTTGCAATTTCTGCTATTTTTATTTTTTAATGCAAAAAATTGTTTTTATTTTAATAAATTTTCATAAATTCACTTACCTTAAATGTTGTTTTTATAAATTTTCTGGGCTTGCTAACGTAAACCACAACAGCAGCGATGCAGCGCAAAAAAATCTCCGAAAATACATTCTAAAACATAAAATTAAAAAACAAAAACGTTAAAGTTTTATTTTAATTTCAAAAAATAATTTTTAAAATTAAATAGTGGGAAAAGCTAAAGTCTTTTTGACTTTCTAATTAACAATTCTCATGAAATGAATAAAATCAGATTTAAATTTGAGCTGATACAAGTCCACTTTAAAAATAAAGAATCAAGGGTATTTTAGGAAGATATAGACACCCTGTTACTAAAATTAAATTTAAAAAAAATCAATTTATGTCAATTACAAAAATAACAGTTCACTTAGAAGAGAAACAGTTGACAGGGATTGGTTGCTTAGCAATATGCTGGGACCAAATCAGATCAGAGAAAAATTTCACAATATTCGTTCCTAAAATGATCACAAACGCTGTCATTAGTGTATTAACCATGTTTGTGCTCACTTTGTCATTTTAACCATATTGGTGTCGAAATGATACCATACCCGTGATAAATCGACATCATTTGGTGTTGAAATGATACCAAACGGTTGTTGTAACGGCAATTTGATAAAGTTTGTTATAAAGTTGAAAATTTGACAGCATATTGCTGTCAATTCAACAACGTATGTTAACTAGTTGAACAAAGTGCGTTGTCAAAAAAGTAATATCGTAGCTTTTTTCTAAATTGACAAACAACCGTTGTCGATTTGTAAATGCCTTTTAAAAAATTTAAGAAAACTTTAAACCTGGATTAGGCTGAATCCAGCCTTTTTTTCCAAAGAAAATTTTTGTCTGTACATTTTTTTCATCAGAGATATTTCAAATATAATATTAAAAAAAAAAAAAACACAAATTAAATTCAGCTGTGCCGAGTTTTATATACCCTTCACTCGTTGCTAATAAAATGAACAACAAGACGGTGTCCAAATGGACACATACGTTTGGCTCAGTGTATTTGAAAATTTGAAAATTTCGATTGAAGTTGCATAGAACTCAGTCCAGACAGAAGAGTGTATGAATACGATCCAAATTGAATGCCACGATTTGGCTTCAGCTACAACTAAAAGTGAATTTTTTTTTTTTTTAATTTTAAATTTCAGTTTTTTAAACAGCATTTGCTGCAAATATTGATTATCAGCTTCAAAATATATTTTTTTATTTTTTTCAAAACTTCGTTTCATAAATTTTACTCAGGATACACTTACTTTTTTTTAATAAAATTGTAGTCAGTCAGTTAGTAAAAAAAATGTTTGAAAGAAATAATTTAAAACAATTTTTTAAAAGTTATTTTTTTCTTATAAACTAAATTAAACATTTTTATTTTATTTACACAATTGATTAGTTAAGTGAAATGCATTTTTTTGAATGACAAAAAAAAAGGAACAAAAAGAATTATTTACACTGAAGCCCGGCCCGATATTTATTTTGAATAAACAAGTACTTTTGGATTTTTTTTTTTTCTATAAATTTTTAATTATTTTTTTTTACATTAAACACTTTAAATAAAACGTATTTTTAAACAAACCAAAGGCGGCGCGCACTTAAAGTATTTCTTTTGTTCCAATTGTTTATTTTGTTTTTATCATTATTATTTTTTTATTAAAATTTTATTTAGTTTTTGTTTTCTTTTTAATAATTTTTTTTTTTTTTTTGTTACCAAATCGAAAGTACAATCCGCCACGAGTGTTGAAAATAAACTGACTGACTGTTTGCATGAAAATTCTAGTCAGCATAAATGAAACTGAAAACTAAAAACAAAAACTTTAAAAATTTTTTTTGTTTTTTTTTTTTTTATAAAAAAAAGTAAATAACTTAAGTTTATGCGAAAAAGCTTTTTTTATGGCATGCTTAAGAGCTTTTAACATTTGAGTATTCAAGAGTTTATAGTGCGCACGCTCTGTAAGGCTTCTGTCTGCTAAGGAAACTTGCATATCTATTTTTATAACAAATAAAACAGCATCAACAAAGTAGAAGAAATAATAATAACAAACACCTGTAACCAGCCGTTTTATTGTGGGAAAATTGTTTTTTGCGGAAAATTTTTGTTTAGTGTTTATTTGTATGAAGCCGGCAAGAGCTGTTATTTGTTTATTTAAAACACAATGAGATGGAGAGCAAATAAATCCTAGACATAGAGAGCAGCGTTGTCAACTTTTTTATTTTAAAAAAGCACCTTAACCAAGAAAAAAAGCACTAAAAGTGGAATAAGCATTAATGGAAACTTGATTTTGTTTCTCAAGAGTCTTTATTTTTTTATTTATTTTTAACTAGAATTAAAATAGGTAGTTGGAAAATGTTCCACATATTTTATTCACAGCCTATCAATTCCCTTGCAATTGTTTTGGCGAAACAATTAAAAAATTCATAAGAATAATTTATTTTTATCGCCATTTGCTATAATCGCACTACAACCTTTAAGATCTAGTGGGCAGTCCAGTTTCTAACTACAATCCGAGACTCCTTACAAATATCCTAATTGCTGAGAGACTATGCCTGATATATTTAAGCAACTCATTATGAGTCTTCCTACCACTGAGCACTCGCTTAGAAACTAATCTGAGATTTGCCATTTCTTCCGACAGAAATGACAGGGCTTAAACCCCCGCATTCGATATTGAATGAATATTATTGAAATTTACGATAGTTTTCATTCGATATCGAATGCAGTAATTTGGGGACAAGAGTTGTTTTTACTCATGTGGTAGTTAAGTCTACAATGGCTCGTTAGCAGCTCAAAGTAGAGCTTAAGACACCATTTACACAGGGAAAGTTTACTTTGCAAAGTCTTGAGTTTATAGGAGATGGGGGTGAAGAGAACGGGAGGCAGTACAGACTTTCTTGTACTCGCAAATTCGTTTTGTTCTTTGTTCGTAGTTTATATAACTGAAGTTAGCTGCAACTTTTTATTTGAAAACAAAATAAAATTTGAGAAACAAAACTTTCCCTGTATAAACACCAAAGAAAGTTTAAAAGAGAATTCAACAAAATTTGTCAAAGTAAACTTTCCCTGTGTAAATGGTGTCTAAAATCACTTCTGCTGAGTTTTAAAACAACTTCTAACCTAATGAGTCTCTTTGACTGGCGCATGCCCTCTTTGGCTCCTTAGCAGTCTTTGCTTTTTGTTTCCAAATTCAGTTGAGTGATGTCACACTCAACTGCCGGTTTCGGTAAACAGAGAAATAACGTAAGGTGAAAGCGTAATCTTCTTTTCCATGATCTTTTAGTTCAGGCAACTTCCAACAATTCAGAAAAAAAAACTACTAAAACAAAAAAGGCATTAACTTTAATGTGTTAAAAAGCACTAAAAAGAGTGCTGAAAGCGCTAAGTTGGCAAGGTTGTTAGAGAAAAATTCATATAGAGAAGACAGAAAGAGAGAACTACACTGAGAGAAAGGGAAACAGGAAGGGTGTTGGGACTTTTTTAAAAACATAAATTAATTTTTAATTTTATACATAAAAACAAAAATAAAAAATATAAAATTGTGTTAAATATTTTAAAATTAAATTTTTAGTAAGAATTAAGAGATAACTATATATCAGAGATGGAAAATTTTATATTATATACTGTAGCATCAGAGCAAAATATATTTTATTTATTATGAGAGTTGGTATCCTTAGGAATAAAGTGGTAAATAAAATATTTGAAAGCATAATTTCAGGCTCAAATTAAGTACGGACACACATCTTTTTGAAGAGTTTCATTGAAAAATGGGCGTAAAAATAGGCATGGCGACTATACGTATCAAACTTCAGAAATATCTGTTGGAAAACAAAAGTTTTGAAGAGCGAATAAACAAACAAAAATTGAATTTTATTTATACAGATAATTAAAATTTATGTATAATTTTGTATAAAATTATTATTAGTTGCTTTTTCATATATATTGTTTTAAATATTTTTACAGTGGCCCGTTATTGTGGCCACCACATTGTTCCACTGGCATCTTTGGAGCTGCAGTAAATCTCTGCTGAGATTGCTATTCAGCCTGGGCAAGAGCGTTCTCGCTTTATTGTATGTTTATGTATAAATATCTAATTTTTATATATTTATATTTTGTCCAACTGAAATCCCAAGGCACACAAATTTGTATGTCCTGTTTCCAAGGACATGAGCTTTGTATGGACACACAAAATAAATTTTTACTTTATTTTAAGACGAATTATCATATATAACTTTGAAACTTCTTTTGACTGAAAGGGATACTAAGCTCAAACTCTTCCAGAACCGTTCTTAAAGTCATTTAGATGCTCTCTTAGAGAAAACCATCCCACCAAGATTGCCGTTTCACTCGAAATTTTGAATCCAAAAATTATTCTAGAAGTGAAGTAGCCACTGATATTGGAAATCTCGCTCCAAGTACTAAAAATATTTTATGGTTCTTTTGCATAAAAAAAGTTTTTTATTTATTTTAAAATTAGTTTTGATCTAATCTAATCTAAAGCCTAAACATTTTTCAAGAAAATTAATCAAAAATTATTTTTATGAATTTAGTTTGGTCACGAGTGAATCCTTTTTGGCTAAGCAACAGAATCAATTATTTCTTTTGTTTTATAATTTTTATTTTTACTTTTTTGGTTTTTTTTTTTTTCTTTTAATAAACAGATTTTAGTTTATGAAAGTAACAACAACAACAAATACAAATAATTAATAATAAAATAATTTTCTTATGATCGATGCTATTGTTTACGCGTATCTATGGTAAAGGCAAATGCGAACAAAAGTTTTTTTTGAAATAATTAATTTTTCAAAGCAAACCAGCTGAACTTGGCCTCATTATTAATTGAAAAATATGCAAATTTTATTTTATTTGTTTACACCAACAGTTTGTTAGTTTTTTTCGCACTAATTTTTAAATAACTTGTTTATAAATTTTATTTCTATTTTTAATTTATTTATAATTTCATTATGAAACGCAGAAGGGTGATTTTTTTCTGTATTGATTATTAAAAAAAAATTTTAAAAGGATTTAAAATTAAAGCTACTTTCAATGTTTGTAACAGGTTTTTCTTGTTAAGTTTTAAAATTTAAATTTTTTAACAAAAATTTCTGAAATATTTTCAAAGTTGAATTTTTTTTACAAACAAATTAACTTCTCGGTAGAATTTTAATTTAACATAAAAAATTTTTTTGTAACCGTTATGTTTTTGTTTGAGTTTCACACCTAACGCTCCTAATCATGCCGTTCGAAAAGTGCAATCTTTTTACACATTTATTTAAAAAAAATACATTTAATTATTAAAAGTGCTTGTATTCGTATGATATAAAGCAATTACCACTAAAATTTAATTGACCGCAAAAGTTTTTATTACTTTAGTTTTACTATTCAAACTCTAATACAAAAACAAAAACAGAATGAACTAATTGTGGTAATAAAAATATAAATGGCTAAAAACCAATTAAGTTGAAGATTTTAAATAGAAAACAACTTTAAAACGAAAGCATTTAAAAAAAGAAATATTAAACGGATAAGTGCAGAAATGGTGGAAAGTAACGAAAGTAGTTTTAAATTTAGTTCAAATAATTAACAATGTTTTGGCATTTATCCATTATTGATAATAAAAAATTTTAATTTTTTTTTATTTAAATATCGCTAACTAAATGTGTATAACTGCTTTTAAATTTTTAAAAATATTTTAAAACATTTTAAAGCTTCTATGCAATTTAGACATTTAACAAAAGTCAAAAAATATAAAAAAATTATATTAATTTTACTTCAAAATTGAGTTTTTTTCTTTGTTTAAGTTAGAAAGTGCAAATACTTATTTGCAATTTAAAAAAATATAAAATTCAAAAATATTTTTTTACTTAAGTTCGAAAATTCGAAATTAAGTTCGAAAATTTTAAGATGAAAAAAATTAAATTACTTAAATTAAGCTTCAAAAATAATATTTACTTAAGTTCGAAAATTCGAAATTAAGTTGGAAATTTTTTAGATAAAAGAATTAAATTACTTAAATTAAGCTTCACAAATCATTTTTGACTTGAGTTCGAAAATTCGAAATTAAGTTCGAAAATTTGATATAAAAAAAATTTTTGTATTACTTAAATTTAGTTTAATTTTTTACTTAAGTTCGAAAACTCTAAATTAAAAAAATTGTAAATTACTTAAATGTAGCTTCCAAAATAATTTTTTATTTAAGTTCGAAAATTCAAAATTCAGCTCGAAAACTCGAAATTATAAGTTTGAAACTTTTATTAAGTTTGTAAACTTGAAATTAAGTTCTAATTTTTTTGCATTTAAATTCAAAAATTCAAAATTACTTTCAAAATATTGTATCTAAGTCAATATTAAAGGGTTTCAAACTTATATGAAATTTCAGTATTGAGCAAAAGTAAGAATATATAAAAAATTAGACTTTTTTGAATAAAGAATGTAAATGTAGCTTAAAAATTTATGGGCAGGTCTAATAAAAGCTATAAATAGCTTCGTTCGTACATTTGTATTGAAAACAAAAACAATATACGAAAATTTTTTTTACAGAGCCCGGCCTCTTAGTTGTTGCTAAAGTTAAAAAATTAAACATATTTTTTTAATTGAAAAAATATTTTAAATTACTTCAGTTTATCTTTAGAAATAATAAAGCTGTTAAATTCGAAATTAAGTTCGAAAACTTCATTAGCTTTGAAAACTTTATATTAAGTTTGAATATATCAAATTCATTTCTAAAATTCAAATATGTATTCGAAATTAAGTTCAAAATCTTGAATCTAAATTACAAACTCTAAAATTATATTTTCATCCGAGGTGGGAAATATGAAATTAAATTCTGAAACTGGAATCGAAAATAGAAAATTCAAAATTAAATACGAAATTTAAATTAAGTTTGAATATATAAAATTAAGTTTTAATATTGAAAACTAAGTTCGAAAATTCAAAACTAAGTTAAAAATCTGGAATATAAGTTAAAAAATTCGAAATTAAATTCTAATCCGAGATCAAATGTATAATTCGAAAAATTATATAATAAAACTTCGAATCATGGTTTAGAAAATTGAAAAAAAAATTCGAAATTATATACAAAAATTTTTAGTCACAGTTCGAAATTTGAAAGCTAGGCAAAATCGCAATTTACAAATTAATACTAAGTTAGAAAAATTCAAATAAAAATGAGAGTTTAAATTTGAAAACTCAAAATTGAGTTCGAAATTATATACGAATATTGCAAATAAAGTTAAAAGTTGCGATCTTTTGATATTTTAAAATTTTATAATAATCAAAGGCAAATATTTATTCAAACTAAACTTGTTAAAAATTTAAATTCAATTCAAATTATGTGCAAACTTGTATTTAATTTGATTTTTTTTTTTTTTGAAAACTAAAAATTTTTAGGTATTTTACGTCGCTTTTCTCTAAAAAAAAAATTCGAATTGATTTTTTTTTGCAGGAAAAGAAACTACAGCTGTTTTTTATAATTATAAAAATTAATTATAATTGAATTAATTACACTCCCTAATTTTTAATTTATAATTATTATTCTTGTCGTGTTATAATTTCAGTGATAATATTATTTGAAAAACAAAAAGATACGAAGAAATGATTTGTAAATCTTTAAAAAGAGTTACAAGCGGCTTAACAACAACAGCAGCATTTAAGTGTTGCTTTGTTGTGAAAGCTATCAGAAGCAGCTTTTATGCATAAACCCTTTATAATGTCCATTTTCTAACTATTAACTTGACCATGACCACAACCAACTACACTGTTTACACACTTTGTTTGTAATTTTATACCCCAACTAGCTTTATTTAAGTGCAAAACATTATAAGCAAAACAAAAATGAAACTGTAAAGAAAAATCCTTTGAAAATATCCTTTAATACTAGCCAACACTTTACACACTTATGCACCTAAATGCATGAAGTCCAGCTGGCAAAACATCACAGCAAGCAAGAAATTCCTTTTCAATGCTGTAAAAACAGGTTAAGTTTATGATGTGAAGGTTTAATAGAAAAACAAAAAATAAAAATAAATAATAAAAATTTCTGTTTAAAGGATAATTTTCCATGTGGAATTCATTTGAGATGCTTTGAGCTTTTTTTTTTTATTTTGTTATTCACACCTCATACCAAGTGGGAGCATTAAAAACAACAACAACAAAAAAGTAAAAAAAAAAGTTTGTCAGCAACAGACTCATAATGTTGTGTTTATCCTGAACTTATCACTGAAAAGAAAAAGTAAAAGCGAGCGCGAGACAGAGATAGACAGTTATTGAGAGAGGAATAATTTAATGCCACTATTTAGCAACCACACCATCATCATACAGACCACCTTATGCACACATTAAGGAATTTCAGCTACTGTTGTTTGTTGTTTATAAATTTTACTTGTTTCCTTGTTTTCCTTTTTATTTTTTGAGTCGTACATACTCGTACTTTTATTGTTATAAAATTTATAGCAAGGCATGGGAGTGTGTGTGTGTGTGTGTGTAGTGTAGTGTAGTTAGTAACACACTTTCTGTGTTTTATGTGTTTACTGCATTTCCTCAAAGTCTTTAAGTCGAAGTTGTAAAATTATTTATGACTGAATGAAAATCTAACAGACATTCTACGTATGCGGCACCTCATTGAATTGTGTCGTTTTTAAAACTTTGCTGTCAAATTCCACACACATCAGAGGAAAATTTATGCCGACAACTCAACTCTTAGAATCATTTTCCTCATTTAGAACGTAGAAAGTAAGCAGACCTTTGTTAGCCCTGGACAGACTGAGCGTACCTCAGCTGGAAAATAAACTAAATGGTGTTTTTTATAGACATATAGAACTTTAAGTTGGCATTACTGTTCAAGATGGCGATCGATTTAACAGCTGTCAAGTGATTTATTCTCAGTTTGGCTTGGCAATTCATCATGAATAGACTCACGCCTGAACAACGCTTGCAAATAGTGCCCGAATGAGCCCAAAACGAGATTGCCGTTGTTCCCTATTTTCATAAGCGAATTTTGTTTAGCGATGAAGCGCACTTCTGGTTGAATGGCTACGTCAACAAACAAAACTGCCGCATTGGGAGTGAAGCTAATCCTCAAGTGTATGTCGAAACACCGTTACATCCAGAAAAACTGACTGTTTGTTGCGCCTTATGGGCTGGTGGAATCATTGGTCCGTACTTCTTCAAAAACGATACAGTCAATGGTGATCGGTATAGAGCCATGATTACTAACTTTTTCATTCCTGAATGGAACAACCATGATGTCCAAGAGCTGTGATTTCAACAAGACGGCGCAACATGTCACACAGCTCGTGCCACAATCAATTTATTGAAAGACACGTTTGGTGACCGCCTAATTTCACGTTTTGGACCTGTGAATTGGCCTCGAAGATCTTGTGATTTAACACCGCTAGACTACATTCTGTGGGGCTATGTAAAGACCATTTGGAAGACAACAATGTTGGAAAAAGTCATCGAAAATTGGATGTCCAGATTGGACTACATCCGAGCCAGCCGTGGCGGTCATATGCCAGAAATCATATTTAAAATGTAGTGCCACAAGATTATCTTTCGGATGAATAAAATTCATGTCAATCGAATAATCCATCGTTGTTTTATTGCAATTTAAAGTTCTATACGTCTATGAAAAACACCCTTTATTTATTCGTGGTGTGCAAACTTCATTATTTTGCATGATATTCTCATGGACAATTTCAAAAAATTTGTTTACTTAGTACAATGAGTACTAAGAGGGAAAGCATATCTACACCGAATCTTCAGTAGATTATTCCCATGAGAATATCATGGGCTAGTGGGCCGTCTGCACACTAACCTAATAAAGATTAAATTTTGTTAAACTTTATAACTCCAAATAATTTAATATGTTGTAAATTTAAATCTATTATTTTGCTAATTAATGTTTTTTTATTTTAATTTTAATTTCTGCAAGTTCCATCCATTATTTCATGGTCTCTCAAATGCTTTAAATCTTAACTCATTCGGCACTGTCACTGACATTTTCTATTGATAAAATTAAATAAAAGCAGTCTCTTAGTCTTTTAGTTTTTTTGTGTAACATTCCAGCATAAATCTGTTTTGCAGAAAAATATCTAGTTGAAAAGCCAAAGAAACAGTAAAGAAAACACACACTTTACTCTGCCACATACGATTGACTAGAAAGGAACTTTAGAATCTATTACAGTCAACATAAACTAGAACACAAGACATGCTTTCAATTCATTCTATTCTTTTGTGTTTTTAAACAATTCTGTCTGCCTCTACTTTTGTATGATAGAAATTTGAACAAAAGATAGAAAGAAAAGTTCCTGAAGATGATGAAAGATTTATTCAACTAGAACAAATGTAAAAGTGGGTGTGTGATAACGAGCACAATAACTGAATCAGCTCCTGTGACAGGTGGTTGCCTGCCTGTTAGTAGGTGGCTTTTTAAGGCTTATTAATTAGTGAATACTCATACTTTTTAGCCAAAAACAAAGTCATAAATTGGGAAAATTAAATAAAATTAAAAGAAAAATCTTTATTTTTTTGTCAAAATGTTCTGGGAAATTAAAAAAAAAAACATTTTCACCCAGAAATATTTTCTAATGTTGGATTAAAAGTAAAGAAAAATATAAAACAAACTAGCTCTGGGTCAAAATTTGCATTCTTTCTGAATATAAATTATATCGTTCTGAAATCTACATTCTAGAAGCTTTCGATTTTATAAGTTAGGTTAGGTTAGATTATACAGGGCGCCCGAATAAGAAAAACAGAAGCTGGTCTCACTTGGGTCTTCTGACGTGGTCCCTTTGTGATACGTGTATAGAAAGAAATGAAGAAGGATAGCAATGGAAGAGTAAAAAGAAAGGACATAAAGAATTTAAATCCGTCATATATTCGACAGCGCAGTGAGACCCTGTAGACGGCACTCTCCAAAGTGAATCATGTGCCGCTCTTCCAGGACTGAGCACCGGCAGAGAATGTGTTCCACAGTCTCCTCTTCCTCCTCTTCTCGACAACTTCTACAGTAGTCGTTATATGGCAAACCTATTCTGCTAGCGTTGTTGCCAAAATTGCAGTGTCCTGTTACTACAGCCACCACATTTCTCAACCTTTTCCTTTTTTCATAGTTTTTTTTTTTTAGGAAATTATTTAAAATACTTTAATTATGTTAACTTAACAGCGCTATGTTAACATGTTACAAAATTAAAAAAACGCAGCCAACTTCACGCAGTTAATTTTTTAATTATGACAACAGAAATTCCGTAATACAGCTGAAAGGGTAATAAAATTTGGTTTGTAAATTTCAATTACCACAACTGAATTTTCCACTGATAAAAAAATTCTTTTTTTTTTTTTAGTTTAAACAACAAAAACTTGTTTTTGGTGTAAATTTCTGTTTTTTTTTTTTGCTTCGTTATGTAAATATTAAATTTTAATTAAAATTTACTTTAAAAAAAAATTATTTTTGATAAAATATCTTACAATGCACATAACACTAGCGAGAGGGATTTACTGGGGGTTCATGGACCCCATAACCGGCCACATACAAGAAGAATGATTTTGTTATCAAATGACTATCGTAGAAAGAAAAAAAATGAAGCATCAACTTGAGGGCCTTTATTGAAATGACTGAAATGCCCATCTTTGCTTAGAGATACTTTGTCGTTTTTAATTTTCTTTATTTTCCCATTCAAACTCGCATTCTTATTAATCATGTCCTGACATTTATGTTGTATTAGTAAGTTTCGCCCGGTATGGTCCTTTATTACATGAGTCGGTAGTTTTTGTTATACGTTACGTTAAAACATATTTAACTCGGCATATTTATCTTTACCCACTTGTTTACAAATAGAAATTTACCCCCTTATCCTAAAAAATTAACGTAGACTTTAATGTCAACGTTAACGAAATTTTTCATATAATTTTTTAAAAAATTTCACTTTAAAGTCTACGTTAATTTTTTTTTTTTTTTGGATAAGAGCATTAATCTTTAAAAAATCCTTTCAAATAAAAACAGCCATGCCTTTGCTAGCATTAGTAGCAAAGGCGCCAGCTAAAGTGGTAAATAAAATATTTCAAAGCCTAATTTCAGGCTTACATCTTTACAGTGGTGAGTGAAAATCTTTGAAAAGTGGGCGTAAAAATGGGCGTAGTTGCACCAAAAGTATATGGCGATCTTCCTTCAGACAAATCCATTGGCAAACAAAATTTGTATAGCAAATACACAAACAGAAAATCATTTTTATTTATATAGATTTAATTCTCTTTATAAAATTTTTTGCCCATAACACTATGGAACATTTTTGGGATTATTGTCTGGGGGGTGAGAAATTTCAAGTCAGGGTGATGGTACTAGGTTAAATTCTTATCAACAAAAGTCAGTTCTTAATAAAAGCCTACTTTTTTTTGACTATGATTATGGCCTAATAATTTTTTCCAATTTTTTTTTATTTATTTATAAAATAAAATTGGAAAAAAAAGGAAAAAAAATAATTTTTTTTTGCTTTTTTTTTCACAAAATATGTGTTGGCTTGCCTTAAGCCTTTAAGAAAAAAAAAAACAATTTTATTTTATAATTTTCCGTCTGACAAAGACACAGCCATATTTAGATTTTATCATGGTGACACTGAGACTCCAGCCGAATCCTACATGAGTGACACTCGTTCTATCAAAAACTAAGAGAAATCAAAAGCGGAAACAAATTTTTTGTTTCACTCCAGCCCACTTCATAATATCAATCAACGGAAATAATTTTTGACAAGAGGAGCCTCAAAAGCAATAAAAAATATATGTTATTTTTCTATTTTTGAAGTTACCTGGTTTTATTGTACCATGGATTTTATATGAATTCTTAAAATTTAGTTTAAAAAACAAAATCATATTAAATTTTAAATATTTTTTTATTGTGTTAAATTTGCTTGCTTACATCCTTATAAATTTAAGTGGTTACTTTTCAACTTTAAAACAGCCAGCTAAAGCCGTTTAAATACAAAAGAAAGAAAAAACAAGGTTGAGTAGCTTTAGTTTAAAGCCTTAAATATTGAGAGGAAACTATTATTTGGCAACATATTTTTGCAATCTTTAAAAAATGGGTATTTCACACACTTGCCACACAATGCTACTCATACAACAACATAAACATGCCCATCACTCACACTCACACTCGGCCATTGAGTACATTTGGAACGTGCAAAATTTCGGGCAGATTAACATGCGTATGTTTGTGTTTGCAGCAGGCAATTTTGGCATGACGCCATTCCCACAAAACCAAACCAAACTGCCAATTCCATAAGCAAAGGGTACGTACGCACACACTACGTGCGAATATGTTTGTGGGAATATGAAAATAAATAAATACTCGTAGATTGAATTGTAAAATGAGCAAAACCCGAATTATTATTATTTCTCACGCGCTTACAACTGCACTGACATTTATATAAATACAAAAGATATTTTAACACACACGTGCATACCCAACTAACCTTAAATACACTTGAACTACAACTACACTGAAGAAAATAATTTTGTTTTTTGTTGCTTAAGTTTTTAACTACAAAAAGCACCGACATCAGAAAAAAAAACACTAAAATGGTAACACAAATTTAGTGTCACCGTCAGGGAAAAAGAAAACTTGGAATATTTAGGATAGTTTAAGGCCACAGGGTGGCTCTAGATCGCTTTATTATTCAGTTGACTTGGCGAGTAGGGGGGTTCAAAACGACATCTTGACATGCAGCCACGTAAATCAACCAACCAACACAACCAACCCAATAGGTGATATCTTGAGGTGATCTGCAGATATCTTATTGCCACAGGGTGGTCCTAGATCACGTTAATATTCAATTGTCTAGGCGAGTGGGAGGCTCAAAACGGCATCTTGACATGCAGCCACGTAAATCAACCAACCAACACAACCAACCCAATAGGTGATATCTTGAGGTGATCTGCAGATATTTTTTTGCCACAGGGTGGTCCTAGATCACGTTAATATTCAATTGTTTAAGCGAGTAGGAGGCTGAAAACGGCATCTTGATATGCAGCCACGTAAATTAACCAACCAAAGCAACCAATCCTATACAAGATAGCGTTAGATGATCTGCTCAGATATATAAATGCCACAGGGTGGTTCTAGATCGCTTTATTATTCAATTGTCTAGGCCAGAAGGGGGTTCAAAACGGCATCTTGACATGCAGCCATGTAAATTAACCAATCAACCCACTAATCTACACCGGCGCCCTGTCCACTATTTTTCTTTTCATTTCTAGGTCTTTATTTTTCTTTGTTTGCCCCACCCCTCTATTGACCGTACAACCAGACCCGTGTAAAGCTTATGCCTATTTTGTGGGCTGCCTGTTGCACTCAATCTAAGCATTTCAATCTTAAATTTTCATTTTGAAAAAAAAAACAAAATTAGTCAAAAGTCCCCTAACGAAGAGGCAAAGCATTTGCTGTTAAGCTATTAATAGATTTCTTTTCGTTAGCAACAAGACAATATTTCTTACAGAATTTTTCTGCCACAGCCTATTATCCTTCATGCCAACCATAAATAAATGAATGTCAGTCACTCTTTTTCTATAAGAGAGGTGAATCGTAAATGTGAAAGAACCTGTGTTTTATGGTTTACTTTTTCCCCAAAAAATTTTTTTTGCAGGTTTTGTATCCGTTTCCTGTGTAGGCACTCGTATGTGCTATCATGAAATAAATATTTATGTTTCGCATTTTCTAAACAATGGGAACATTTTATTTATGATTTTTCTTCATTCCCTGCAAGTGTGCGTGTGGGTATGTGTCATCACTTTATTTTATTGCTTAAATAAAAAGCAAGATTCTACTCTATAGCATCATAAGCATTTAAGGATTGTAATTTCAATAATATTTTTTATAAATCAATTTAGAAAGCATAAAATAAAATAAAAAAAATTCTTTCTTACCCCAAACACGATTTCACAATTTGTAAAGGTGGGCAACAACACTTTGCTTTAAAAACTCTATTTTTTTTTTTTTTTTTTGTATACAAATTGATGATGTTAAAAGCAATTTCCAATAAAAATCATAATAATCAAGGCCATTCGGGAAATAGTAATGGGATTCAGTCTAGTTAAGGTCACTGTTCGACCCTCAATTATTGCATATTTATGGAAGAAGGGAGAACTAAAGCTAAAGAAATGAAATTTTGTGTTAGTATTTTGCACATAAAAATACGAGGCACGGCATTGGCCAAGTCGGCAAAGGGAGTGAGAAAATTTTAATTTAATTTTATTTATTAAGAGAACCAAAACATCTAGAGGAATGAATTTTTATAGAAATGCATGCAGTCACCCTACAGAGGATTTAGAAAAACGAATTCGTGTGTTAATTATTTTGTTCTAGAGATGCATTCAGAGTCACCCTACGTAGGAGATTATGATTAACGTACATTTAAAACTAGAGGAATGAAATTGTTTTGTAATTATTTTCATATAGAGTAGGCAGGGTCGAGTACTTATGTTACACCCTTACCCTACAAAGGAAAACTTATTTTGAGTAAAATTAGAGCTGGAGAAATGAATTTTTTGTGTTAATAATTTTCATATAGAATCGGCAGGGTCGATTAAGGGAGTCACCCTACAGAGGAAATATTAATTTGTTTTTGTTTACAGCCAGATAATGATAGTTTTGTGTAATTTTTTTTTTTTATAGAGAGTCGGCAGGGTCGACTAACGATCAGAGAAAATTTTGCTTAGCTTGTATTTAGAACTAGAGGAATGCATTTTTTTTGGGTTAATTGCATTGATATAGAGATACATGTCTGAAAAATAGGTAATATTGACTGAAGGAGTCACCTTATAGTAGAAATTTTAATTAGCGAATATTTAAAGCTTGAGGAATTAATTTTTTTTTTATAAATTTTTTATTACAGAAACACAACACATGAAAATAATGCGACGGTGTCTAGCAAGAGAATCACCCTACAGAGGAAATTTTGTTTAGTTTGTATTTAGAACTAGAGGAATTAGTTTTTTGGGCAAGTCACCCTTTTTTAATTAGCGAATATTTTTGTATTCATTTTAATTAAAAAAATGCGGTAGTATCGACTAAGAGAATCACGCTACAGAGAAAATTTTTCTTAGCTTGTATTTAGAACTAGAGATACAAATTTTTTGGGTTAATTACGTTGATATGGAGGTACATGTTTGAAAAAATAGGCAAGATTGACAGAATGAGTCACCCTACAATATAAATTTTAATTAGCGAATATTTAAAGCTTGAGGAATGCGATTTTTGTATTAACTTTTTTAATACAGAGATACAATACATTTAAAAAAACGGCAGTGTCGACTAGCAGAGTCACCCTACAGAGGAAATTTTGTTTAGTTTGTATTTGGAACTAAAGGAATTAACTTCTTTGGGGTTAATTATTTTGATATGAGGATACATGTTTGAAAAAATAGGCAAGATTGACTGAAAGAGTCACCCTACAGTAGAAATGAAAGTATATTTAGAGCTTGAGCAATGCGTAGTTTGTATTAACTTTTTTAATATAGAGATACCGCACATTAAAAAAAATGCGGCAGTATGTACTAGCAGTCACCCTACAGAGGAGTTTCTAATGATTATCATAAGTTTGTAAACAAATTAAATTTTCTCATTTTCTCAACTGCTGGACTAGACCAGGGCGATCTGCTGGTTTATTTAAAAAAAAAATAATGACAGCCCTTATTACTGCTATTATTACTGTTTTTATACCTTAAATACAATTTGATATTTGTAACATCGTATCCTTGCATACAAGCTAACATGCGTGTGTAGTTTTAATGTAAAATTTTATTTATTTATTTATTTCCTTTTCACCTAATTATTTATTTTCACGTAAATTGCTTTTGTGAAAAAAAACTAGTTTCTTGTTTAACACGAATGTTACGAATATTCGTGCATGCGTGCATTACTTTCTTTACAAAAACAAACGCTGTCGTAATAAATTGATTGAATTCAATTGAAATTAAATAATAAAATCATTTTAAGAATGTGTGATATGCAGTCAGTCTAGCTGAAATTATTATAAATAAATTATTTACCGAAAGCAGCTAAAGTGAAGTGATTGTTAATTAGAACACAAATAAATTATGAAGGTCATGACTATAGCAAATTTCAATTATTGGATTTTGTTAGTTGGTTGTGATAGTTAGAAAAATAAATAACACAATAATCACATGCTCACATTCTTATTGATTTTTTTTTTTTTTTTTTTTTTTGAGATTTAAAAGATTCAAGAAAATATTTATTTAAGTGCTTAAGTATTTAACATTAAAAAATAACAACAACAATAGTAAGCTGCAGGTGAAATAAAAAGTGACAAAGCGGCCTTACACACAAACTTTGAGCACTGCAGTTTTCAACTTAGTGAAACCCTTTAAGTTTTTTAATTATTAATCCAATACGTCTTACGTATTTTCTGAAGGATTTTGTCAATTTGCGGACGAATGATAGGAGATTATACGATGGGATATACACCGTTTTAAAGGGGAAGTCCTCTACATTAGTAATCTGCCACCGAATTAGCTACAAATTACTTGAAAGTATTTTAAAAAAAATTTTGAAATTCTTATATACCCCAGTACTGTTGCTCTGAGGGATTTTGTTAATTTGCGGAATACGGGATGGAACACCCACCATTTTTAAGGCGAGATCCTCTATATTTGTAATCTGCCCAACAATGGGAGAGACAGTACTTTGGAGTATTTTTAAAACTAATGAATTTTCCATCTCTGTTTGAAATGTTAAATATTATTTTATAATAAAAGCTGGTACTCACCCTAGTTTATTTCAGCTGAAAGTTAAAGTTGTGTGAGTGCGTGTGTGGATGTGAATGTTCCCTCGTTGATTAGATGCATTAAAAATTCTGCTTGCAGTGGATCATTTTGTGGTTTTTTATATTGATTTGCTAATGTTTCCTGCCTCTGTAAAATATTTACACTTTTGTACTTACTCTTCACTAAAATTGAAAGTAAAAACAAATAGAAAAATTAAATTAAATTTAACAAAATGTGAGAAACATCAATAACTTTAATTTAAAAACAAAAAAAAAAAAAATCATATAAAAATTATTTTTTTTTAACAAAAAATTTTTATATAAAAACTAAATTGAAAACTAAATTTTACACAAGATTTTTGTGGTGGTTCTCTAAATCAATAAATTGAAAAAAAAAAAAAAAAAACAAAGAAAGCGATAATAATTAACTGCCTTTAAGTACACGTTACTTCACTTCCATTCAGTGCAAGAGTATTTCCCTAAAGTTGCACCTTCCTATCCTTAAATATAAATTTAAAAAAAAACTTGTGTGTGTGATAAGAGTTACATGCAAGGCTTATGATTTCTAAAATGACAGTTGTAGCAGCCATTAAATGTCAACGTTTGGAAAGGCTTATTGAAACATCTTTTAGTTGCTTAAGAGGATTAGCAAATATTTACAATTAAAATGCTTTTGCTTATGCAACAAAGCAAGTAAACTGAAGATACATGTTTGCTGTATCTGTATGTTGCAACTGCATTTCACAAGAAATTTTCTTTTTGTTGTTTCTTCCTTTTGCCATTACAAGTATTTAAATAAACTAAACATTTCTGATCCATCTATTTATATTGACTGAAAATTTAACAGGTAAGATTTTCTATTTAATGGAAAAATATAAATAAAATTAAATATGCAAATCGAAATATTTTTTTAAAGACGTTTAAAGTTTCACTAAGTGTGCAAGTCACTCAAATTACTTTAAGCAATTAAGTGAAACAACAAATCTTGACAGTCTCCCTTTTAAAATTATATGTGTCCCATCCCACAATCTTTAATGGTTCGTTGGGAAGTTGCTAAAATTACTTAGAGCAACAGCACTGGGGCATATGGAAATTTTAAAATAAACCGAACGAACCATAGCAGATTACGAGATGGGACATATATCATTTTAAAGATGAGATCATCTAGATTTGTAATCTACCGCAAAAATACTCAGAAGTTACTTTGAACTATTTTTAAAATTTTTTTTGAAATTTCCATATACCCCAGTGCTGTTGCTCTGAAGGATTATAGTGACTTCCGGACGAACCATAGAAGATTATGGGATGAAAAACATGTCATTTTGAAGGGGCGATTGTCTAGATTTGTAATCTACTGCCCAAATATTCAGAAGTCACTTTGGACTATTTTTAAAAAATTTTTTAAATTTCTATATACCCCAGTGCTGTTACTCCACGGGCTTTAGCGACTTCCTTATGATCCATTGAAGATTACGAGATGGGCCATATACCATTTTAAAGCGGAGGTTGTCTCGATTTTTAGTCTAGCGCCCAAATACTTAAAAGTTACTTTAAATTATTTTAAAATTTTTTGAAACTCCCATGTACCCCAGTGCTATTGTTTTGGGAGATTTTAGTGACTTTCAGACGAACCATAGAAGATTGCGGGATGGGACACATATCATTTTAAAGGGGAGGTCATCTAGATTTCCAATCTACTGTCCAAATACTCAGAAGTTATTTTGGTTTATTTTTAAAATTTTTTTTAAATTTCCTTATATTTCAGTGCTGTTGCTCTAATTGATTTTGGCAACTAACGGACGAACCCTAGAAGAATGTTTTCTGTTTTTATGGTTCAAAAGTTAACTTGAATTTGTAAATCTTGTGTAGCCAGTTGCTCCATTAAAAGTAATTTAAGCATCAGCTTCCACTAATTATAAAATAGTTGGTTTAAAGTGAAATAAATATTGACAGATAAGCTTGAATCTAACTAAATCACCTGATCTCAAACAATTGCAAACTTGGTCTCACACACAACAAGAGTGATGCAATTTTCAAAATTACAGATATTAAAAAGTAGCAATAGGAAAGGCGATTTTTATTTTTTTCTTGTTTCTTAATAAAGAAAATTTGAACAATTTACTTTACTGTACAACAACATAATGATGACTAACATTCTTATGGAATTAATTTACTTTTTTGTGCATTAAAAAGCTTTAACTAAACAAAAATAGTCACTCACACTCAACAAAAACAGGTTTTAACAAAACTATTTCTCTTGGTGAATACAATTTTTGTTTTTTTAGTACAAGCTTGACTCTATGTAGTCACAGTAAATATTTTGCTTTTATGTTGTTATTTTTATCCTGTCAGGACGGTACTGAGATGCACTTGCTTTTTATTCAACGCATTAACGGTAACGAGAACAATTCGCAGACACTATTTAATTGAAATTAATGAAGACTGTTCAACAACATTTTTCGCTTTGTTTTCTTTGTTTTAAAATACATACAGACTTAAGCTATTATTTATTTTGAACTAGTGTGTGTCCTTTCAATTACGGGTTTCATTGGTCTGCTAACAATTAAGGTCACACACGTGTAAAAGGTTGTGTAAAAATAAATGCAAAAACAAAATATGTAAATGAATGAAAGTGTTTGTATTTAAAAATCCCAAGAAAGCAATATTTCATTTTAATACTAGAAAATCTCTTCAATCTTTAAAAATTAAAAAATTTTGTTCAAAATAGTCCAAAGTAACTTCTGAGTACTTGGGCGGTAGATTGCAAATCTAGACGGCCTCCCCTTTAGAATGATGTATCCCATCCCGTAATCTTCTATGGTTCATTCGGAAGTTACTTTGGCTTATTTTAAATTTCCATATACCCCAGTGCTGTTGCTCTAAGTGATTTTGGCTACTTCCCAACGAGCCTATAAAGATTTTGTGATGGGACATACATCATTCTAAAGGAAAGGTCGTCTAGATTTGTAATCTACCGCCCAAATCCTCAGAAGTTACTTTGGACTATTTAAACAAATTTTTTTTTAATTTCCATATACCCCAGTACTGTTACTCTCAAGGACAAAATAATTGTGAGTAATAAATGCTACAGCAATAATACAAATCTTGTTAATGTTTGTAGCATATTTTTTATTATTTATTATGTGGTGTAACCAAATATAAAGCAGTAGCAAAAAAATTAAAGTTATAGCATATGCAATATAATGTAAAAATAACTCGAAATACAAAATGCTATTGTTATATTGAAATTCTTATTTGTTAATACTACTGCTACATTTAATATCAAGTAGCAATACTAGTAGCAAATTAATTCTAAAGCAATCACAGCTTTAATTCTTATATTTTTCTTCAATTAACTGTGCTAGTTGCACTATATATTTTATAGTATTTTATTCTATTGCCACCAGATAGAGAAGGTAATAGTAAAAATAGCAAAAAGGATATTAAATATTAAATGCTATTATTATTTCCAACAATAAAAATATCAAATATAACACTGCATTTTTAAATGAGTACAGAAGTATAAAGTTGTCTGCTACTATTAATAGACTTCAGCTGTTGAGTAGGATAATTTTCTTCCAAAAAAAAAAAAAAAAAACTTACAAATCCGAAACATCGAGTTCTACATCTTCCTCCTCGTCCTCCATATCATCTTCGTATTCCTCATCATCCTCGTAGTAATTACGATTTTCTCGTCTATAATCCCTGGCAGTACTTGGACGCCTGCTGCCACTTGGCTGCACACGTGCCCCAACACCTTGAATTTCATCCTCCTCTTCATCACTCTCAATGGCCATTTCTTCAACATCACTTTGATAACGACTATCTTCAGGCATTTTGTTATTGATAAAAAAATGCGAATTTCAATTAAATATTTAACAGTAGCAAATACACTGTTTCAGCAATAAGAATCCAAAATGTTTCAATAAAAATTTGTTTTTTTTATGTTTTCTTTTTTTAATCCTGTAGATTCCTTTTTTGGAATTTTTTTTTTTAATTAAATATTTAATTAGGAAAATGTTATTTTTTATTTAAATGGTTTTTGAATTAAATTTTGATTTAAAATTTTTTTTTTCCAACAATTTTTTTTTGTTTGGTTATTTTGCTTAGAAAGCAAACGACTGAAGACACGCAGAAACGCAGACTACTTTTAACAAAGTTGAAATGCTTTTCATTATGCCTTTTAGTCGGGTAACAAACCTAAAACTAGCACTTAGTGGGCTTCTTTATTAGGTGGTGGTGAATTTATTTAACTAATTGAATTAAGCATTAATGTGACAGTTCAGTTTTTCTGGGTCACTTTTTTACTTTTTCATTAGAAAAGTGACAAAACAAAATGTTTAAATGAAAAGGTATGTGAAGAGAAAAAAAATCAGGAAATAGGAATTGAAAGCTAAGAAAAAATATCAAGTAAAAAGACCTTTAAATCCATGAAATTCTTGTGTGTGTGTGCGATACATAATTAATGAAATATTTTATAGCAAAGGCTGTCCAAATTACAGTTAATGTAGTCGTACTTGAAGTTCGACAACAGCGCATAGAGAAACTATGAATAAGAGGCGTTGGCATATTTCATGATGGTGTTTGTCTCCACTTTGAAAGTATATTAAACTTAAACGCATGTCCACCCTTAATCGCGTAATTATTAGAGGCGATACAATGCACACGGCACTCAGAGTTATTTCAGCTTACCGCACGGCTTCAAGAGCAGCAGTTTTTGTAATCAGTGGCGAAATACCCATTAACCTTTTGGTGCGTGAACAAATAAAAACCTAGAACGTGAACAGAGTTGTAGTCTTATAGAGCTGAGATCTAAAACCATCTAGAGTTGGCAAAACAGGTGAAATGCAGAAATAATTGACAAATGGACGGCGAAGCTAATCCCCAACATAAGCCGATGGATTCGAGGAAAATTTGGGGAAGTTAACCACTTTCCTACCCAACTACTTTCTGGTCATGGATACTTTCGAAAGTAGCGGTATCGCATGGGTAAGGTAGGAGATCCAGGCTGCATGTATTGCGAAATAACGACGGCAATAGATGGCACTCTGAGAGAAATATCACCCCTGTCAAACATAGTTGACAAAATGTTAGAGTGCTAGAACAATTGGAAGGCTGTGAGGAATTACAGTGAACGAATACTACGTAGAAAAATATACCTCGGCACCTGAACAGAAGCTTCTTGAGAAGAAATAGCACTACTAAAGTTAAGATTTTTGGAGCCAAATAATAGGTTTTTGGCTACACATAAAAATTTAAATTGTATGGTAAGGTAAGAGCAGCTCATCCAAAATTTAAATTAGCGATATTTTTTACTTACAAGTGACATTAAAAGCTGGCTTTATGGCCTACAAAATCTAACCTTTAACTATAATTAACTTGTATTAATGGCTCTAAGAGTATAGTCTTCCTAAAGATGATAAATAATTTGTCATCTATGGACTTGGCAGATAATAAATAATTAATAATTAAACTAGTCAGCAATTCAAACAAAAAAAAACAAGATTGATGATTCCATTCAACTGGCACAACTTTAGACTTACATGCTTTCGTGTATATTCTATTTTTTCAATTTTATTGATTGATTGATTGATTTACTTTAAGTAATTGTCTACAAATGCGTTACATATTGTCGTACTTAAATGGTCACTGTTAAAATAAATAAATACAAGCAAATTTATAGGCAGACAGACAGGCTGACAGATAATAAAAATAAAGAAGTATAAATGTGTAAGGAAAGGAAATGCCATGTAGGTAAATAAGCAACCCCCCTTAAGCCTACATTCCAATACGAAAAGAAAAGGTATTAGAATACCTGAAATATTTTTCGTTTCTGCTTTACAGCTTACATCTACAACAGTAACACGCATTTCGTGTTCACAACCCAGCAAGCAATACTGTAACACAACTAAAACATTTGCAGCTAATCCCATCAAAATTAGTAACAGTTATTTTGTACATCATTTGAGGTGTGTGGGTGTTGATTAAGTTATCAATCAATGCTTAAAGCTGGCCATACACATTTGGTTTGTGTGTGTGATATTTGATTTGTGGGATGTGTATGGAGCTGTTTGAAAACATATCAGAATGTTGGATGTGTATGCTAGCATTTGGCATTTTTTTATTTTATGGCGTTTTCTTTTCTAATAAAAATGTTGCATATATTCTGCCATACAAGAATGTTTGCGTTCTATTGTCAAAAAAAAATGTAATAGTTCACTTGGGTGTCACACGATCAAGTTTTCATTCAAATTTTAAAATTTCTCTCATTTTTTTACCAATGCACTCACACTTTTGAAATTTGCTGAGAGTTTGCTTTCAATTTTTCGTTCAATTAAGTGTTTCAAATTACAGTTAAGAAAACAGCTGACTGCAGTTTTTTTATTCCAAATTTGAATTCTTATTTTGCCGCCAGTATTGTTTTGTTTTTCTTTTTTTTTAAATATGTTTGTGAACAAATATAACGACGTTTTGCAGTTCATAGAGATATACAGAAGGCATGAAGTTCTGTGGAATATGAATATTCCTGCATATAGACGGAATGATTTAAAAATTAAGGCATATAACTCTATTGCCGCCGAAACAAAACTGTCGGTGGAAGAGGTTAAAAAAAAAACATCTTGTTGAAAAACTTGGTTTGAAATTGCGGGCAGAATACGTCACAGCTTTCAATTTTTGTGAATTTTGACAAGCAGTATGTGTAAATTTCTTGAAAGAGAATTGTAAAAAAACTTGATCGTGTGATCAATATCAGGTTCTGCTCTCAACATGCAAAAATTTTACCTGTTTTTGCACTCAGTTTATAAGTTAGGCTGAGATACTGCCCTTTTTTTATAACTGTGCCTACTTGTTTAAACAATTAAGAAAATTATTTAATTTTTATTTATATAAAATAGGAGATTCAACATTTTTTCCGTCAAGATTGCTCACTTTTAAAACAAAAATTTAAGTTTCGGATGATCGAATTTCAAACAATTAATTAATTACACACTAAATTATTAACATTATTAATTAATTAAAAGTTAATAAACAATTTCGTTAAAATAATTTTAATAATTTTTCTACATTCATAAACAAAATTTTACTAAAAGATAAAAATCATTAAATATTTTTTTAAAGACTCTTAAAATTTGTTAAATTAAAAATCCTTAAAAGGAAATGCCAAATAAAACGTGATTTGAAAGTAATAATTTTTTTATGACAAAGTAAAAAGCCTCTCCAAAAAAAACAAATAAATAAAAATTACAAAAGATACAAACAAATGAATCAGCTGAATACTCGTAGTACACAAATAACGACAATTGTTTTTATGACGTAAATATAATTTATTATTTGATGTTATTTTTAATCACTTTAAATCAATTTCAGCTACACATTCGCATACAAAAAAAAAAAAGATTTATTGCTTGAAAAGTCTATAAAAATTAGTATTTCCTTATCAGCAATTTGTTTATTCAATAATCATAGAGCAATACGCTATTACTGTAGATTGTTAATTTATTTTACGTTTGCTTAATTGTTTTGCTTAGCATTGATTTGGAATGATGCCAATTATTTTTTTTTTTTTGATATTTTAAAGTTCTCACGCTTATGTACGAGTATGCAAATGCAAATGTTAACTTTAACATGATCAAACAGTTTGAAGATGAATGTGTAGTCATGAGCAGGCATTTAAAAAAAAAAAGATCTATATAATTTTTGTTTAATTTCTTTATACCCTTCACTATAGGTAAGAAGGGTCTATAAACTCTGTGATTCCGTTTTTAATTTCTACATTGTACATGGCACAGCCTATAACGTATATATATTCTGGATCCTTATCAATAGCAAAGTCGTTTTAGCGATGACTGTCTGTTTGTTTATCTGTCTATCTATCTGTCTCTCTGTCCGTCAAGTCGTTGAAATCAACTTTTTGAAGTTCCTAGCCAACGTACAGAAAAGTTAGATTCTTTCTATTGAAATTCAGCCGAATCGGTTCATAAGTCGAGCTATAAGTCGAAAGCCGCTATAAGTCGAAAGCCGCTATAAGTCGAAAGCCGCTACTACCTCTATTTCTAACTATTTTCTGAGTGAGTTTTTTTACTTATTTTGTCTAAACTACGAAACGGACAAAAAACATGTTAAGCAGTTTTATCAGCAACTACAGTCATAATATCTGTGCAAAACAGGAGAGCAATCGGCTCACAAATGGCCGAGGAATATCAAAAATACAACCGAAATTTTAGATTTTTATTAATTTCTGCTTTGTTTTTTTAAGCATGTTATCTAAGCTAAAAAAAAAATTGGAGCACAGTTTTTTTAAACATCATATTCATAGTATTTGGACCAAAATTCAGCTGGATCCTTTCATAAAAGGACGGAAGTTGCTAACATGCTGTAGCAACAGCACTAGGGTATATGGAAATGTAAAGAAAAAAAAATTAAATAATCCAAAGTAACTTCTGAGTATTTGGGAGGTAGATTACAAATTTAGACCACCTCCCTTTTAAAATGATTCATGTCCAATCTCGTAATCTTCTATGGTTCATCCGGAAATTACTATAATCTCCTCCAAGCATTAGCACTGGGGTACATGGACGTTCCAAAAAAAAATTTTAAATAATCCAAAGTAATTTCTGAGTATTTGCGCAATACATTACATATCAAGGCGACCTGCCTTTTAAAATGATATGTGTCCGTCCCATTCCGTAATGTGGAAAGTGAAAAATATGAATATTTCGCTTGGAAACGGTGTAACATATTTTAAAAGCCATTTGCTTACTTTGCATTTAAATATTATACAAAAGATTTGCAAAAGACAATTAATTGTGACAGCGACAATAATAATTACGGCTATTAACTAATAATTAATTAAATTTCATATTTTTAAGTAAAAAAACAAATATTCGATACCAAATGGGGTTCGATTGACTTAATGTCTAGTAATTAATTACTAAAAATAAGATTGCATGATGTACAAGTAATCAAAGAAAAAAGTAAAACTATAATTAATTACGTTTACAAATTGTATGATTTACTTGCACACATATAATTAAAGTTAGTTAATGATATTTGTTGAGACATTACACAGTTAAATTTATTATAAATTTAATACTTCTTTGGCTTTCAAGGTAACATTATTAGTGATGGTGCTTTAAAAACCGATTTTTATTTATAGCTTGTACTGAAGGGTTATTTTCCCTTCTTTTATTAAGAGCTCTAGACCTTTTAAAGTAAACCCCCCCCCCCCCCCCTACATAAATGGCCACTTTTCTACAGAAATAGTATACCTGCTGGAAATAATGAGTGTTAGATAAATACGTCTAGTTACATAAGTTTTTTTTAAAATATCGCATGCGATAAAAAATTTCCATACATATCCTTCACATATGTACTGAATTTAAAGGGGTTTATAGAGAAATTAAACCATTCTGGTAAAACCCCTCTATCTTAAGGAATGGGATCTAATGGAAAACAACCACAATGGATAGGGAATTCTGGGAATACAGTTTCTCCCAATTGTTTGAAAAATTTTATTTGTGAAATTTTTTAGAAAACGTTGAAAATTTCACTTAGTATAGAAATAGCGTATATATGGTCTCTAAGGAATGCAGGCTACTATGCCCAAACCCTTCTATCTTAAAGAATGGGACCTACTGCTCAAATACTCAGAAATTACTTTGAATATTTTTAAAAAATTTTTGAAATTTCTTCATTCTTTAGTGCTTTTGCATCATAAAATAAAAACTACAAATTGTCCAGAAAGCTTGGAACTTACAGATTAAATTCCCTTTTGGTTTTAGTAATTTTCATGTGCAAAATCGGGAATAGTACCTAGATTACGCCTGTCTTAACATAACCTAAACACATGAATATTTGCATACCTATTTACATCAGTATGTAGGTATGTACTATGTAAATCATAATTCATTAAAATTTATTAGAAGCAGAAAGCTTTCTTATCGCTTACCTTTCAAAATATAATCCATTCACGTCACTCGTTGCCTCAACAATTTCGGTAGGACTTGTTGAACGTTTGGGTCGATATACCAAAGGTATGACTGTAGAACTATCGACATCATCCAAAAACACCACATCATGAACAGCTGTAATTCGATGTTCCGAAAGACTAAACTGTAACTCTTTGAAAGAGCCATTAAGTAAGCAGCCCAACTTAGGAGTGCTAAGCTCTTCCGGCAGCTAAAATAGATTCAAAAACATTTCAATGCATAAGTCGTTTTTGTAGCATAAGTATTTTCATAAATTTATTCTTTATTTTATATGTAAATATGCATGTATAATGAACATTGTACGAGTACATACATGCATACATTCAGACACACAATAAAGGTTTGCACAAGCATACTTGAAATAGCTTACAAGCACTTTTTATTATCAAATATTACACATGTTTGTAGTGATGTGTGGCTTTCAAGTATGCTTGTGCAGCCTTTTAAAATACACACCGTATGCATGAATGTAATTACTTTTTCAACAAAAAATTACCTTAACTTTTATTTTATTAGGTGTCGTAGATGAGGAAAACATAGAAATTTTTATTTATTTTATAATTTTTTATTTAACTTAAAGTAGATTAAAGCCGCTATAACACTTTTCTATAATTTTAATACTATTTTTATTTTGAATTTTTTATCTATAACAATTTTTTTCACTGTTTTTTTTTAACGCATAGAAACAAAATACACAAGAGACCAACAGCTGTATAAACAAAATACGGGTAATCACGACCGGCCGACAAACAAAGCACGAGACTAGTTTTTTTTTTTTTTTTTTTTTTTTGCTATTACTCAATACTTTTAGGGTGGCATGTATTAAACGAAAAATAAAAACAAAGGCACACGCTACCGCACACGCTCTCTTATGCTCACACGAACTTTTCAAATTGACCTACCGGTGTGACGATCGTTGAACTTGTCGAAATACGAAAGAAAAAGTTAAAAGACGAACTAAACCATTAATTATTTCTAATTCTGCGCTGTGTATATGCATATTATTTACTGAGGTACATATATGATAATTAATATATATTGTTATGATTACATTTATGCAACCTCTGCGGCAAAAAATATCTATTTTACACTTTTGTAGTGGGTAGCATACAATGAGACGAAAACGGCTCCGATACATACAGACAACCACCTGTGTTTTCTTTATTTTTTGAAAATAAATATACGTATATAGGTATAATGAGGGAATTAAGAATTAATTTCATCTTTATTGTTGTAGTTTTCTTTAGATTTCATTTAAAACGACATTTTGTTTTTGTGACTTAATTGATAATTGGACAGCGAATTATTTATAATGATTTATTTGCATTCTTTAAAACTGTAATTCCTTCCTCATCAAAATGAATAGCACTTACAACATGCTTACTAAAAGAGCCCGATCTAATTTAAGCCGCTGTACTACCAATAAATATTTTTTTTACACACGTTCACTAAATCGTTTTGCAATTTTCTTTAATTCATTCTTTTTGCAACAATTTTCTTCAAATGCAAATTGCCTAACAAATATATTTCACATTTATTTTTATTATTTAAGCACTTATTGGTTGGATTCTCATTTATATGTTACACCTGCGATATCAGCAAAAGTTAATTTAATACTAAAGTAATATTACTAATGTTCGTCACTTTGTTATTGCTTTTTCTTTAATATACTTCTGCTGGTCCAGTATGTCGCAAGAAAAAAACTAGTCAGCTGTTAATCCCAGTAAGTTCACCTGGTTTTGTTGTCGTATTTGAGAGTATGCGAGAGAACATAAGAGTAACTTGTTGTTTGTGTATATGTTTTGTTATTATTGTTTAGCTCGCTTGTTTGCAGATCTTTAGAAAATTGTTGCCAAGTCTAAATACATGTATGTACAAATTTAAAAAAACAAAAAACAAATATTCCAATAATTATTAAAGTTTTAATTTTATTTTATTAATATTATAATAAGGCATATAAATAAAATTTGATGAATATGTCCAAATTCTTTTTGTTTACTTTTTTGCGAAGCATCTGTAAGGGCTGGCAACATTTAAAATTACCAATACTTAAAAATACACCTCTTAAAATAAACTAACAAGTTGCAGCTGGTAATGCTATAGAGAAAACGCCGTATACAAATTGACAGCTAACAAGAAGAACAATCTTTTTTTATTCAAGATTTTTTTATATTTTATCTTAAAATTTTTGATTATTTACCAGCAAATTAAATAAATAAAAGGTAATACAATAAGTTCTGTGTAAAATTATATGACTAAGATACATATAAAAAACCTTGTGTTGGAAAATTCTTGGAAAAAGGACTACAAAATTTATTTCATTTAGAATCAAAACATGTCTCACACTATTCTATTAGTACAACCTGGTGCTCGTCCAGAAACACGTACCTATAGTGACTACGACAGCATCAACGAATGCATGGAAGGTGTTTGTCGCATATATGAAGAACATTTAAAACGAATTAATCCCAACACACCCACCATCACCTACGATATAAGCCAACTGTTTGATTTTCTGGATCAATTGGCAGACATAAGCTGCTTGGTTTATCAAAAATCCACAAATACATATGCACCTTACAACAAAGAATGGATTAAAGAAAAGATTTATATATTGCTGAGGCAAGCTGCCGGTCATAAATCATAAAACGTTAAGGATTAGAGGCAGCGTTTATACAATAAGATCCCAAAACGACTAAAGCAAACAGCAGTAAAATTAATGATAAATAACAACGTTAAGTCCTAATGTTCTTTAATTATCTTTGTAAAAACAATTATTTCGATTGTATTTTTCAATTGATATTAATAGTAATGTAGCAATTTTGCCACTCAACAAAATTAAGCCGGAGTGCGTGCAGTGTCTAAAAATGTCATTAATATAATTTTTCTTTTTCCGAATTATCGTATGAATTTATTTGTTAGTTTTATTTGACCTTTTTTCTTTTAATAATATGACTATTTTATTAAGCTTGAGGTCTTATTTTTATATCGATATTTCGCTCTAATTTGTGTAGCTTCTTCAAAAATTTTCTTGACAAAATTAAATTAGAGTGTACAATAATAAGGTCATACCAAACAAAATTTTATATACAAAATTCGAAAAATATTTAAAATTATGTGTTTATATACGAGTACATAAAGTAATCCAACAATTATACAATTAACCCTTATTTTTAATACGCTAAGTACTTTCTTCGTCGCACCGACAAAGCACATTTTTAATCCTCCCCAGATGCAACACAATGTAAGAAAATAAAAAAAAAATTTATATATCAATTTAAATCATTTTTATTCATGTAACGTAAAGAGTTAATACTAAATTTTAATTTAGTATTATTTTTTTTTTTTTTGGCATTTTCAAAAGAGTAAATAATAATAAAAGTAATATGTTAAAAATGTATATATAAAATAACTGTTATGTGTTCAGTTATTTTCGGCTATCAAAAATAGCCGAAAATAACTGAACATATATAATTTAAAAAGGTCCACATACAGTTAATTAATAATTGTTATGTATGTAACAATTAACATATTAACAATTTTTTTTTTTTGTAATTTTTAAAAATAAGACCTCAAGCTTAATAAAATAGTCATATTATTTACAAGTATGAATTTTTTTATTTTATTTTTTGTTAATTGAAAAATGTGAACTGAAACGTTATGTGTTTTACTTTCATCCTTTCTTGAATATACCTCTACATAAATATGTTTAACTTTTCATCCTTAATGAAAATTGAATTCCTTTTTTTTTCTCCAAAAATTCTTTTAAAATAGCTTGTAATTTTTTAGAAAAATAAAACAGAAATCTAATAAATTTAAATTTTGGAGATTTATTTCGCTTAGCAATCGATGGCGAATGAAAATTATAATTTTATTTTTAAAGAGGAGGGGGTTACTCATTATCAAGCCGATTATGGCAATATTTTTTCTACAACCTGTGCATCTTCATATAAGTTAGAATTTCTTTGACTGAAAGTATGTATTTACTTTTGCATTGGTAAATTAAAAAACAAACAAAAATATTTCGCAGTAATTACTTGATCGAGGTAATGCATTCAATAAGTAATAAATAAAATAAAAAGTACAACGCACCTTCCAAAAAAAAACTGCTGGGGATTTAATCTCATTAACTAGTTAGTCCATAATATTTTAAATAATGTTATCACAACTTATCGAGGGTCATGTGCAATTTATTTACAGTGAAAAATGAAGATTAATAAACTAAGAAGCCGGCAATAGAATTGTCAATAAAATTTATTGTTAACCGATTTTAATTGCTTAAATTTAAATTTCATTGAAGCACAAAATTGCCCAGGTTTTATTTTAAATGTAAATGTAATCATTAAACATCAATTAGTTTCAAAATATATTTAATATGTTTGTATGTATGTTTGTAATTAAATTAATGAAGATCATTAAATTTTCATACAATTTTAACATGTGTAAGTTTATAATTGCACACACATTAATTACATACTAAATGTACACTGTAAAAAAATTAACATTTTAAAATAAAACAATTAATTAATTTTAATTGATATTGAAATAAATTTCAGTTTATTAATTGAATTAACTTTGTTTTATGAATTGAAATTAAAAGATATTTTTACAATCAATTTTTTTGTTTGTTTGATTTTTCAAAATCAATGGGCCATAATCATAGTCACAAAAAAAGTGCGATTTTATTAAAAGCTGACTTTTGCTATTAAGAATTTCATGAATTTAAAATCGTTCAAACCACTATATTTATTAATTAAAAGTATAATAAAGTCTTCATATCGTTTTTCTAATTTTAACTAATTAATTGTTCGCTTGCAAAACAATCTTACAACAGGATATGTAAACACAAATAGTTAAACAACACTTTAAAAAAGTGTTTAGAAATTTCAATAGTTAGCAAATCTATGTACATACGAGTACATGTAATTCAACGACTGGCTTTTACAAAATTGCAATCTACCGTGCAGTTATTTATCATGCCACTATTATTAAATATTTGCAATATGCAATTAATGTTTCAAGTGTTTCTCTCATATCACAAATTTTATTTATTTATTTTTTTACTATATTTGTTAATAAGCAATTTAAAATATTTTTAAGGTCAATCTATTTAGTTTTATTTTTATGGAAAATCATCCTAAGATAATTAATATATAATAAAATAATCAGCATCGAATTGTAAACTATATTCATCATTAATTATACTGTTTAAGGAGGCACAGTGGACTTACATCACTTTAATTGGTCCATTTGAACTTTTTTCTTTAATATAAAAAAAGTTTTGGGGGCATAGTCATAGCCACAATAAAGTAGGCTTTTATTAAGATTGACTTTTGTTCACAAGAATTTCATGAATTTAAAATAGTTTTCAAAAAGATACCGACTTTAGTATGACTATGATTATGGGCCTTTGTTTTTTTTTTTCTTGTTCCCTGTAATAGCATTTAAAAAAGTTTCAGATTTTTAGAACAATTTTCAAGTAAACTCATTTTTATAACCTGTAATTTTTTAAATTAGTTTTCGTTTAGGACAATATTTTACGCAACCCTAGTCATAAAATAAATTTATAATAAATAATAGTCCTCTTATACTAAAATTTATGAAAAAATTATATGAAACATTTCGATAGCGTTGACTTTAGTCTACTTTAATTTGTTGGATAAGAGGGAACCTTTAATATTTTGACTTTTTTATTTTTTGTATTGTCTTCCCACTGTAGTTTTACAAAGATGCTGGTCAGTGACGAAATTTAAACTAAAGGGTGTACGCAAATTAATGCAATAAAACAATTTTCTATGTTTTTTTTTTTAAGTTGAAAATTTAAAATGAATTTAAAACTCTGGAATATTCACTGCACAAGCATACTTGAAAGCCACACATCACTACAAATATGTGTAATGTTTTTATAACAAAAAAATATATTAACATTTCATTCCCTTATAAGTTTTGGATCACCTTTTGTTTTGTTTTATGATTTTCATTTCTGATGACTGGCATGTAATCTGTAGAACTTTTTTTTTTTGTTTTCTCTAAATACAAACCGGTTAGCTTTTAAATGCATTCGTCTTGCCAAACAAGATATTTTTATTATGGAGAACCATATTATAAAAAAATGACGCATTTTGAATCAGGCTACCAAAACAAATTAAATTAAATTAAAATAATTATTACAAGTCGCTTTTGTTTTATTTTTTATATATACATGTTTAATTTTTTTCTTTCTTTTTTTTTAAATTAAAATAATAAAATGATGTTAAAGGTATAAATTATACAGAGTGTTCGCTATAAAACCGTTCTGCTTATACACGTTCACTCATGCCTATATATTTTTAAACACACTTAGGTGAGCAGAAGAACATGAGCAACGATACCTTTAACTTATGACTTTAAAAGCACAGTGTCATAGAACTTTTTGGTACTTACTCTAAATAGTCTTGTGTTAAAAATATTCACTTGAGCATTTCTAAAAACACAATGCCCTTTTTTCTTTTTAATTATAATATAAAAATATTTCTACCTACATTATATTATATAAAACTCTTTCTAATCAAATAAAAATAAGAATCCCAGCTGTAAATCGATTAATTTCCTATAGCTAGATTTCCAAGAAAAATAATTTATAATTTAAAAAACTATCACACAAAAATTCAGCTTTTAACAAACAAATCTTACATTTGGAAATCATATGATTTTCAAAGACCAGATTTATATAGCAGATCTGTTTATGTGTGTGGGTATATTTTATTTATTATTATAATTTTTTTTTAATTTATATATTAAACAAACATTATTAATAAAACATTTAATTACTACCTCAGTTATGTAACCTTTGCCGGTCTGTCTCGGCTTCCATTTCATATTCAATTTCGAGTTTTGGTTTTTTAAGGCGCCTTTTCCTTTTACCAGCAGACACTGTAGAAACAGCATTTGATTTTGATTTATTCTTAGTAGCGACGTTACTGCTGGTTGATGCTTTAGTTGTGCTAGATGATTTAGGAGGAGCTCTTACAAATGCACCACCTGCAGTATCCTGTTTATTTTGAAAATTAAAAAGTTTAATATTAAAAATTTAAACACTTTTTTTTAACACAATCCATGCAAAACGGAGCTATACGCTGTTTCACTTAATTTTTATTAATTTTAATAATAGAGATAATTTAATTTATTATTTATTATTAATACTTAGCAATTCTAATTGCTCACACTTTTTTTTAATATTTTCTTTATAATTAAATATTAGCATAAGAACTTTTTTAAACACTTTAAAAAAAAATTAAATTAATTCATTCCAAAAATCTTTAGAAGCAAAAAATTATCGTTATAGTTCAGTGGGTTATACAATGTTAAACGCGCCAGAGTAACTGCTGATGTTTAGTTGAATGAAATTCTTTTCAAGTCTCAATTAAAAAACATCAGAAATTTATTGTTAAAATAAATAATAAATAAACAAAATAAAACAACATACACACACAGACACTAATTTAAGTGGCAAATAATAATAACAATAATAACATTAACAGTGGAGAAGTTTTAAATTTGTAGATACAAATAATATACACATAAGTTAGTCAGTCAGTTGGAAAGTAAGAGTGGAAGTCACAAGCAAATTTGTATTGCTAGTTGTTGTAGTTGTAATAAAGCAACAGCAATGCAATCAGTATTTGTCTTGCACAAACAAAACATTTAATTTAACATAATTCAAGCCTCCAAGTAAAATGAATAAGCAGTGTTTAGAATTTGTTTAATGTTCAAAATTTTAAGACGAATGTTTCATATTTATTATTAATAAGCAGTTTAATTTTGCATTTTTATTTGAATTTCTCTTGCAGCTAGAATAAATATTTCTGTTGAGTTATAATGAATCTAATGACTAAATTAATTTTAGTTTTGTTCGACCAGTTTATATCTATGTTAGTTTTGTTTTGCATTTCATGTTTAAGATACATTAAAATACTTTTCCTTACCTCAATATCAGAACCTTCACCACTTTCATTATCTGATGTCTCAAAATCACTTTCAACTTCTACATTTTCTTTTTCACCAGAATCACTTAAAGCATCAGCATAATCACTGTGGTCATCATCTTCATCTTCATCATTGTCAACGATTTCCTCTTCTGAATCAGCTTCAATAAATTCTTCATCTAAAAGCTCTTTTCTCAATTCCTTAGCCTCACTTTCATCATCCATTTCATGTTCCAACTCTTGCTCTTCCTCCATATCTTCTTCAGCCTCATCATCTTCAATTTCTTCGGCCGCCAAGGCTTTGTTAAATGCCGTCTGCGAGAAATTATAAATATCTTGGTATGTACCACGTTTTAAACGTTCCATAAGTTCCTTTTCAATATGATTTTCGATCTTGGCAGCAATTAAAGCCTTCTGTTCTCTTCTGTTCTCACGTCTTTCAATCTTGCGCGACAGAGGTACTATTAATTTTTGACGTCTCAGCTTCAATTTACGCATACGTATCAAATATTGTGTGATTTTTAAAAATCTTTGCTTGTTTTTAGCTATCATGTATTTGGGCCAAAACACTAAATTTTCATTTATTTGTTCTATGGCTTTTTCAAAATTTCTAGACAGTTTTACACGCTCCCACATTTTACTAGGCATGTGAGCTCTTTCAGCCGTTTTCATATACAAATAAATGACACCTTTTTCTTCACGCACAGTAGCATATTGTGAGTTAGCCAGAGGACATGTACGTCTTGTACACATACCTGTTATGTTGTATTCATGGCGGCAAAAGGTACGTGTATCAGTTCTGTAAATGTGAAATTGCAAATTTTCAGAAACAGATTTTAATTGTATGGTTGGTTATTACAAAAAAAATTTACTTACTTGACTTTGTGTGAGCAAAATGTTTTATTGATGATACTCCAGACAACCTACAATTAATAACAAATTATTCACTTAAAATAACATTAACTATTCTAACTGCTGATATTAACAACTCACATCATCGTGCTGCATTCTGTTTTAATTAATTAGGATTAAAGTATTTAGAAAATAAAGCGTAAAATTAAAAAATACACTTTTAAACACGTGCAATATCGATGTTTTGAAATAATTTTTTTTATAGTCTCTCTCTCTCTTCTCACTCTCCATGCTAATAATAACACCGTTGTACATTGTTAGTATTTAATACTAATTGAAAAAATACTATTTTCAAGTTCGCCATAGACTGTATTTATTTTACAATTGCAAATATTTTAGAATTACTCGAAAGTTACATAAACTGTAATTTTAAATTTTAAAATAAATTAATATGAGATATAGCAAGACAAATTAATAAGTTAGAATTTGGAATGTTTATTTAGAACAAAACTATTTGATTACTGTGGTATAAATTATTTAGTACTAATATTTAGCAGCCCTAAATGTTGACCGCTTGAAAATTGAGGTGACTATAAAGAACCGGTTTTGAGGTGTGTTTCTTTTATATATGTCAAAGAGCGTTGTTGAAAATTTGCAAATATATAGCATGCTTGCGGCGGCATTTTTTTACATATGCAAATTTATAATCTGTGTAAATTTAAATAAAACTTTTAAAATTGAGAAAAACAAAAATATATTTAAAGAAACTGATATATCCTCTATTAAATAAATATAAAATGAATAATAATATTTTGCTATCGTTGGCCATAAGCATAATTCCAATGCTTTCCATTGGTTTCGTTGTATTATTAATAATTTATAAAATTTATATAAATATACGGTAAGTTTTTATCTAAGTACTAAACAAATAAACTGGAATATAATTTGTGCACTTACACATATACAGAAATACAGTACTTTATTCCCGCCTTTTTATTTATGTATTGACTTTTCACATATATAGTTCACGTTTCAATATCACTGTCAATTGTTGGTTTTGTAATCAAAATACTCAAGTGCCATATTTAAATGCCAATAGTTGGACTTGTCCCTCATGTGAACAATACAATGGTTTTGCCAAAAATGGTGATTATAATCGGGAAATATATGAACAATTTGACTGTAGTCGAAAGCCTGATAGCTTCAATGTATCTCGACCACCAGCAAATACTATATTCCAACAACATTCTCAGAATGGCTTTTGTGAAGGATGCAATGAAGCTCAACGGTTGAAAGTGGAAAAATTGTCTCAGTTTGAGCCAAAGAATGAATCGCATTGGGATGAGGAATACAAAGTTTACAAGTGAGTATAAATGTTTACGTAAAAAAATATTCATTAATAATATTTTTCACTTTTTCTTGTGTTATCGATCGCTAGATCTAATTTAGAACATCAATATCGACTGTGCACTACATGTGATCGTCATTTGAAAAGAGTCCTGAGAGAGAAAAAGAAAATGGTGCTGGGTTCTAAATTCTTGGATTTTATCATCAAAGGAGCTGAAAACCTTAAACAGCCACATCTTAATCAAATTCACCATGCCAATCAACAAAAGAGGAAATTAAAACTGCGTTCTCTAATTATCATAATGTCATTATTTAATTTATATTGCCTCATTAATGCAATTCCATCATTAAGCAAAGACCATTTCATAAAAATTTTAGGAGAATCTTTAGGTCATCAATTATTTTTAATATTATCTCACTTTTTAGCACTAGGAAAAGTAATAGTTACCTACTGGGATGCCATTAAGCAACATGCTATGGTAAACAAAATTTTACTATTTTCACGAACAGTCTACTTGATGGCTATGTATTCCATGGGCTTAAAAGTGCACCATCTCAATTTCTCTTCTCTGTACACTAGCTTATGCCCATTTGGCGTCATATCTTTGGCGTTTATGTATAATGTTGTTGACAGCTTTCGTTTAACAAGATTTACAGGTATGATGGCTGTTTGGAGTATGTTTGCGGGTGGGTTAATTGAAGGAAACTGGAAAGCACTGTCACCCCAATTATTGATGGTGAGTTTAAGACAATATAAACAATGTATGTGTATATTCTAATTTTGTGTTTTAAATTGTAGTTTTTAGCATCTCTTCTTACTGTTATTTTGGCCTACACTTCAAAGATGGAACGTTCTCCAAAACTGCATGACACTAGTTCTAACAGTTTTCATAAAATTTTTTCTGAGGAAAACTTAAGTGATGACGATTCCATGAGTATGTTAAGTCAACAATTAAATAGTAGCACCGTTTCAATGACAAGTTTACGCTCAAATAAATCATCTCCCTTAATGCAAGCCAATGCTTCTACTCGTTTAGCCAGGTCTCCTTTTACGTCGTCGGCCTTTTCTCTGCATCAATTACCAAGTACTCAATTATCGCCCAATTGTAGTTTTCGCAGTTTTGCTGATGAGGACACCCAAAGTTTAAGATCTGCAATTGCCACACCAATGGCTGTGCCCGCTACGGCACGAAAAGGTCTCTTTACCTCCAATTTAGAGTTGAATTTTGCTGAAAGACCTTCCACCGTATTTGGTATGAATGCCTCGTTGGCAAACTCTAACTTGTTAAACAATTCTTTTACAGGAACCAATAACTCGCGCTTTTCTAATCACGCACAAAATAATGAATCATTTTACACAGCCCTCAATAATACTGTTAATAATTCTACGTTTGTTAAAAATAATCATAATTTTGTTGCGCCCACAAACTATTCAAGGCTACATTCGCCATTTTCCGTCTCTAGCAGCGCCGTATACCATCGTCAGCAATATCCAAATCAAAAGTCCGACGCTCGTCATAAGTTACTTTCTCCTACTAGATTTAGTACAAATAATTTAATATCGTCTAATGCTTCTTGGTTATCCGGTGGTTACTTCAATCAAAGACAGTCAATGGCTGATATACCACACACTGGCTTAGTTATGCCAGCTTCACAGGCTGAATGTCTTCGAACACCCATGGAAGAATGTTTATCTAGATCATCTTCACATTCTTCAGGTTTCGAGTCACAAAATGGCAGGCTCAATGGTAATTTGTCTCGAGAAAATTCTTTATGTCACGACTTTAATTTTGATTATCATCATAAGACTTTAAACAGCAATAATGACAACAGTTTCCAGCCCATTGATGCGCCTAGCTTGACAAAATTTTCACCCAGGCCTTCTATGTTATCAAATCCCTCCCTGAATAATTATGCCTATGAAAATACTGGCATTTGGAAACAACCCGCCTTTGCTCATAGAACCCATAACGGTAGCTCCAATTTTAATAGAAATTCAATAGATTCATTTAATTTATGTAAAATTAATGAAGAATTACCCTGCATTAAAAGAGGTGATTTGTTACAAAAGTGGAAAGAAGCACCAGTTATTTCATAATCTCTCTAGTCTGCTCGCAGATCCCATTCTTTTAAAATTAAGTTATTTTTCTATTTATGATTATATTTTAGTAGTTAAGACTAACAGTGTAGTGCTATAATAGACAGAGGTAACAATTAGATACACTTGACTTTTTCACATTTGCAAAAACTATTTTAAATTAAATCTGGATTAGAATAATATTGTGTTAATTCTGGTCTTGGTTAAAAGTTATTATTGATTCGAGAATAGCACTAAGCACTTTATTTCATCATTAACTAAAATTATAAATTTATTTTTAAGCTTTAGTTGAATTTTAATTATTTGTATGCATTTGTTACTGTTAAAAGAAAAATTGATTTTTATAACAAAAACACTGCCCAGGTTATTAAAAAAAGACTAATATGTAAACTTTTTTCTGTAAAAAAAAACTACACACAATAAAATTTTTTATTCAAAAATTAATTAATTTTTTTTTTTCAATACTCCCCTAGCGTTTATGAAAAAAGAATGGAACGCACTAGTGTAATACATTTGTGGTATCGTAGCGCGTAAGTGGCGGGAGTGGTTATCTTTTGCTTATGGAAAAAATTATTTTGCTTTGAATTATTTTTAATTTATGGTAAAACCCTACTGGCTATCTGCAAACTAGAACGACACGTGCAAATAAACACATTTTGCTGAGAAGCATGTTTATTGCTTTTATATACTGTTACTAGAGAAAGAATTTTATGGTTTACAGTACTTAGTTACATCATCTCAAAATAATACTTACCTGTTCTGTTGTATGTGAATTTTGAAAAAATTTACGTTTACAAAACGTAAGAAGAAATGTTTTTTGTGTCATTAGTGTTTAGGAGCTTTATAAATTTAAAAACACAAGGAAATTGTAACACTAAGGCTATATTTAGTTCACAATTATTCTTAGTATCGTTAATTACAGATTTCTAAAACGATCACTTCAAAATCGATCCATTTCTTTTTATCACAAACTAGTCAACAATAGTTTTAAATATAATAAAATTTTGTTACACGTAAAGTACTTTATTTTAATTTAGAAAAAATTTTATTGCAATTCGATTGCTGAAAAATATCTAATTCAAAGTTTTTCTTCCGTATTAAAAGGTTAATTAATTTAAATAAATTAAAATTTGTACCACATCTCTTACACGCTTCCTCTTTCTGTGATGAACATACGAGGGCATATATTATATACATACACATGTGTGTACAGTATAAAATAACAAAATAAGTTTATATTTCAACAGCCTTGTTTTATCAGTTCCCTCTATTATCACTCCAATGACGCCTGAGAATCTCTTACTAAATTTTCACGACATTCTTCCGGGTTGATTAAAACTTTAATTAGATGTTCGACAGTGGGACGCTCGGCAGTACAGTATACTTTTAGACCTTTGCCTTCTAAGGCTCTGCGAGTGCTGGGACCTATGGCCACTAACCGATACTTATCCATATTTATATCTTTTGCCTTGAAATACTCATAGGCACAGTTGACACCAGAAGGGGAAAAGAAAGCTAAGAATTCTATATTTTCGGCCTTCAAAGCCTTTTCCATTTTTTCTGCCAAGTCAGGGCTACATTTTGTTTCGTATACCTCACAGGCATCAATACGGTAGCCAACTTCTCGTAGTCGCACATTTAAAGTATCTTGGGCTATGTTACTGCAAGGTAATAGAAAGGGAAGATCTTTTGTACCATCATGATTGTCTATAATGAATTCTGCTAAATTTCGGGCATTTCCGGTTGTTTTGCCATGTGTAAATAGCTGCTGCAACTCGGTTAAGGCAAAATTGTGAGTGACCTCTCCTACAGCATAATTATGCAACATTTTCCAACCACCGGGCAACTCTTGTTTATCCAATGCCTTAACCACAGCCTCCACACAACGCGGACTTGTAAATATTATACCTTCGTAGTCATCGGGATGTTGCAGTTTAGCATGTAATTTTTCCAAATTCTTAAAGCCAAATGTTAATGTTGGTACAAATATTGGATTGAAGAAGTGATGTTGCAGTTCAGCAGCGTACACCTCAGTGCTTTCCGATTCTGATTTAAATATAATCACAGTGCGTTGACGATTCATTATGTGCTTCTATTGACAGATATTTATTAATTTTACGTTCACAAACAATTTCACAACCCGACAATCACGCTCGTTAAATAAAAACTAAAATTTCTTTTTAAAATGTTCTCTGCTGTTTTAATCACAACAATGCGAGTGGTTGGACGCTTGTTTGGTTTTATTGAACAGATGTTAATGTTTTGATTTTGCCAACTAAATTGATCTATAATTTGTTTTTGTATTTGATTAATTAAGGCGGTACGTTGTAGCGTAGCTAAATAATTATGAATGCTTTAAAATGATTCCATTTTAGTATACACTTTTTAATATCGAATAAAAACATTAAAGTCAATAACAATTTTAAAAGTAAACACCTTGTGACCAAAGTCTATCCGTTTTCTTTCAATATAATTTATACGCACACACACACATATTTATAAATGAATAATAAAGAGAAAAACTTGGTTGCACTACTGTAAGTTGTAGAGCGGTAACTTATTTAAGGGGGAGTGGGGGTTAAGGGAAATCAAAAGAAAACTGCGCACCCAATGCCGTTTGAAAACCTATTCCAATTCCATGCTTCTGTTCGATTTTTGTATAAGAAAACTTTTTGTATGAAAAAATCTATTCAAAATTAAATTTTTTAGCAAAAAGCTATTTCATTCAAAATCGGTCCTGTCCATAGAAAGGATAAAAATTTCCCACTAATGCATTATTGAAAATAAAACACCCACTTTTTTTTTTAATTTTACAAAATATATATTCTTTTTTTATTTATCTTTTATATGTATTTTAATAAATGTATGTTAAATTTATTAAAAAACTCGTTGCTATAATTAAAAAAAATTATTATTAAAATAAACAGGAAATTTTGCGTATTGAAAAAAATAATTAATTTGTAATAAAATTTGCAAAAAAAAAAGCGGCGCACTGTGAAATTGCTGTTGAATTGGGTTAAAAATTAAAAAAAAAATGTTTTTGTTTTAGGAGCTTTTTCATTTGTTGGTTTGTTTTAATATAATAATAATAAAAAAAAGACATCAACTGTACCTTAAAGTATAAATAATTGTTTTTATTTACTTCTCACAAAAAATCTATTCATATTTAATAATTATAATTAATAAACATAATTAAGATGGATTATTAATAATAATATAATAAAAATAGTAATTAAATGTTGCTGTTTATTAGGTTTTGTTTTATTTTTTTTAATATAGAAGACGGATAATTAATTCAATGGTCCAGAGTTTTGTTTTTGTTTTAAATAAAATTTTACATTAAAAAAAGGATACATATTTTTTGTTTAGGAATTCTTTTGTTTATTTATCAAGGCAGGGAAACAAAGTGAGAAAATAAAAATAATTATCTAAAGAAAAATAATATTTTAAATCAAGTTCTTTTTTTACTTTGTTGTTGCTTGAGAATATTCTTAAAATTAATTTTAGTTTCTCTTTCTTTTCTGGAAAAAATTGTTTTTTTTTTTTTGTAAATGAAATGCAATAATTAAAAAAACAAAAAATGTTTAAAATTATATATTAATTTTTTTATATAAATTTAAGCGTTTCTTTTGCGACATGTTTATTTTTAGTCTTAAATTTTCATTTTTAATTTGAAAGTTTCCTTTTATTTCATAAACGTTTACTTAATGCAATATTTTATGGTCTTCTTCTAAGCTGGCGAAGTTCGAATACAAATTATACGAATAAGTTCAATTTTAACTGTAAAAAAATATATTAACACGATAGTGTTGGAAAATATTTATTTATTTTTGATTCTGTTGAAGACTTGTTTTGTGGGGGAATTGTTAATTGTTTCTCTTTTTTTTATAATAATTAGCTGACCTATTTTGTTGTTTTTCGCATTAGATGCTTTTTATTCAAAAAAAGCTTAAAAAATGTTTAATACAAGTTGCGGTAAAAATTTTTTACATGTTTTCAAATTGATCAACACGACGTTTTGTATTGCCTTTACGAATTTCACGTAATGTCTTGTATTTATCACGTCCTTGGCGTACATTTTCACGATGAATCTTGTCATTTTGGGTTTCTTTTGTTTCATCACGTGATTGAGCCAAATCTTGTTTCAAGGCCTACAATATATGAGAAACAAAATTCCACAAAAACATAAAATAAGACAATTTGAAAAAAAAAAAAAAAAACATTGTGAATAGAAATCACCTTCAATTGATCATGTAAACGTTCATTACGTTCAGCCAATGTACGTCTATCTTCAATGGGATCTTTGATATGTTCATCGGTATCCAAATCGCGTGATACATCACCGCTGGCATCACCATTTGTAAGCTCTTCTTCATTTTCGTTTTCATCTTCAGCCACATGATGATGTTGGGGAGTAGTGGAGGCAGCCAATAAAGCAGCAGCTGCTTCAGCCTAGAAATAAGCAAATAGAACAGAAAAACAATAGCAAAAACTTGACTTGATAAGAATTCATGTATCGTTTTTGAATATTTCGCTAGTTTGGGCCGTTTGGGTTTACATTTGCTGTGGCAATAGATGATATGAATTTGTTAAAAATTGCAATTGCGCTATATAATACCTGTTTACGTCTAGCTTCTTCAACTTCATCTTGCAGACGTTTAGTTTCTTCATCCTTTGCATTGACTTCATCTTGAATACGTTGTACTTCCATTTGTTTGGCCATGATTTCCTCTTCCAGTTTAGCCTTTTCGGCGGCCTCCATATTTTTGGCCTCCTCCAGACGGTTAAGCATAGCTTGCAATTCCTTCTGGCGTAATTCCAGTTCGTCCTTGGCGGCTTGCAATTGTTTCAATTGCTCTTCAAGACGACGAATCATTTCTTGGGCTTCCATTAAGTCCTTTTGGGAGCGTTCCATCTCCTCTTGCATTTGCTTGAGGCGATCTTCATACTCTTGTTGTTTCTTTTCAGCACGTTCACGGGCGGCCAAAGCTAGTTGAAGTTTTTCGCTACCAAAACAAGAGTAAAGATATTAAAGCAAATTTTAGAGCAGCCACTACTAAATGAAAAACCCTTACCGTTCCTGCTGTTTGGCATTCTTTTCCTCACGGGCTTGGGCCTTCATTTGTTGCACATCAATAGTATCGGGCTTACGACGACGCATATACAACTCGTGATTACCCATACACAAGGCTAAAATACGCTTATTGATCCTCACGCGTGGAGCAAAGAAAACAAAGTCGGGCGCTTTCTTATCGATAGGTTTAATAATAAACTTTTTGTCGGAGAATGAAATGTTACGAATTTCTGACCAGGGGAAACCAATTTTAGGTGTCAATTTGTCTTCTTGCTCGTATATATTCAAGCCCAGAGCATCAACACCCAACCACAAGTCGGTTCCTTTTTTATTTTTGATTTCAAAATAATTGACACCATACATTTCCAAATCCTGTGCAATTTTTAAATATTCCATCATGGCATCCTCTCGCAACATACCACGATGTTCCTGCCACCAAGTCATTATCGATTGCTCCCATTCCTCTTTCGACATTTTGTGCTGATCGATAACACGCTGAGGCAAAAGGCGATCATTGGCCAAGAAACCGGCTGTGTGCAGGGATTTATTATGATCGCCGTGGCGAGCCTGCACGGCATAAGAGGCCAATAGGACTGAAGTTTCAGGAGGACAATATATTTCATCTGACAATATGGCATTCTTAACTTGTAAATAGAAAAGACGTAGTGTAATATCCTGAATTAATTCTTCAGCCACATCTTCAGGGTAAAATTTAGCACGGAACCTGAATTGTAAAGGATTTTCCTTTTTAACATCTTGATTCATAACCTGCACAAAAGCAAAATTTTATAAATAAATCATAAATAAATATATATAAAAAAAAATTATAAGTAAATCACACATAAATAAATTAAAGAAATAAAATTTCAATTATTAAAATTAAAATTATTGTAATTGTTTCATTTACCCAAGTTGAAAATGGCATTGATCCAGTCTGGTTTTATTTGTAAGCATTAATTATTTATAAAAACAATTTCATTACATAATTTTTTTATTTAAAATTAATCAAATGGGGGTTTACATAAGAAAGAAAGCTGCTACAGGGTATAAATAAAAAAACAATTTAATACAAAAACTATTTTAAATTTTCTACATAAAACGAGAACAATAAATGGCAATAATCTGGCAGCTGATTTGGTTTAATTTTTTGTTTGTTTGCCACCCACCATATCTTCACCATCACTGTCATCAGTTTCATCATTTTGATGCTGATGGCCGTCGGCCGTTTTCTTGTCCACATACTTTTTAACACGTTTTAAATACTTAATTGTTTTTATGGCTGGTGATTCCGGCTAATAAGTGACAAAATATGCACGCACATATAATATTATTATTTTTTATTTATTTAATAATTTGATATGAAATGTATGCTAGGCTATTATTCCAAGTTCAAGTCCTAACTAGGGCCTGTGTCCAGCAAATATTTTTACTATATTTTAAATTGGCATGTGGTTTCCACAGAAATCGAATTAAATGTCACTTGGAATGCAATACAATTAACTAATTTAACAAAATTTTTCATAAATTTTACTTTAAAGTAGGTATACGTAAATTTATATATAATTAATGATTATTGAGCTTTAGCCTTTTTTTATAAAATTATTTATTATTTCTAAAGGAAAGCGAAATATTGAAAATAATAAATAATTTTATAAAAAATTATCTAAAGCTCAATAAGCATTAATTATATATAAAAATAAAAGTCTAAATAAATAATTATATAAATGTATATGTAATTTTTTTTTTGGATAAGAGCAAAATTAATAAAAGGTGAAATTCTTCTACGTTATACGCGTTAAAGGCCTGCTGCTGTAATAATGAAAAATCATTTATCTGTCCTATAATATCCTGCCGTTAGTTATTGCTTAGTTGTAAGGCGGAGAGCTTTTTTTTTTCATTTTTCCCTTTGTTATGTGAATAAAATTTTTTATTTATTTATAATAATACGGGGGTTACTGTATTGCGATAAGGAAAAAAAAATGCTACGAAATGGAATCTTTAATGTAATTGATAGTTTACTTTTTATAATGCGTAAGCGCATGTCTACATCGTTTTATACAAATAAATGTATTGCGATAAGCAAAGAGCAAACGCAACACATTTGTGGCTTGTTTAGCGATGTCATAAGAAAACCAAAGCGAACGAAAGCAAAGCAAATTTGTATTAAAAGCAAAAACAATGTACGAAAATTTGTTTTTATTTTCCATACAAATTTGCTTTGCTTTCGGTAGCTTTGGTTTTCTTGTGACATCGCTGAACAGGCCATTAGCTTTCGCATAGCAATACAGAGTAGCTCCTCTGGGAAATTTTCATGATTGACGGAATAAAAATGATTATTTATAAAAAAAATCCTAGTTGTCAGTTTTACAATGAATTTCATTCCCATTAATTTATGGAAAAGTTAAATTTTTATATAAAATTATATTAAAAATTTTATGAAAATTATTATATAATGTGTGTGTGAGCAGTTAGACAAAAAATAAATACCTTTTTGTATAGTTTAATCCATGTGGAATCACCTTTGGAGTCGGTATATTGCAAGCCAAAGAACCAAACTTCACGTAATCCGATTGTCTTGACAACTTGATCGAACAGCTGTTTGCCGGTGGTAGTCTGCTGGATAGCAAACTCCAATTCGGCATCCATAGTAGTGACGCGAACATTTAGCTGCAAATTAAAAATAAAAAAAATTAGTAAAATAAATAGAAACAATTAAACTGATTGAAATGGATGAAAAAAAAAAAAAAGAAAACAATAATTGAAACAATTGATAGAAACTTAAATGTTATTTATAGCGCATAAATAGATGCACACATACACATGTATGGGTTTGTGTGTATGTATGTTGATTTGACAATCGTTATTAGATTGACTTGATATTGGATTATTGATTGCATGGTTGGTCACATAGTTAAAAACAAACACACAAAACAAAAGCAAACAAACAAAGTAGTACGTACATAAGCTGTAATAGCAAACAACAACAAAAAATATTTAAATTGTATTAGAAAGTTGGACATGTCACGCTTACATGCACGTGGGAAAAGACAGACAAGATTTGTTAACTTTTTTATTTTTTATTTTTTTAATTGTTGTCATCACTATTCGTCTGACAGTAGTTTGTCAATACAAAAAAATTCTTAAAAAAAACTAAAGCACATGGACATGGACATGTACCTTTTGGGGTACAATAATAAGGTATTAAAATTTATATAAAAAAAGTCGTTAGAAACATAGTTACATGAACACGCATGTTCAAAATTAAATTTAAATAAACATTGTATACACTGTTTTATTTTCAACGTGACTTAATAATTATTACGAAAAATAAAAAATGTACAGAAAAGGAAAAAAGTTATAAAAAATTGGAACATGTTTTTGATTGCATGAACTTCTACATAAACAAAATAAACACTATTAATTAAAATATTATTTAATACATTTAATTTAATATTTATTTAATTTACGAAATGTAAGTAAATAGCACCTGTCAAAATGGCACAATTTGTTGGTACTTTTAGTCATAAGTAGAGACTAAGAGTAAGAGAGTTACAAGATTTTTTAAATTTCGGATCTAAGCGTGATGTAGCAATTATGCTAACCTACCTCTTTATCTGCCCTTTTTTACTCTATTTCGAAAAAAAACTTTTAAATAACAAAATATTATTCGGGCCATTATTACAAGTTACCGATAGTTAAAGTTAAGATTTTATAAGTCAAATATCAAATTTTAAGTTGAACAATAAATTAAAAATATCTATCCATTTCGAAAATATAAAATTAGACTGAATTCACCCAACTTGTTTCAAACAAATTTTTGTTTCTTGCACAAACATTCTTTAAAAAATATTTTTTTAAGTCAAAAAAAAAAAAAAAATATTTTTATGACAGAAAATATAAAATTTAAACGAAATTTTTGTCAGTACAAAAATTTTCCATATGTTGTCTAAAACAATTTTTGTCCGGACAAAAATTTTGTTTGGAACGAATGTGTGATTCCAGCTACAAAGTTGTATAGTCTTTCACACAGAGAAAAAATACTAAAAACAATTTTTGTCCGGACAAAAATTTTATTTGCAAACAAAAGTGTGATTCCAGCTATAAACTTCTATAGTCTTTCGCAGAGAGACGTGAATTTACATATAAAAATATTTTTGTCCGGACAAATATTTTGTTTGGAACGAATGGTGATTCCAGCTTTAAACTTGCATACTCTTAGATAGAGGGACATCAAACAACATACATATGAAAAAAAATTTGTCCGAACAAAATATTTGTTTTGAACGAATGGTGCTTTCAGCTACAGAGTATGTGTGTATATACTGTTTCATAGAGGGACATTAAGCTTCATATGAAAAAGAAAATGTTGTCGGGACAAAAATTTTGTTTGGTATTTGGTATATACTAGTATAAACATATTCGTAGATTGAATTCACACACTTGATCAGAACAAAACGTTTGTCCGGAAAAGTGTATTTTAAAATATCCTTAGAGAGAGGCAGAGCTCAACATAAAAATAAAAAAAGGAGAATTGGTACTGTTTTGCACAAACATACTCTTGAAATTCACCCATCAATACAAACATGTGTAATAATTTATAAAAAAAAGTGCTTGGAAGCCCTTTCGAGTATGCTTGTGCATTGCTCTAGTAGGTACCTACATTTTCGTGTAATTAAATTTATCCATCTTTCACATAACATTTTAAAAGTCACTCACACATCACTAAAAACATACTTTGTAATATTTTATAATAAAAAATTTGCTTTTAAGTCACTCAAGCTATGCTTGTGCAGGTCTCTAGTATGTATACATTTTTTGTTGTAACAGCTTGTAGAAGAGTCTTGGGGAAAAATAATCTATTTCAGGGATTAAGAACAGTAAACAATCTCTTCTTTTTTCATAATAAGTTGTGTTACAATATTTTTTGTTTTGTTTGTCATATGGTTTTATTGGAAGTTTAAATATACCCTATTGTCGTTCTTTTCGAAAATGCACTTAACTTTGGAATATCACTGAAATATCAAAATTTTTCAAGGGCTTTAATAAAAAATTATTTTTCAGGGGATTCAAAATTGTAAAAAATAAAAAGAATCTGTCATTCTCTTGAGACATTTTGTTTTAAATTCCTTAAGTTTTTAACACTTAAAATCATTAAATATTCCATTAAATTAATTTAATAAAATTTAATTTCTTTACCCGGAAATTTTTGCTTTTAACTTTTTATATTTACTTGTAAAATGAAAAAAAAAAACAATAAAAATTAAGTATTGTTTGTCATCTGCATAAAAATCATTGTGAAGGGCATTTTACAATTCGTTGTAAACACAAGTGTATTTTGTTTTTCTTTATTTTGTTTAGAGTACAATCATCATATTTGTTGTAATTTGCCTGACTGCTGCTAACTGCATTTAACCTAAAAAACAAATTGTAATTGGATTTTATTTGTTTAACAAAATTGTTGCTGTTGTTGGTTTAGTTTTGTTTTGCTTTTAATATTTATTCTACAATCAAGCAACCTCATAATGCATTTTTAATTATTTTTTTTTTGTATTTTACATACTAGATTCTAAAAAAAATTTAAAAATTCGAGAACAAAATACATTTTTTTTAAATGTACTATTTTATAGGTAAAATTAATTTTTAAGTGAGGGAATATGAAGCAGGTTTTTATCCATATAAATGAAATTCATTTTCTGTTTGTTTGTTCGCTATACAAATTTTTGTTTGCCATATACTTTTGTACTGGCCACACCCATTTTTAAGCCCACTTTTCAACGATTTTTACTCAAAACTGTTTAAAAAGATTGAAATTATGCTTTCAAATATTTTATTTAGCACTTGGGTTGGCGCCCCTGACAAAAATGCTAGGATACCGACTCATGTAAAAAGGAATGGGCCGGGCGATACCGGGGCAAAACCATTTCAGTGTCTTCTACAAGTTTTATATGAAACCATTCAAAAATTTATTGATTTTTATACAAAATTTCTAGGCAAGTTGAACGCTTGTAGTGGGTGTCTCACTAAGAGTGAACTTTTTAAATTTAGTGTAATTTTTTTGTCAACTCTGAAATTTGGTAGCTGTCACATATCTTTATTCCGATTATTTATTAAAGATAGAAAGATTTGATGAGTCTATAAAGGAGCAGAGTAAAGTCATCTTCTCTGATGAAACGCATTTTCATTTGAATGGACTGGAGGGATTGTGGTATGAGCAAGATGGTGCAACCTGCCACATAACGCGTGAAACAATCGATTTTTTTTGCAGTATGAAATAAAAAAATGCACTCTTACTTAGACACCCATTACAAGCTACATTATCAGCGAGTGTAACATATAAAGTTTAATATTCAATGATTTAACAATTAAAATTATATTCTTAAACCGATTTTGATGCATAAAATCCTTATATTTCTAGAATGTTCACTATATACTCTTGGATCGGTCATGCCCACTTTTATAAGGACCATGCGCTGCCGGGTTAAAACACCTAGTTTATTCTAAAATTAAATTTTTTCTTTATTACCAACCGTTTTTGTTTTCAAACTGCCACTGTAACGTCGCAGACGTAAGCGACTCTCCGTTACAACCATTTGGCTGGATTTTGCACTTTTAAATATTTTCTTAATGGTCACACGTTTCAACTCTAACCGATTTATAATATTAAAAAATTTAAAACAATAGTTTTTACAATTTACAGTTATAAATTATAAATTCTAACTGACTGACAAAATTTCAAATTGTTTTTTATTTAACGATGGTTGAAACGCAACTAAACTGTATTGAACGTATTTTATTTCATTACGGTTATAGTTGGTGATTTTAAAAGAATGAACAAATGAAAAAAATTACACAAAAAGAAAAAAAAAAACATGCAGACACAATTTCCACTTTCATTAAATACCTGTGTCGTTTTGTTTGTTTGTTTGTTTGTTGTTCTTTTCACAATAAAATAACAACTAGAAAAACTAACAACAACAATTAACAATGAACAACAATAATGGGACACCATACCGCACCTACAATTAGAGCAATAACGAAAAAAGAAAAGAAAAACAACAACGACTATTTAGTGAAACAGAAAAGCAAATCAAAATAATAACTAGGGCCTAGTTGGATTACTCTATCGCCCCCTAAGTTCCATATTTAAAATGAAAGCAAAAAAATAATTTTTTAAACAAAAAATCAAACTGAACCATAATAAACAAATTGATTGACGCCTGACATAGGGTGGAATGGGCAGCAGGAAAACACAAAGACGTTTGTTAAGTGTCTATTACTAGTAGATATACATATGTATGTATGTAGTAACTATCAATCAGTGAGTGTTATACACTTAATTTAAGTCTAATTTTAAACTTAGATTGAATTTATCCGAATAAATATTTTGAAGAGTTGCTCCCAAAAAGGATACCTTAAAGTACATATTTAAAAAATTGTGCGAACAAAAATTATGTTCAAAACAATTGGGTAAATTCAGCTTTAGAATTTGAGATTCTATTGCTCAGTTAAATTAAAGAGAGTGAAAGCAGCAGGATTCACCAACCCGTTCGGTAAACCAATTTTTATTAGTATAAATTTTTTTTATATGCTTGAAAACGAGACAAATAATTTTGTTCGGAAAATCTTTTTTTTTTGTCTGGACAAATTTCAACTGAGTTGCCACTTTTTTTTTTTAGAAAACTTTTGCTAAAGTTTTTACATTTACTCAGCATTAAATGATTTAATATTTTTGTTTGTAAAATTTTCAACTGAGTTGCCACTCTTTTTAATTTTCTTTTTTAAAGAAAAAGTCGCATTAACTGATTTAATTTTTTTTGTTTGTAAAAATTTTAACTGTGTTGCCACTAAATTTTTTTCATTTATTCAGCCTAAACTGGTTTAATTTCAACTGTGTTGCCACTATTTTTTTTAAACTTCGCTAGTTTTTTACGCTTACTCAGCATTAGCTGATTTAATTTTTTGTGTGCACAAATTTTAGTTGCCACTTTTTCAGAAAAGTCGCTAATATTTTCAATTAAGAAGTATTCCTCTTCATTATAGTAAGATTGATTAAAATAAATTAAGCAAAAGAATCTTGTGAATAAAATTTTAAAATGACAGTTAATGAAATGGTGGTTCAAAAATGAATTACAGAAATTAATATTAAATAGATTAGCTGCTATTTTGTAAAATAAATTCAACGTTTTAGAATTCTCAATTCGATGCTCGATCCTTTGGCAGAGAGAAACTCGATTATTCTGATATGGATACCGCAGTACGATGGGCAAATGGGCAAGGAAATAAGGTCACCTGAGACACCGATCCTTGACATTTAAAAATAATTTTAACTCTATTTAGTAAAATAAATTTTTTTTATCATAAATATGTTTCCTCTATTAAAAAATACAAAAAAAACAAAATTAGTTTAAGCAGAATAAGAAAAATGTAACTAAGCGTTCTAGAGAAACTAAAACGCACTTTTCAATGTGTTAATGAACTAAATATGTTTAATTATCACTTCCTTATGATGTCGTGCATGCTTGTGTACATAAAACAATCAACAAACAATTTATTAAACAAACGAAAAAACATTTAAAACGATTTATTTCTACTGCTTTTTTATCTTTATGGGTCAATATCACTTTGGCTTTAACGTTTTTATTGTTTCTTCATGCAGTATGTGCTGCTCCTAGTTTATAAAATTTATGGCCACACAAATACCTGCATACACACATACAATTAGAAAATTGTTGTCGTTGATTCGATCACCTTGTTAAATTCATTGATTGATGGATTCACGCTATATAAAAAGTAATAAGAAATCATTAATTCTTCTTTTTTTATGAGGGCAAGGGGGCTCCAATTTTCAAGCTGATAAATAGGAATTTTTAACAATTTGTTTTATTAAATTCTTGCTACAAAATAATTAACAAGTGATAGTACTTTACAACGTAAATAGTAGCCAATGCATAGTTGTAATTAAAATGTACAACTAATCCTAGATTTACGTAAAAAAACTGTTAAAAAAAACAGAGATTTCAAGTCATTGACATCTGCTGTGTAAAAGTGAATTCGCTGATTTGTTACTAACAACAATTTTTGTCCGCACAAAAATTTTTTTTTTAACAGTTTGAAATGTTTTTTTACTACGTATAAAAAAATATTGTACGGACAAAAATTTTCTCCAGAACGAGAGCTATTTTATACCATTGGCATCTCCTGTATACCTAGTGCTGTGTAAAAGTGAATTCACTGATTTGTTTCGAACAAAAATTTTTGTCCGCACAATTTTGTTAATATACAGTTTGAAAAATGTTTCTTACTACGTATAAAAAATATCATACAGACAAAAGTTTACTGCGAAACTAGTGTTTTTCGTATCACTGACATCTCCTGTATATTAACTTTTTGCTTTTTTATTTGTTTCGAACAAAATTTCCGCACAATTTTTTTAAATATAGTGTGTAATGTCTCTCACAACACTATGCATAAAAAATATTGTATGGACAAAAATTTTTCTCCGGAACGAAACCTATTTTATATATCCTGTATAGCTTGTGCTGTGTAAATGTGAATTCACTTAATTTGTTTCAAACAAAATTTTTGTTCGCACAAAAATTTTTTTTTCAATATACAGTTTGAAATGTTTCTCACTACGTATAAAAAATATTGTACGGACAAAAAATTTCTGTGCAGCGAAAGCTTTTTTTATGTTATTGACATCTTTGTATACCTCGTGACGTGTAAGTGTAATTTTAAAAAAAAAAAAAATTTTTTTTGTCCGTACAAAATATTTGTTCGCACAAATTTTTTTCCAAATACTGCTTAAAATGTACGTGTGGGTGAATTCAACCTAACAAATTAGATTTTTTAATTTTTAAAAACTATTTTTAAATTGTCAACATTATTTTAGACTTTCACATATTTCTTGAACGTATAACAAGAATTATCTGTATATGTACATTGGTAAAGAAATTTATAATTTTAATTTCATAAAATTTTATTGGTATCGACAAGAAAAAAAAATAGTATTTTAAATTAAAAAAAAATAAATTAACATAATAAATTGTCTTTAATAAACTTTATTAAAGTTATAAAATTAGGTTCTTCAATTATTTTATGTCTTTGTAACATTTTATTTTAATTTATATTTTACGTGACTATTTAATTTGCCACGAGCCAAATCAGTGAGAAATGGCTACGCAGTAACTATTTAATGTGGATTTTGTTTAAAAATAAAATAAATAGTTACATAACGATTGGCTGGTTGGGTGGCTAATGAAACTAATTGAAATTAAACTACACAAATTGCATAAAAAGGTATTAAAGCAAATTGGCTTAAAGTATACGATTTACAACGAATACAATTATTCAAAAAGCAAGTGTTTGGTCATCGCTTATCTGGATTTAGATGAAAATTCCATAAACTATAATTTCAGACGATTTATGAGTAAAGCAAGTACTCGTAGTTAGAAGATTTTTCTTTTCAGATTTTGATTTTGATTAGACTTTTTTAAGACACATTGTTAATTGATTAAATTAGTTTCAACATTCGACTAAAAACATTTAGTACATGCTTTTAAAAAATTGTGTTGATTTTCAACACGTAACCTTAGATTTTCAAGTGTTTTTTTTTCTTTCTTTTAATAAAATTCTCTCGGTTTTAATTGAGTTTGTTACACCATAACCAGAAATATTATAAATAATTTTGTTATCAAATGGTTCTTTAATTTCCTTTTAATTAAATAATCACTTGTTAGCACGCACATTTAATGTAACATTTTCTTTTAAAAATATTAATCGAAAATGAAAATGTTTGAATGTAATTTTTGCTCAATTCGTTAAAACAATTAAATAAATAAAATATGTAAGTAGTTAAATTGACTTACCGCTTTGCGTGACATTTTATTTTAAAATTCTTTGTAACAAAATACGTGTGTAAAAAAACCAACAATTACAAAAACAGTAGAAAAATATCTGTAAAGAGAAACAACACAAAAAATAAGTAAAGGTGAGTGATTTAAAAAAAAAATTGAATTCCAATAAAATAAATTTAATTAAAAATACTTATTTAAGTAAAACGATTACCTTTTTATAAAAAAAAAAAAAATTATAAACCTTATAGAAAATTTTCATATAATTTTTTAATACAGTTTATTTTGAAGTCTACTTCAATTTTTTTTTTTTTTTTTTTTTTTTTTGAGAAGAGGGTTAATAACACAAATTTTTATACAGTTTAAACGAGAGCAACTGAAAACTGTAGTTTTCGTCACGACAACAGTAATATGTGGCAACGCCGACCGTAGGTTTTATATCAACTTGCCGTAAATTCTAGACTACGACAAGCACACTCGTCATAAGGCTAGATAGTCCAGGCAAAAATTAAACATATAATCGGCTGTGCCCCATATTACTGATTTCATCACCACAACGACAATTTGTATTACATAATTTAAGCAAAAAAAAAAAAATTATGGGTCTAATTATTCATTCCGTTCCGTAATTGCGTAAGCAAAATTTGTAATTGATTTAGGGGGCTATTATGTATTTCGATTCGAATCGAAAAGGCTTTCGAAGAGAATTTTCCATATGTAGAACACTCGAAAAAAAAATTTTAATTATTAAAATTATCCTCAAAATTATTAATCTGCTGGATTTTCGAAAGTTCTACATATTAGATTTTTTTTTTCGAATTGAAAATTCTTTTTGAAAGCCATTTCGATTCGAATCGATATGGCGATATTATCATATTATTGATTCCGCAATTTAAGTGGGTAAATTTCTACCAGGACCACACACAGCAAGTTTAGTTGGGCCATTCTTTCTTAATTCTCTTTTAAAATTGTCGTTTTTTCACATACAACTTTTTTGTTTCGGCAATTTTAGCATTCTTATTCAGTCACTCAAGCTACCCGTCTTCTTTTTCTACAAATTTATAAAAGATACGAAGACAGAACAAAAGAGAATTGCCGAGTACGAACAAGTTTGTACCCCTTCCCATTCCTCTTTCTGCTCTCTGCTACAAAATCAAGAATTGCCCAACTAAAATTGCTGTATGTGGCCCTGGTCTTACGCTTAAATTTAATCACGTAAAGAACAAAAATGTATGAAAAAATACAAAATTTCGAAAAAATAAAATGTGTTTCAGGTTAATTTAATTTATTTTTCTAAAATAATTTCGTTTTATTTATTGAAAATTATATTTTCTGTTTGTTTATTTTAAATTAATTATTCTTTATATTTCTTCCTATCACTAACCAGTTGATTTATTAGCACAATTCATTCACAATAGACTAGCGTGTAATTCACAATTAAATAAAACAAATCAAAATAATAAGAATGAATAATAGCAATTTGCATATCGATCAATATTTTTTTCCTTTCCGTGCGGAATCACTAATTAGACCTTATTATTGCAACGGTATTTTCAACTGGTAAAGTAACAAATTCAATTCTCACAACCAAAGTTGTTTTCTCTAGGTGTTTTACTTATTTCCCAATTAGAGGAACTTTTTCTTTTAACGAATACTGTATTTTATGGTATATTTTAAATAAAAATATTTAATCATAGTCAAAAAAAAGTAGGCTTTTATTAAGAGCTGACTTTTGGTCGTAAGAATTACATGAATTTAAAGTAATTTTTTAAAATATACCGAATTTAGTGTGACTATGATTATGACCCACTGTATTTTGTATTATAAACACATGACTCGTAAGTATATTTTGTGTTTCAAAAAAAAGTATGTATTTTGTTTGCCCTGTCCTGATAATAAGTAGAGGTTATACGTGACAGTTTATATATTATCAACAATTGATGTTTTTAACTGGCTGACAGTTCAAGTTAACATTTTTTAAATAATTGTTTTTGCCTTAATAAAAAATATAAAAAATAAAATAAAACGTTTAATAAGTTAATGCCAAATTTGGAATCATCTTGTTGAAAATAATAATAAACAAATAAAAGCCAGTGCCATATTTTTATAAATAAAATTTTAATCAGGACAAATAAGGCACAAACAAATAAATGTTTGGAAAAAAAAAAAAAAAAAAAAAAAAAAAAAAAAAAAAAAAAAAAAAAAAAAAAAAAAAAAAAAGTAAACATGCTTAACACGAATTCATATTTAAAGCTATAAAAATGTGTTTTGATCAGGGACTGTTACATGTCTGAGCCCAGTCATACAATTTAATTGTTATTTTTTCAATATATATTTATTTTGTTATTCACTATTTTATTTGACTTATTTTTGTTCACAGCTGGCTTTTTCACTCGGTCTAATCCGGTACTTTCTTTACTTGATGAGTGAGTATGAATGCTTAATGCTTAGAGTAAAGAGAGATTTCAGAAAAAAAGTGCAAAATCGAATGTTAAACATTAAAAAAGCAAATTTAACTTGTTTTAATGAAAAATAGACGTGGCCGAAATAAAATTATATGACTGCCTTCCTTAAAGTGTAAAGATTCTATGCACCAAATTTCAGAAAACCCTGTTGGAAATAAAAAAATTTTATGGCAAAGAAACAAACAAACAAAATATAAATTTTATTGTATAGAAAATATCCGTTGTCTGCAGGGATGGATATACAAAGAATATAATTCATAAATAATTATGCAGGTATTTCTGTCATATGATTATTATTTAATTCCTTTTATAAAAAAAAAATCATAACTTTCAAATTACAAAAGAGAAATGGTGTTATTATTATTTTCACAACTCTTCTCTCTTTATATAATAAAAAATAATTCATTATTTTTCAACCAAATGAAAACATATCATTGAATTAATGAAATATTTCATTAAATAAAATGGTTCCTGGGTGCCCTGACCTTGAGACGTGATGGTCAAAGTTGCCAGTGCTCGTTAATTTTAGAATTAATTTCTAATATTAAAAATAAAAATGTTGTCATTTGTTCAAAAATAATGCAATTTTTTAATAATTTTAATTATTATTGAATTATAAATAAATAAAATCCGTTCAGTAAAAGAACCTTCCTTATGCCTTAATGAAAATATGAAAACAAAAATTAGCCACTGTGGTCAAACCAGATTCCCGTTTTGCGCTTAGCAACACATTTAGCGATTAATTTTTATTTATCGCCCATATTGTTCAAAAGTGTTTGATGCAAATGATCGTGCTAAAGAAAAAAATTTTGCAAATCATAGAAAAAAAGATAAACATTAAGTCTTAAATATTTTTCATCTACTTTTTTTCTTTTTAATTGACAGTCTTTACAGTTGCATGTGACAGTACACAATTTGATTGCATTTTAACAGAACGAAAAAAAACATTTTTGATCTTAAACTAAATTAAGACATAATCACTTTAAAGCTCATCAACAATGCGGGAATATGTCTACAAGCTGTCTGTGGATTATTTTTTTCTTATTCTTGAGTTAATCATGAATTACAGACAACACTCAGATGAATAAATAAATGACAACGAGGATATGAAAAAAATAAAAATAAATAAAATCAGACAATAGTTAATTGGCAATGACAATATCTTAAAATAAAATCACTTGCAGTTCGTGTCAGTGGCACCGTTTTATTTTTTATTTTTTAATTATGGTGTAAAATTGATAGCCAAGAATAAAATAAAAAAAAAATTACATCGTGTACTTTTTTTATTTTAATTTTCTAAATGAAACTACAAGTGCCTATAGAAGAATATCATTTCCGTTTCTTAAAACATACACATACACATACACACACACACACACACACACACACACACACACATAATTCAAATGAAATATTTGCTACGCCTGTCAAGTGCTTAAAATAGATGTGGGATTTGATTTTTTTCTCAGGCATTAATTGAAATGTTCTCAAACATTTTAATAACAGCCGTCAAACAACTACATCTATTTTTATCAAATAAAATAAAACAAATTTTAATACCTTTATAAATATGTACCTAGATAAACGTATGTACGAGTATGTCTGTGCATATAAGGCTAAGCTACGTCACGTATAATATTTTTTTTTCTATTATAAGATTTGATTTTTTTTTGCTATATTTAAGCCCACAGGAAATCTTGCTGTTTGTAGCTGCAAATATGACTCAATATTCATGACTAACAAACTAATTTGTTGTTCTGCTATTTTAGTAAATAAACTAAACACGTGATTTATAAGCAGACACCTTAATTTATTAGAAAAAAAAAAAAAAAAAACCTTGTGCCCTAAAATTATTTCATAACAAATACACTGTCCTACCAAGTTTTATTTGCAATCTGCAAATTTTACTCAAAATATTGAGTGTTTTTCATTAAATTTTTCTAGATGCCAGCACAACAAAAATAGTTTTTTTTTTTCAAAAGTCTTAGTTGAGTTAAAAAAAATTAAAGCAAAATCAAAATTTTGATATTGATTTGTTATTCAATTGAGCTGTTATTTTTTAAGGTGGTTAAATCAAATGAAAAAATTAATTAGCGGTTATTTTTTTTTTAATGTGGACTTATACCACTTATAAAATTAACAACTTTATTGTTGAAATAACAATAACAACCCCCATCAAACCAAATGCACTAGAGATTGCCCAATTTGTGCACTCATTATCCATGTTAAAAACTTTGATATGTGGCAACTCTTTAAACATTTTCCAATAATGGGGCTCATACTCTACACAAGTTCAGTACTATAATCTGGCAGCGTGAAAACAAATCTTGTATAAATTAAAGCTATAAGGACAGGGGACAATAGACCTAGTTACGAGTGTTGCTGTCGTAGTCGAATTTACGACAAGCTAATGTATATTATATGGCCGGCGTTGCCACATACCACTTTTTCGTCACGACAACGACACTCATAACCAGGCCTAATGTGGTCTATCGTATTGTTATTTACTCAATTCACTGCGCAAATAACATAAGCCCAAAAATAATCAGACTTAATACGAATACGTTCTCGCATTTGTGACAAGCTAATAGGCCTATTTACAAGTGTCGCAGTCGTTGTCACATGCCACTGTTTTCGTCACGACAACGACACTCATAATCAGGCCTAATATAAAACACATGGCGGAAGCTGTCACATATCACCTTTTTTTTTGTCACGACCCTCGTAATATGGTCTAATTAGTAAAAAAGACCACGCCTTCAGCAGTTTATTTTTCTGTTTATAAAATTCAGCTGTCTAGATACTAGTCACATCTACAACAAGAACAATAGAAAGAATTTTTGCTCTCAATTTAATCGCACATGTACGAGTGCATACGGTTACACATGAGTCTAGTTATGACGTGCATCTAGACAGCTGAATTTTGTAAACAGAGAAACAACTTACTGAAGGCGTAATCTTTTATACTACACAAACGCACTGAACGTTGCTAGACTTTTGCACTACGCTTGTGTAGTGTGCCCCATTTTTTTTAAATTAATTTTTCACTGGAAAACCTAAAATATTATTTTATTACAATTGCTATTGATTTAACATTTTTCCATATATAAAAAAGTATTTGTGATTTACAAAACAAAAATTTTAGTATAAAAAAATTAATTCAACTGGTGAATAATGTTATTCTTCTTCATTATTCACTTTGCAATCTCTCTTAATCACTAGAGTACACAAAACACACACACATCGCTGATACATAATACATAAGTGTTTTATTTTCAAGTGTGCTTGGGCTACGTGCACTTATTTTTTGAAATGCAATTTTACTTGAGTATCTTTTTATAGCTTTATTTGTTTTGGATGTTTTTCTTTTTGTCTTCATTATTTTTATCTTCAGTGAGTTTTATTTTTGTTTTTATTTTTTTAGAGCTGCCATATAAATATTTCTTATCATATGCAACTTTTAAAATATCCAGCCCAATCAGAAAAATTTTGGTTTTTGGGAAAAAATTTCCTAAATTAGAGAATTTTCCATGTTAAAAAAAGGAGAAATTTTTTTACGATAAGAGAAAAGAGAAAAATGGAAAAACTCCCAGGGAATTTAAAAAAAAAAAAAAAAACTTTTGCCAAAATTTTAATTCGGTGAGAAATCGACACAAAATGGTGTCATTTTGACATCAGATGATACGATACGGTTCTTGAAATGACAACAATAAAATAGACAACGGGATGATGTCAAAATGACCACATACGTTGTTGATATTGCATCGCGATATTCGGCTCAGTGGGGGCTACCGAAATAACTCGACGGTAGAGCTGAGCGATTGGAAAATTCAATTTTGACAACGCATTTTGTAGTGAAGTTGGGTGCAACACAATTACTTTTTTTTATTTTTAATTGTTTATTATTGATCAGTAATGACATTTTAGCTAGTTTTTTTAATCTAGCGTTTTTAACACTACTGTAGAGAATACGCACCGCTAACGCTCTTATTTAGGTTTGCCGCTTTAACATAAATGCTGGGCGTTGAAAAACGCTATGCTTGCCGCTGCAATTTAAGTTGGTCTGTAAAAGTAAAAAATAACAAAAACAGCTGACAAAATCTAATGAGAAGCGTAACACTTGTATTACAGTGTAAAACCCCCATAAACGAACCTTAAAAGTTTTTAATAAAAAAAAAATTAATTTTTTGTTATACGTACAGAAGTATAAAAATATTTTCAGAATATACACGAGATGTATAAAATTAAGGAAACCTATTTAAATGTATGAACTTCCCAGTTTTACGGTTGGTGAACCTGAAAATATCTAGTTATACAAGAAATTCGTGAAAGGAATTTTTGAATAATAGCGAACACTTTCGGTTTTAAGCTTTTATCTGGCAACTCTTAGGTTATAAATACGATTAATATTTTAGTATGTATTTTTTTTATTTTTATTTTTATATAAAAAAGTCATCTGAAAATCGCAACCAAGTACAAATCAAAAGAGAGAAAAAAATAATACAAGATAAAGTGTATATGGTATGTACATACTATGTACGTAATATATACTCGTACGTATATAAATTTTCAAATGGCAGACAATAAATGCTGTTACATTTGCTGTGAATGTGTGTACATTTACAGAATTGTTGTTGCCATTTTTTGTGCATTTTTAATTTGTTGATGTTATTTTTAAAGTAAAATCAAGTTCAAGGCAAATTACAATTTTTTTTTAAAATAATAATAAAATGAATTTTTGTTTTAAAAAAAAAAAATTAAAAAAAGTTCATTTTGCTAGGGTTTATTAACTTTAAAAAAAATCATAAAAATTTTTTAAAACCTGTTAAGACGCAGACAATTTTTATTGAGCAGATAAGCAGTACAAATCACTCGAAAGAAGCAATTGGATAATTTAAGAATAAAAAATCATCAATTAAAGAACCATTAAAATTCTTATTGAACAAGTTGAAACTTAACAAATGCTTTTTGAAATTAATAATAAACTTTGACTTATTCCAGAGAAAATTTTTGTTGGTACATTTTTTTTAATTTACATGGTGTTTTTATGCAAATTATGAACACAGATTTTTAGTTAAATTTAGTTTAAGAACCTATGCGGGGATGGGCCATACCTCAAACTAAAGGTAAAGAACTCCCCTTTCAGCATCTAATTTTTATGTGGAATAAATTTTCTTTAACAAAAAAAACTAATCAAGTCCCCCATACACGGTTATTGGATGGGGAATTTTGTACAGTGGCCACACCAGAAAAGTTACGGGGATGGGCGATACCTCAAACTAAAGGTAATGAACTCCCCTTTCAGGACCTTTAATTAATTTTTATGTGGAATAAATTTTCTTTAACAAAAAAAACTAATCAAGTCCCCCATACACGGTTATTAAACGGGGAATTTTGTAGCGGCCACACCACAAAAGGTACGGGGATGGGACATGCCTCAAACTAAAGGTAATAAACTCCCCTTTCAGCATCTTTAACTAATTTTTATGTGGAATAAATTTTCTTTAGCAAAAAAACTAATTAAGTCCCCCATACACGGTTATTGGATGGGGAATTTTGTACAGTGGCCACACCAGAAAAGTTACGGGGATGGGCGATACCTCAAACTGAAGGTAATGAACTCCCCTTTCAGCATCTTTAACTATTTTTTATGTGAAATAAATTTTCTTCAACAAAAAAACTAATTAACTCCCCCATACACGGTTATTGGATGGGGAATTTTGTACAGTGACCACACCAGAAAAGGTACGGGGATGGGGCATAACTCAAACTAAAGGTAATGAACCACCTGTATGAGGTACATATATGCTTCTTTAGATAATTAAAAAAAAAAAATGTTTTCTTTTACGAAACATAAGATTCATCTTCAAGATCTTAAAACAAAAAAAAAATACTATTTTGTTTGATTCAGGTGTAAGTACCCGGAAATTAAAGTTCTTAAATTATATTCTTAATTACGCAAAAATAAATAATAATAATTCAAAACCAAAGCCAAAACTATAATAATACATAATTTTTAATTGATTTAATTTTTTTTTTTATTTAATTCCATTTCAAATGATGAGTAATTACCAAACCAAAATATTGCTAATTATTTTGTTTACGTAAAACAAGTTTAACAAAAAAAAGGAGTTAAAAATTAAAAAAAAAATTAGTAATAAATAAATTCATTCACTCATAATTTTTTATTGAGTGTTTGCAGCGAGAGACCACTAAAAATGTTGTGTATGAAATTTTAAACAAAAGTATCAATTAATATTTAAATGTGTATATGAACCATGAATTACTTGATTGTGTATATTTTTTTTCACTATGGGAAGCACAACAAACATTTAATAAATGCTTTATTATTACTTTTATTATTCTTCGGTGTAGTAATTGTTGAATCAATGGTGTTGCTCATTCACAAAAATTTAGTTTCACATGCCTTAATGAAAAAAAAAAAAACATTAAAAAAAACAGTATACATACACACATTAAATTAACCCATAGTGTAATCAAACTACAATTTGGTAGACTTTTTCAAAGAATAAGCACTTGAAAATGCTTAATTTAAGTTCACCTATTTGTTTCGAAGAACATTTTTGTGCGTACAATATTTTTTTATACATAGCTAGCACTACTTGTTCCGAACACAATTTTTGTCTGTACAATGTTTTTTATACGTAGTTTAAACTCCCTCTATGTTAATTACACTTTAAACTGCATGCAACATTTTTTTTGTACGCACAACTTATTCCGGAGAAAATGTTTGTTTGTACAATATTTTTTATTCATAGCTTGAGCTTTCAACTTGTTCCGAACAAAATTTTTGTCCGCACAATATTTATTATACCTAATTTGAGCTTTCTTTTTGAAAGAGACACAAAAAAAATTGTTAACACAACTTGTTCCGAACAAAATTTTTTTCTACGGAATATTTTTTTATACATAATTTGAGGTTTTTCTTTTTTAATAAATTTTCTTGTCCACACAACTTGTTCCGAACAAAACTTTTTCATTACTCTTTTTGAGAGAAACACTTCAAACTGCATTAAAAAAATGTTTGTTCGTCCAAACATTTTTCTAATAAAATTGCTTATTTAAATATCTTCCCACTACAATTTTACAGACATTATTTTTGGTATGAAAAACTTTTTTTTTTTAGATCACATTGATTATAATCGACCCAAAGCTAAAAAAAAACGGGTTAATTGAATATTGAGAAAAGACAATTGGTTCGACAGGCGAATGGATAATTTAACAATACATAGACATTATTACTCGTAATATGTGTGCAAAAATTTTGAGGCCAAAAAGCAAATACTGTTTGCTGTATATAGATAGATTTAATTGATTTCGTTAAAGCAATTTTAATTTATTACAATATTTTATGCAGAACATGTGTTTAATAAAAACCTCGTTGCAATTACTTAATAAATAGACACGTAATGTTAAGGTTGCCAAAATATCTTCTCTTTATTATTTAAAACAATATTTATATGAAACCGTCATATTTCTATTATGTGGTTTTTGCCCAAAATAGCAAAAAGGAAATTAAATCAAAGAGATCTTACATTAAAAAGACTTTTGTGCAGTCAATATTTTTTTTTTAATTTTTGTTTTTATTAAAAAAAAATTATTTTGTAACCTATTTAATGAAATGCAGCAAGAAAAAATGTGAAATTAAATATTTAAAAATTATTTTCTTTTTTTGGATTACACGGAAAAAATTATTCTGACATTAGATGACCATGACTAGTGTGGTGAAAGATTTCAGCAACAACTTAAGACCGTGTTAGTATTTCGAAGAGAATTTTCAATTAAAAAAAATTTATTACGTAGAACATTCGAAAAAAAAAACATTTTTAAAATTACTCTCTTTTTCTTTCGAATTGAAAATTCTTTTCAAAAGCCATTTCAATTTATAATAAAAATAATAAAAAGTGCTTGTAAGCCATTTCAAATATGCTTGTGCAGTCCAATGGATTTTAATGTTTTATAGTTCAATTTATTTCCATTATATGTGATTTTGAGATTGAATAATAAAACGGGTATTAGAAGAAGCTTTCTATTTTTTGTGAAATTTTTAAAAATCTAAAATTTCCTAATTTTAAAAAAATATATACATATTTTTTTCTTAATAGCTCGAAAAATAATAGTTAAACTAAAAAATGATTGAAGAACAAATTAAAGCCAGAATAATTTAAAATTTTGTTACAAAATCGGATAATATTGTTCCAAAGTTATGATAAGATATGTAAATTAGGGTAAAAAAAAACCTTTAGGTTTACAATTTGATATAATTTCGATTTGTACAGGAGACCATAGCGCTTCAGAAAAAAATAGTGTTTGTCTATTTTTTTTTTTTTTTTTGGCTGTTGCATAGTGTTATCCACGTTGCATTGCACAATACAAAAAAACAAAATGCAATAAATAGTATATAGTGTCTGCCATTGATCATTTATTTTTTTTTACATTTTCTTTTGAACTTTGATTTATAAATAAATATGAAAAAAAGTTTTGTTCCATTGACAATCTCCACCCACAATGACAATCATTTTGATTTTGTTTAAATATTATTTGATGAGTCGAACATGTCGAGATGGAGGAAGGAAGCGAAAAAGAAACCATAAAATAAATCACAAAATTTTAAAGTTGAGGTAGATAAAAAAAAAAAAAAAAATTATTTGTTATTTCGAAAACGGCGTTCATGAAATATTTGTTACTAACAATTATTTTTGAAATTAAATAAATTTTATTGCAATCAATAAAATTGTAAAGTCAATTGTTGACGAGTACTTCAATACCAGGTTCAAAAAAATTCCAGACTTGGAAAACACATAAAAAATGAGAGCACGACTAATCAGGAAAATAGTAATGAATCCCAAAAATGTATTCATGTATAAAAAAAAAATTATTTATATATAAAAAAAATTTATTTATATAAAAAAAAAAAAAAAATTAATTAATAATATATACAACGCGCGAAGTAACGAGAGTATTACAAAATTATTTTCCTTATTGTTATGAGAAATTAACAAAAAAAAAAAAAAAAAAAAAATAAAAAATATTAACTTAGAATTTCATGGTTTTCATTACAGTATTAATTCGAAAATTATTGAAACATTCAGCTTAATTTAAGAGCACTTGCATAATTGAAAACTAATTTTTTTTGTACCCTGTAGATTGATGGGTAAAGTGCTAACTTATCAGTTTGGGGGTTGAAACCTGGCCAAACCCTGGGAGTCGATAGTCAAAGTTGCCAGTGCTCGTCAACAAATTTAATCTTAGAATCAATTTATAATATTAATTATAATAATAAAAATTGAGTCCTTTTTTTACATAAAACAACTTTTTAGAATTTATGCAAACAACAAAAATCCTTTATACAATTTATTTTACTAGTTTTTAATCACTTAAAAAATGCTTTAATGTTAAATTTAAATTTTAACTCTTAAAAAAATTTTTTCTCCGAAATATGATGTCATTTTTCACTAGATTCTAAATAATAAATATAATCGCTGCTTTATTGAGTTTAACTGTTATTGTGCTCAATGCATAGTCATAGAGAGGGAAAAAACACACACACACACACATAAATAAAAAAATTCAAAAGAAAATAAATCTTATTTACAACTTTAAAAACATTTTTTGTCCCTTATTGTCACCTTTTTTTTAATTTCAGTTTTTATCTTGCTTTCTGTTCATATCCAAAGTTTATGAGATCACGTTTTTTATCTTAAAAAAAAATAGCCGTTAATATTAAAATATTTTTAAGTATAATAATTCATGATTAAAATGTAAATATGAGTAAGAAATAAGTTATAGACTTGTGGAAATTTTAAAAATTGAATCATTTGTTTATTAATTAATTATTCTATTCACAAGCCACTATAAGTTGGTTAAGTTACCGCCTAAAGGCTAAAATTAAAAAGTTGTAAGATAAGCTATTTAATATAAGAAATTAACTTTACAGCACTCATATTGCCCTTTTATCCTAAGGGCCATTATTACAAGTTACCGATAGTTAAAGTTAAGATTTTAAAAGTTAAATGTTAAGCTTTTGATGTCCAGCCATTAAAATTAAATTAAAAAAAAGATAAGTTAAATATCGGATAGTGTGTGCTTAACTATTCACCCAAAATTTCGTTTTATAGTTTTGTCCAACAAATCCCGACTTTAGCGAAAATTGTAATAATCTTCTTCATAGTGTCATAACTCCACTAATTAATAAGTTAGGGCCTGTTCACGTGCTAACGATGAATTCTTTCATATATGAGCTGTTATTTATGAAATTTTATAAGATATCAATTTTACTAAAATTACCGTAGACTCATATTTTTTAAAACATGGACTTGTACCACTTTCAAAAATAACAGCTGATATGCGAGAGCACCTATTGTTGAATGATTTTTTCTCAATATCTAAATTTGTATGTTGTAAAAATATTCAAAACACTCTTTTTTAAAACTAAATTATGTTCTGAAATTTTTTTCTAAAACAATGCCAGTAAATGGCTTTTCTGAAAAATCATATTTTTGAGTTATGACACTAATATAATATCGATCGTTTATTTTTGAATCGAATTATTTATTTTGTAAATAAAAGTAAGCTGTCTAACCTATTTAAGCGACCGTAAATGTAGAAATGTAAATGTTGCCGTCTCAACTGATCGTTAACTGAATGTAATGCCACGTAAGTGTAACGTTCCAATCTGTAGAAAATAGAATTTCACGTAACCAAATGTAGCCAGTGATGGGATGTACTGTGTATTGGTTAAGAGAGTGGCACAATAGCTCTTTTATATGGTACTTTTTTATTATGTTTGAAATTTTTCAATTGTTAAATTTGTATATATAATATATTTAGTTTTTATTTTTTGTAAAAGATTTATGCTCCTATCCTAAAAAAAGTTGACGTAGACTTTAAAGTAAAATTTATGAAAAACTTATATGAAAAATTTCGATAACGTTGACTTTAAAGTCTACGTTAATTTTTTTGGATAAGGGGGTTATACTTTCGTTCGCATTCAGCTGAACAGGCCCTAAATTCTTTTACAAGTTTCTGTAATACATATGTGGTGTAGGATTTTGTATCTTATTTTTTAGACGATTCAAGTGATCGTTTTCTATAAACGTATAAGAGTATTATTGTCATTGTCATTGCGATTTGTGGCAACGTCGGCAATATGTTTTCTATAGGGTCCGCCAAATAACTTTTTTTTTTTGAAAATGCTATAAAAACATCGAGTGTAGCTTCGGCTGTGTGGCACGTAGAGCCGTCCTGTTGAAACCAAATGTTGCCAATATTCTCCTCTTCAATTTTTTTGAACAAAAATTTGTTCAACATGGCCCGATAACGATCGCCATTGACTAACGGACACTCTTTGCTCATTTTCGAAGAAAAATGGTCCAATTATGACTCTGGACCAAAATCCGCACCAAACAGTGACTCGTTTTGGGTGCGTCGGCTTTTCTGTTTATATACCCGCCAAGATCAAAAGGAGCTTCATCTGAAAAGATGATTGTTTTTTTTTTTGGCAAAATCGGCATCTTCTGTAAGTCGATCGCAGGCCCACTTAACGAAGCGAAAACACAACCATATTCTTTCAGCGGAAGGATAAAACTAATTATGTGTCAAATCAGACATGAGCTAAGTGTTACCATTCACGAAATAAGCACTAATTGAAAAAAAAAAACGTTCGATGGCGGACCCTTTATCAGTTGCATATTTAGGCATAACAAAGATTAATTTTATAACTTAAATTTCAAGTTTGTTTTTTAATTTTTTTCTTCTTCCAAATTTGCATATACGCACATATGTATGTATTTAGGTACACGAAAACTATTCGTACAAGTTCTGGGGGTTTTTTTTTTGTTTACTTTATTATGTTATTCTTCTTCTTCTTTCACCATGTGAACTTGACATATTTACGTGTTTTCAATTAAAATTAAACAGGTTTTCTTTACTGTTATAAAACAAATTACTCAGAATTTGCTAATTAAGCAATTCAGTATATGACAACGAACATTTTGTTTATGTCTTGTTAAATTGAATAATTTAAATGAAACGTTTATTGTAATGAAATGAATATGTATAATATTGAGAAATAACAACAACAATAAAATTATAAGTTTTTATGTTAAACATTTTCCTGATTTTATGTGAACCCTAACACGTATATACATGAGTATGTGTGAATTAGTATAACAAGAAATTAAAATTTAATTTAAGTGGTGATGTGATGGTTAAATGGAATGTTTTTTCAAATAAATTTAAAAAAAAAACTGTATAATTGTTGGTAATAGCTTTTTAAAGTATAATTTAGTTGGTATTTAACAAATATATAGAGCATTAACAATAAACAGAAAACAAATAAATTTTTAAATTAAATTAAAAAAAAAAAGAGAAACAAAACAAACTTAAATAACACTTATTAAAGATTTTTGTTTACGCTTGAAATAATTAAAAGTTTGGTTACACGTGTCTGTGCATGTTATTTTTTGTTTAATTATATTTTAGCTCAATATGCGTAGAAATTTTAGTATTTTCACTAGATTGACATGAAAGAAATAGTTTGTAAAAATGCCCCCTTACCAGCTCATTTACTTCAATAGTGTCATAACTTCAAATAGGTTTTTTAAGTTAATTTATAGACTTTTTATTAATAACCTATTTTATATTTTAAACATTATTATTTGCACAAGCGGAATTCACTCTTGTTGGCGTATGGGCAATTAAAGCAAATTTGCACTTATTTCTTGCTACAATGCATGAGAGATCATTTCTAAAATTGTAGTAAAAAAATTAAGCACAGCTGATTTCATAGAGAACACAATATGGCATATTATTGCCGCAACAAGCCGTTGTTAAAATTTGCAATATAAAACATACGAGTACTCCAGCTGTTGTACAAACTTTCTTGTGATTTGGTATCAACTTCTGCAGCTTTAATTTTCTTTTACTTTAGCAGTTTTTTTTAAACAATCTTAAATTAAATTTAACGCTAAGTTGGTAATTTACATTTCGCCTACCACCGCCGTTAAACCTAATAACTCTGAACTTTAGTTGTTTGTTTTGTTCAGCTGTTTTGATGGTGCAGTTTTTTATTTTTCTTTTCGCAATGATTTCCAGTATTGCCAATTTTATACAATAGTGCAAATCACAGTTGAATATATATTATTTTTACCACATTTACAATATCTGCATGACTTGCCAGGGTAGTTTGCCTTTAACTTTTCCATAAGATAGCAAGCAAATTGCAAACTTTAAATGGTTTTTCTGCAAAATAATATTTTTTGAGTTATGACACTATTGAAGTAATTGTACTATAACAAGAGCTGTTGTGTAAATTAAAAAAAAAATTTGAAGTTAACAAACTGGCTTTGTGAGAATATGGGAAATTTAAAAAATGTAAACTTGTATCACTTTTAAAAATAAAACCTCTTTTGTTAAATCAACTTTAAGGTTTTGTTTTTGTGGAACTTGTACTCTAGGTAAACTGTCCATTAGTTAAGAAAACAAAATTTTAGACTTTTGAAACTGGGTTTTTTTTTGTTTTCAAAACGCTTATGAATAAATAAATATTTACGTTAATAAAAAAATATATGTAGCAACGTTGGTATATAGAAAAAAATGATTAAATTATTTCATTTAAGTATTAATAATAATTATTTCACGATAAGATAAATTTCAGAATTTTTTATAGATTTCTAAACGCACGTAATCTCGATTAAGTTACTGTGGCAGAGAGACAGAGAGAGACAAGGAAACTGTTACCATAACCAGAGGCTTCTATATAATAAAGCGAACAATAAATGTTTTTAGCAAAAATGTAATTTTTGAGTATTTTAGTGGCAGATTACAAATTTAGAAGACCTCCCCTTTAATCTTCTATGGTTCGTCCGCAAGTCACTAGAAACCTTTAGAGCAACAGCACTGGGGTATATGGAAATTTAAAAAAAAAAAAAAAAAAAAAAAAAAAAAAAAAAAAAAAAAAAATTTAATAGTCCAAATTAACTTCTGAGTACATGGGCGGTAGATTACAAATCTAGACGACCTACGCTTTAAAATGATGTCTATCACATCCCGTAATCTTTGTGAGAAGTCAACTTATTTATGCATATTTCTCCTAAACATATTTATAAATACTCGTATGTCACAAATACTGAAAAGATATTTACAAATACTAAAAAACGTAAGGAGTTACATTAAAACATATTTTTGTTCACTCACTTCTGTAAATGAACATTTTTGCACGTTTCTCAAGGTTTTCTTTTTATATCGTATGACTAAAAATTACATACGTATGTATGTATGTATCAAACATGTAAAATTTAACAACATTTCTTTTTAAATATTTAAACATTCTGTGCAAAAATAAACTAAAGAAAAAAATTCTTTTCTATTATTTATGTTTGTTGTTCATTTATTTATTGTTTAAATAAAAACTAGACCAAAGCAATTAAAAATTATAAAAATAATGAAAATATTTTCTAGAAAGTATTTGGAATTATTTCTAGGTAGGTGGCTTTTCATTTTTTACTTACACATCTGTTGACACAAGCGATCAAACGTCTAGAATTTTTTAGTTTTTTTTTTTTGAAAATCACTCTATAATTTTAGTATGTGCTTTCCATATGGACTGGAAATAACACCTTATTTTGTGGCAAATATTGAAAAAAAAAGAAGTACCTAAACAATAGTTGTGTAATTTTAAAATTCAAAATATTTCAAAAATTCTTATTAAAAAAATGATTATTTAATTTATTTTTAATGAAAAATAAATAAATTATAAAGAATTTTATTTCTTTATAATAAAGCTATAAATATTTCAACTTGTAATTAAAAAAAAGTAATAAAAAAAACGAATAAAAAAGTCATTATTATGTGAATGAGTATGCAGCTGAGAACACAAATGATTAAAAAAAGAAAAAATTTATATTTGCAAAGCAGGGGTCGGATAAGGCTGATTTTATTTTTAATTAAAAAAATTTTTTTAAGGAACAATAAAATTCCATATTCAGCTTAATAATGAATATTACCCAGGATTTTTTTTCTATGGAAAATTTTGTTTATTACAAAAAGCTGCTCAAGTCTGAGAAAAAAATAAATAAAAACTCCCACGGAATTTTTATTCATAATTGAGCTGTTCATTTTTTTAACAAGCTTTTCAGTAGCTTTTTCAATTTCACACAAGCAAATGAAAAGTTCTAAGAAAATTAGGGTGTTCATACAAAACATTAATAAAAAAAAAAAAAAATACACAAATTTTTGCTTGCTAAAAATATTGGCATAATTAAAAAAAAAAAATGTGTTTTCTTTTTTAAGTCAATAAGTTCATTTTTTTCAATGTCTCATTTTATATGCTTGTATTCAAAGACAATTAAAGTAGACTTAATAACGATATTGTGACAAATTTTTACGAAAAATTTTATTAGTCTCTTTGAATACCAGCCATATTCTTTAAATATATTTTAAGAAAATAATAAACACAAAATTGTATGTAACTCAAATATAACGAAAACATTGGAGCTGTGTGTTTTTGAAAATGCTATAAGTCCACTTAAAATTTTTTTTAGCGCCACTAAAATTATCGCAATTTTTTTTAAGGGACTTATACCACTTTAAAAAATAACAGCTCATATATAAAATTATTATAGCAAGAATGCTAACAAATTGCAAACATTCATTGCTCCTCTATAAAATCACGTTTTTTGAATTATGACACTGTTAAAGTAAATGAGCGATTTACATATTATGAAAAGAGAAGAAAAAAAAACAATTTACTAAAACAATTAACAAACAGATGTCAAGTACATGTCAAAAATGCCAAAAAAAAAAAATTAAGTGAAATTAAAATAAACACGCCACCATCATTCTGACAAAATTTTATTATATAAATATTGATATTAATTGTAAAAAAAATCCTATATGTTCTTTGCACCCAGACAGCATTCGAAAGGCCGCTTTGAGTAAAAAGCTCCCAACTGAGTTTTTTTTTTTTTTTTTTTTTTTTTTGACTACCTAAAATAACTAAAAACTAAAGAAAAAATCTGTTGGGCCGTTCAAAAGAGACTAACATTATGCTGTTACTATAACACAAGCAAAACAAATCGTACAGAATATTTGAATGGAAAGTTCTCAATTTTTTTAGTACTTTTTTTTTATTTCATTTGTTTTTTCTATTTTTAATAACTTTCATTAAAAAAATTCAAGAATATGTGATCAGTGGGCTTAAGAACAGCCAATAAAAAATAAAAAAAAAATTGTAGCTGCTCGAAATGAATGAGAGACTTGATCATTTTACATCAGTTTTATTTTTGTTAAAAAAATTATGAGCGTAATAAAATGCTAACTGGATGCTATAACAAATTATCTGTACCTCTGGATTATTAAAATAAAGTCACAATAACAATTGCTACACATGTTTCAATAAAACTAAATTAAATATAAAAAAGCTTGTTAATTTAAAAAAATATTTAATAGTTTTTTTGATTCATTATTAATATTGCTAATGACTGGATATATTTTTATTTATATGCAAGTGATATCAAAAGAACAATCCAATCCCCTAAAAATGTTGTATGAAAATCACTCAATTTTTAATATATTTTTGAGTGTTTTTCATATATATAATTTTTTTTAACGATTCGATTGTTCGTTTCATATAAATAGCACAGTAAACTGTAAATTAAAGTATTACTCCCATATTCAAAAAACTAATGTAGACTTTAAAGTCAACGTTATCGAAATTTTTCATAAATTTTAATTTAGTCTGTTTTTTTTTTTTTTTTACCACAAGCTATTTTTTTTGTAAATAATTATCACCAAATAATGAAAATAAAAGAAAGTTCTTCATAATAAAATACCTTAATCTAAAAAAAAAGTGGTCAAGTCAACATACCTGAAAATAAACAAGAAAATAATATTGTTTTATTAGTATTGAAATTAATAAAACAAAAAAATTTATATTTATGCATCTTAAATTAACACATAAGGCCATTTCTGCTCTAAGCTTACAGCAACATTTATAAAAATAAATAATATAAAATAAAGTTAACAATAATTAAAAAATAAGAATAAAAAAATTTTTAAGCTTTTTATGTAAAAATTATTTTTCAAGTTGTTACTGATTTATTTTTGATTAAAAACGGCCTAAAATTTATGTTTGAAAATTTTATTTAAATAAAAAAAATATATATAAATTTGTATTAGATTATTTATCAGTTTATTTAAACTTTTTTAAATAAAAAAACGGCTAATTTATTAAGCTTGAGTTCGTATTATATAAGCTACGCAAGTTGGAGCTCAATATAAAAAAAATTTATAAAAGGTGATTTTATAAGAACTATCGGAAATTTAAAAAAAAAAAAAAACACATAAAATTCAGAAAAATGCATGAAATATTTATTTGGGTCGATATAATTTAATGTTTGAAGATTATTTCATGCAAATGTTGGCCGCGGCTGCGCCTCAAATGGTCCATCCGCTTAGTCCAATTTTGGCATACTCTTTCCAACATTTCGGCCGGTATCTCACGAATAATGTTGGCAATGTTGGCTTCCAGTGCGTCAATCGAAGCGGGCTTGTCCCTATAGACATTAGCCTTAACATAGCCCCACAAAAAATAGTCTAGAGGCGTTAAATCGCACGATCTGGGCGGCCAATTGACTGGTCCCAAGCGTGAAATAAACTGTTCACCGAACTCGCCTCTCAATTGGTCCATTGTTTCGCGTGCTGTGTGGCATGTGGCACCGTCTTGTTGAAACCACATGTCATGCAAGTCAAGCTCTTCCATTTTGGGCAAAAAAAAGCTTGTTATCATCGCACGGTAGCGCTCACCATTCACAGTAACGTTGTGATTCGCACCATCTTTGAAGAAATACGGCCCAATGATGCCGCCAGCCCATAATCCGCACCAAACGGTTGTTTTTTGTGGATGCATTGGTAGCTCTTGCAATGCTTCTGGCTGCTCTTCACTCCAAATACGGCAGTTTTGCTTGTTCACGTATCCATTCAACCAGAAATGAGCCTCGTCGCTGAACACAATTCTTCGATAAAAAAGTGGATCTTCATCTAACTTTTCAAGAGCCCATTCACCAAAAATTTGGCGTTGTGGTAGGTCCTTTGGCTTCAATTCTTGCACCAGTTGTATCTTATAAGGCTTCACACCCAAATCCTTCCGCAAAATTTTCCACGTAGTGGAGTAACAGAGGCCCAATTGCTGCGAACGGCGCCGAATCGATAATTCACGGTCATCACCAACACTGGCCGATACGGCTGCGATATTTTCTTCAGTTCGCACTCTACGTAAGCGTGTTGGTGGTTTAATGTCCAACAATGTAAATTTGGTGCGAAATTTTGTTACAATAGCCCGAATAGAAGCCTCAGTAGGTCGATTAAACTGACCATAAAATGGAAGAAGCGCGCGATGAACTTTCTTAACAGAGCACGCATTTTGGTAATAAAATTCAATAATTTGCAAGCGTTGTTCGTTTGTAAGACGATTCATGATTAAATTATAGACCAAACTGAAGATGTTTGACAGTGACACAAAATACAAAACGTGCGTGAGCTGTCAAAACTAGTGTTGCCAAAAAGATAATAGCAAAAAAATCACTCTTTATAATACGACTTCAAGCTTAATAAATTAGCCGTTTTCATAAAAGAAATTTAATGAATTTTTTTTATAATAAAAAGCTTGAAAACAGCTTTAATGGCAAATGGCTACAAGTGAAATAATTTGCATAATAAGGTCAGTAGATGTCTGCATATCGTCGTATGACTTCAAAAAGAAGCCAAGTCATAAAAAGTCAAATTCTACGAGTTGATTGATTATAATGCACTCCGTATTAGTTTACAGTTACTACAAAATGTTTAACTTTTTCAATTGCAATTAGCTGAAATATGTTGGCCAATCGTTTTCTATAAAATATTTTGATGGTACCTTAAAGCATTTATGAATTTATATGACGAAATTTAAACAAATGTTGGTAATAAATTTTAACTGATAGGCTAGGCTAGGTCAAAGCTTTGATTGAACTAGATTAAAGTCATTAGCAAAAATGTAAATAAATAAATTGATAAATTTCTTTATTATAAATTTTACTCTTTTTTTTTCTCAGAAGAAAAAAGAAAACAACAAAAAGTCCAACATTTCTTTTAAAAAAAAATAAAAACGTAAATAAAACAAATAAAAAAACTATAAACAAACAGTTAATAACAAGATAATCTGTTGTAAAATTTCGAGTTTTAAGTATTAAAAAAAAAAAAAAAAAAAAAAACAAGAGATTTATTTTGTTCATTCTCTTTAATTCATGCAACCCGGTTTAAACATCATTAATGTCATAAGAAGACGACTTTGTTGCTCTCAAATAATGTGAGAATTCAATGAATGACGTAGTTGTTTTTGTTGTCCTCAAAATGCGATCCCAAAACATTTTACATTACGGCAACTCGCAGAATACAATACAACATAAAGACGTCGAGTCTGTGTTTTCCCAAAAGACTTTTTTTGTTGTTGTAAATACGACTATAATTCATATAACTTGTTTAATAAAAAGTTATGACTCCATTTTGGTGTCATATGAGAGTCAATGTTGAAAACTAAAGCTACCAGATTTTTTACAGTTTATACATTAACAATGAGATTAAAATAATAATAACTGTAAACTATAGCAGTAGACTTTAAGATAAATTTATCATTTGAAAATTTTTTTTATGGAAACGAATGGTAAATAATAAATAAAAAATAATAAAAATAAAAGATAATAAATAAATTAAAAAACAAAATAAAAATATTAAATAAATAAAAAAATTAAATAAAAATAATAAAAACAAAAAATAATAACAACAAAAATAATAAAAAAAAAATCCTTGAGAGCAACAGTACTGGGTTATTTGGAAATTTCAAAATAACCCAAAGTAACCTTCGCACGAAACATAGAAGTTTGCGAAATGGGACATATATCATTTTAAAGGGGAGACTGTCTAGATTTGTAATCTACCGCCCAAGTACTCAGAAGTTACTTTGGACTATTTTAAAAATTTTTTTGAAATTTTCATATTTCTGATTACCATAAATTAAATATTTTTAATTGGATTTTAATTAAAAAAAGAAACGCTACCGAAGGCGTATTTTTCAAAACTTAACCAAATAAACTCGTTGTCGTTTACTATATACACACTCATTACATATAACTATGTAAATTTATGTACATGACGTAAAATATACAAACGTAATTAATTACAATTAATTAATAAAATTATTTTTTAGCTGGCTGACACATCAATAATAAAAATGTTTAGTTGTACGTGTGTATGTAGTGGGTAATTTTTTAAGCCCGATGGAACCTTGAATTGTACAGAATACCAACAACACGAACACGAATGTTTAGTTCCAGTGTAAAATTCATCATATGGTGGATAGACTGTAGCATTTTTTTTTTTTGTTTGATGGAAAAAATTTCCAAATTAAAAAAAATAAATTAATTGTTGAAAAAAATTGATTGCACACATTTTAAGTTCATGGGTAACACAACATAAATGTAGCTAAAAATGATTCTGGCCACCGCATGTACTCTTGAAGAAGCTCATTTTGAATGGCTAATTTTGGAAATTTAGACAGAAACTGCGTTAAATCCTCTTTATCACTTCTGTTTCAACTGTTTTTCAAATTAAATTTGTATATTTTAGTTGGCGTGATGATTTGCCAGGGAATATTAATCACAAATGCCAAAATGCCAGTTCGTTTGATAGTTAAAAGAACATCCGTAGCCAAAATGACCACAAACGGTGTCAATAGTGTATCAACCACGTTTGTGCTCACTTTGACAATGCATGGTGTCATATTAACAACACATTATTGATAACATACGGTTGTTGAAATGACAACATGTGTTGTCAATTCCAAAATGTTCGTTAACAAGTTGACACCGAGCGTCTTAGCTTTTTTTCTAAGCTAACAATTAACCGTTGTCGATTTGTAAACTCTTGTTAATAAATTTAAAACGGGATGGTGTGAAAATGAGCACATACTTTGTTGATATTACAACGCGATTTTTGGCTCAGTGTACTATCAAATATAGAAAAGTTCCAGATCAAAATAAAAGGAAAATGATCTTGTAATTTTCTACATTTTCATATAAGATAACTGTTTTGGTTATCCAGAATGTATTGAATTTTTATATTGTTTACACCAATAAACTATTGTTTATTTGAGCCGTTATTTTTAAAAGTAGTATAAGTCCAGTTTAAAACAAATCATTTGCGGTAATTTTACTTATACCACTTTCAAAAATAACAGCTTATTTCGTACTGCCATAAACGAGTCAAATCTTCTTTAATTTTTTTTTTTTATTGAAGTAAAGAAAAAATTTTTGAAAGCCTTGCTAGTGATCAAAAACTCAAATAAACTGAACTAACTGACAATTAAGTATTTAAAGAACACAAACGAGTTTGGAGTCTAAATATAGCAGAGCATAATCAGATCACTACAAAGTTATTTACGCAAAATTGTACAACTTTCTATTAAGTGTGTCAATAGATTCAAATTATGCATTTTTTTTCTTCACTTAGTGTAGCTGTCACTTGTCAACCTTACAGAGAAATAAAAAGTAGTTGCTTTTTTTTTTTTTTTTTTTAAAAAAGAGAAGCAGTTTTAGAAAAAAAGTTGTGTTTGAATGATTTCATAGTTTGATGGCTTCTCATGTGTTTGTTTTGTTTTTGATTTTTTTTTTTTGTTTTATTGTGGCAATACAAACATAAGTCTAACAGCAAGTATAACTAAAACACCATCAAATTCCAAGTGTGAGACAAGTTAGTCCCGGTTTACACATAACACCACACAACAACAAACAAGTTTTCTTGCTGCTGCATACCTATAGTGAGATTTTGGTCGAAGAGTTTGCTTTCTGAATTAGAAAAAGAGTCTCTCCCATAAACATAAACTTATTGCCAGAGAAATTGCTGCGTGTAAGCCGGTAATTACATTCGTCATTGCTAATTTGTTTAGTAAATAGTGTCTCAAAATAATTTTATAACATTTTTCAATGATTCGAATCGAAATACATAATAACCTCCCTGGTTTTCTGTTTGTTTGTTTGTGTGTACGCTATAAAAATTTTTGTTTTTTAATGCGGATTTGTCTAAATACTCTAAGAAATATTGTTATACTAGTTGACCCGGCAAACGTTGTCTTGCCTTAAAATTTTTATATATTGGATCTTCTTACACTAAGAAATCGTACTCATGGAGTAAAGAACCGCGTAAGACCGGGTAAAAACAGGTAGTAGGCAAATAAGCCAAATACCGACTATAGCGCTACCTGCCGGGCAGATTTGTGATGTTAAAATTTCCAAGATTATACATATAAACCTTCCTCTTGAATTACTTTATCTATTAAAAAAAAACTGCATCAAAATCCGTTGCCTAGTTTTAAAGATTTAAGCATACATAGGGATATAGGGACATAAAAAGCGACTTTGTTTTATACCGGCCACGCCCATTTTTAAGCCCACTTTTCAATGATTTACACTCGCAACTGTTCAAAGATGCTAGCAAAAACATGAGCCACTTTACAAAGTAGTGAACGGTTTTTTAACAATTAAAATTCTATTTGTAAACGGATTTCCCTAAAAATAGGTACACGCCTTTTCTAAGGATTCCGACTCACGTAATAAAAGACCGGGCCGGGTGAGACCAAGCAAAAACATCTAGTATTAACAATATTACTCAAGCACCATCATAGTAGCTACTTCCATTATAATTTCCTTATTTCCTTTAGCCGATCACGTGCGACTTTTGTACACCCTTTGTTAAGAATTTTTTTTTTAACATGTCGCAAATGATATGTGTACATACATACTTCCATACATATGTAGAATAAATAATGAACCAACAAAGTACGAATATGTATACGAACAAGTACGTACTTTGTAAAGAAAAGATTACTGAGAAAGTATGTCATGTTGGTATAAAGGAGAATAGCAACAAAAATAAGAAACAGCAAAAAAAAAAAATTAAAACAGCTGAAGCAAATGACAAAGTGCAGTACCCCCTATTCTATAAGTTAAGTGATTAGATTGTGGACTTGCGTTTTGAATTAAATATGTTAGAATTTTTTTTTGGTTTTAATTTTTTAAGTTAGAATACAAAATTAAGAAAAAATTTAATTTTCATCTACAAAAAATATGAAAAAAAAAAAACTAATAAAAAAATAACAAATAAAAAACAAATAAAAACATTTTTGAGTTCTGACATTATTGCAAAAAGTGAACAATAACTCCATGGAAAAATTGTTTACGTATTATTAAGTCATTTTTGAGAAAGAACTAAAGGGTGTTTTTATAGACGTATAGAACTTTAAATTGCAATAAAACAACGATGGATTATTCGATTGACATGAATTTTATTTATCCGAAAGATAATCTTGTGGCATTACATTTTAAATATGATTTCTGGCATATGACCGCCACGGCTGGCTCGGATGTAGTACAATCTTCGATGACTTTTTCCAACATTTGTGGCCGTATATCGGCAATAACACGGCGAATGTTGTCTTCCAAATAGTCTTTACATAGCCCCACAGAATGTAGTCTAGCGGTGTTAAATCACAAGATCTTCGAGGCCAATTCACAGGTCCAAAACGTGATATTAGGCGGTCACCAAACGTGTCTTTCAATAAATCGATTGTGGCACGAGCTGTGTGACATGTTGCGCCGTCTTGTTGGAATCACAGCTCCTGGACATCATGGCTGTTCAATTCAGGAATGAAAAAGTTAGTAATCATGGCTCTATACCGATCATCATTGACTGTAACGTTCTAGCCATCATCGTTTTTGAAGAAGTACGGACCAATGATTCCACCAGCCCATAAAGCGCACCAAACAGTCAGTTTATCTGGATGTAACGGTGTTTCGACATACACTTGAGGATTAGCTTCACTCCAAATGCGGCAGTTTCGTTTGTTGACGTAGCCATTCAACCAGAAGTGCGCTTCATCGCTAAACAAACTTCGGTTATAAAAGTCGGGAACAACGGCAATCTCGTTTTGGGCGCATTTGCAAGCGTTGTTCGGGCGTGAGTCTATTCATGATGAATTGCCAAACCAAACTGAGAATAAATCACTTGACAGCTGTTAAATCGGTCGCTATCTTGAACAGTAATGCCAACTTAAAGTTCTATACGTCTATAAAAAACACCCTTTACAACTTTATTAAAAATTTATTTCGATTCTAGCAAACAGTATTTTTTCGTTGTCACTTCGTTAATTGTGGAAAATATTGCACCACCGTCCCTGAATGACAATAATAAAGTTATAAGCGACATCAAAGTAAAATTTTTCTTAAGTCGACTTAAGCGATTTTTCCTTATTAGCACATATGTACTTCACAACACTAATTAATTTAAAAAATGTTATAAAAATTAATAATTTAAGGCCGGGTAACATCTATCATTTATACAAATTAAAAAAAAAATTTTTGTTATCACTTAAATAATTCTTTTAATTAAAATTAAAAAAAAAATTTTTCTTCAATTGGAATTTATTTAAAAAACTTTCGTCTATTGTTAGATTTGAAAATACAAATTTAAAATATTTTGCAACAAAGTTAAATAAAAAACACATACACACTAAGTGTGTGATAAATTTATTAGAATTGAATAGGAAAACTAATATAAATTTTAATTTTTAATGAAGTGACAATAAGATTTAGTGTAAGTTAAAGTTCCTAGCAACCACAAAAAATATTAAAATTAATTAGTCAAAAGCACCGACCAACACAAAACTTAAAATACTAAATAAAATTATTATAGGTTTTATTGGTATTAGGGTGGTAACAATTGTTAATTAAAATTTTTTTCAATCTTAAAAAAAAAAAACAAAAGCGGGAAAACGGGAGTTTCATTTCCGTTGCCATAGTCAGCTATTGTATTTAAACAAACCAAAAATCTCGCTGTCAAAATTTAAGCACTGTTCACACCATGAGTATGTAATGGAACTAGGATGACGTACACTGAAAGTATTTTGTTCATTATTTCAATTAATAATTGCATTACACAGGCCAAACAAATTTCAAAAAATTTTTTAAAAATAGTCCAAAGTAGCTTCTGAGTATTTGGACGGTAGATTACAAATCTAGACGACTAAACTGCTGTTTTTATAACACAAGCGATCAACTTTTGTGGAATTTTTATATAAAAATATTTAGGGTTTTGTCATACAAATTTTTAGACGAGTTTTACACTAGTTTAATATTTTTTTTTTTTTTTTTTTTTTTGGAATTCACTTATACGTTGAAGCATCAGAAAAACTCTCAAAAATTGTTACCATGCTAATGAAAATATCTAGAATCAATTAGAACTTTAATTAACTGATTTTTTTTTCGTTGTGTATTTACTTCTCGACAAACCTACAAGCGTTTATTTAATAAAAAGCAAGTATAAGAATATATAGGTAAACAAATATGCATGTGTTTGTAAGGATATGTGTGTTTTCAAGCACACACTCATATACACACACATGTACGTATATATTTTTTTAAATAGATTTTTATATTTTTTTATCAAGATTTTATTTGAAAAATTATTTTTTGTTAGGGCTTAATTTAGTTATAATTTAATTCATTTCTTTTTTGGCTTAATAAAACTGTTATTAACACACAACACACCTTTTTTTGCTATAATTTTAAATATTTCCACTTTTTCTATTATGAAAATTTATCGTATCGCTGGCAAAATTAAACCGAAATAGTTGACCGAGTTAAAGTTATATTTTTTTTAATTCAAGTATGTGTTGCGCTCGTGCTTGTGGTTGACGATCGTACGCGAAAGCAAGTTCTCTGCCAACTAAATGGCAAAATATTTTTAAATTCAAAGTTACTGCCGATAGCAAAATAATTTTTTTTCTGATTTTATTGAATGTCTGACTTCTCGACAGTTTAACTGTCGTTTAACTAAAACTGCTTGTATATAAAAAAAAAAAAAAAAAAAAGTTAAAATTGTTGTTGTTGGTGATCGGATATGGCTGACTGGCTGGCCCAACAACATTGAGCTTTAACCAGCAACACATACAGTTAATACTGAGTAAACTAGTAAATGAAGAAGAGAATTTATACTGGCACTCGTGTTTTCGGTATGTGTTATACAGAAGAAAAAAAAAAACATTCCACGCAAAGTACAATATTAAATATAACATCATCACCATCACTCACCATTGCTACGCCAGCTAATATTTGCAGTTGACATCGCTAGTGTGCTGTTCGCATTCAGCACAACAACAACAATAATAGGTATTAAATGTAATTTTTCAAGCAAAAGAAAAAAAATTTTTTTAAATATCACTTACTTATGAAGCGATATAAACGCATATAAAAAGTAGTTAAAATATGGAACAATTGTTAACACAGATATTTGATTACACTCTCTTTTCTTTCTCTTATCTCATTTAAAAACAGAAAGTAGTGTTGCCAGTGCCCAGTGTTTTATTAAAAATGGCGATTTTTTTTATTTTTTTTTTTTTTGGAAATAAAATAGAAATTTTATCAGTTAATCAAAAATTATTTGTAAACTTATTTAAAAAAGAATGGAATTTAATGAAACGTAGTAAAAAGCAAGTGGGGAAAAAGGAGCTGAAAAATTACTAAAAGTACTTCTACATCTGAGGGAAAAACCAAAGAATTTAACATTAGCGTGTTATTCTTTTTTAAAACTATTCACTGAATGAAACTTTAAAATCAAATACTGGGTGACAGTTTTGTTAATATCGTATAGGTTATGTTTAATTTTGTATAATTGGGAACGTTCATGATCTTAATTGCTACACTAACTGTTTTAGAAACAGTTTGATGAATTTTCTACCAAATGAACAGCTGATACATGTAAACAACAAAATAAATAATAATAAAATAATTTAAATCAACCAAATCAAGAGTACAAAATACAGAATTTGTAATGGATTTTTTCTTGACCGATATTAGACAGCTAAAATATTTCATGACGTAAAAAATGGCTGCAAATATGCAACTGTTGAATGGAGCGAAATTGCATTTCTAAGACAAACACTCAACAGTTGCACAATATTTACGTCTTATGAATGCACCCATTTGATGTTGAAATATTAATAAAATTGTTAAAGGAAAGGTAATGTCACCTGGTTTGCTTATACGTTGAATACCTGCCTGAGATACAGGATGCAGAAGAAATTTCACTTCACTCTCTCTTTGTCTCTCATAAAAAAAATTAATAATAACAGTGATGACCAGGACAACGAATTCCATGCACTTAAAAATACAAAATATGCTTTTATGGATAATAAAATATATTTTTTATTTTTTTTTTATTGCATATATTTTTACGACATATTTATTAAAAGTTTATATGCAGGTACATAAATCGGAAAATTACTTTTTCAAAAATGCTTTTATAAATTTCTTTTAGATCAAGTAAAGGATTCGAACATTAAACTCTGAATTACTTTACTTGAATATTTTTAAATATTAACAGTCAAATTCATAAGAAATATGTTCGTTCAATAAGGGCTTATTAAGCAAATTTTCTATAGGAAATTTTGTTTAATAAAAATGCTTATTAAATTAAAATATTTTTTTTTTGAATTTGGCTATAAAAATATAAAAATTAATACAAATTATGCCCAATAAATATGCATTTATAGCAAAATATGCAAAAAATATGCTTTTATAAGAAAATATGCAATAAATTTTTGTTTTTTTTTATAAATCTGTTTTAAAGTTACTGAGTAAAAACATGGATTTTCATGAAAATCCTTGCCCTGGTAATGACTATATGGTTTTTCATTTAGTAGTAAAAGTGCTGTTTTTTGCTTTTAAAGTAAAGTAGATTAAAAGCATTAAGTATTTTTTTATCAATTCTACACACGCAAGTTTTCCTGCAGAATTTTAAGATCAAACCAAGGCATTCGATATCGAGCAAGTTGTTAAGTAAGCAGTTTGTTTGATATCGAATGCGACAATTTGGGCTTATGAATTAAAGTGTAGTAAAACTTAAAGCAAGAATTAATACACAGTAAAAGGAATTTGCAAATCCTGTAATCGGCTCTTTGGAGTTGTTAAAGACCACATATGCAGGCGATATTAAATGAAAACGATTGAAAATAATATTTTTTTTTTGTATAAAATAATTTGAAAATATTGTTTTATGATAACAAATGCCGCGATTTGGTCTCAGATTTACAAGTAACATTTAAGCTTAATAAGAGTTAGTAAGGATATACAGAAAACGTTAACTACATAAAATTCTTTTCTGTATTCTAACATAGAAAAACTTAAGCATGTTAGAAAATATTATTCATTAAAAAAAAAAATCTTATCAAAATATGGTACGAATAATTAAAAATGTTTGTGCAATGTTCTGTTTTCTACCAACAGTACTAACCAAAAAAGAAAAAAACAATAACCGTAAAGGAATGTGAATTGATAAAGTTATGTTTGCAGAATGAGATAAAACTTGTGTGAATAATGAAAAAGTAATAATAATTATAATTAGAAAAAAATCAACACACAACACAACATGGAATAATTAAAATATTTTGGTACATATTTGTTAGATGAACAAACATTAACACAGGGAGAAAAAAAAATTCAAATTTAACATTTTGCTACATATTTTTATTAAAAAAAAAAATACAATAAAAAGAATTTAAAAAAATGTTTAATGAATATATAAAAAATGAAGGCGAAAGATTAGAGACAAATTTTATGTTTCTTTTAAATTCATTAACAATTATATTGTGATTTTTGGCAAAACGATCATGTTCAGACAAACGTACAAACACACACAAACACATACAGTTGCTAATTACATACATATGTATATCAAATGGTATGGTGACAGCAGAGATGAACATTTTTACATACTTATTTAGCTAATTATCTAATAACTTTATTGATTTTCAAAAGCAAAACATCGGAGAAAGGGTAACTGATGAAGGAATGATCTATAAAATATTAGGGAAGTTCACGCTTTAGTGTAAAATCCTTTGTATAGCGTGTACAAATGTAAAAATAAAATATATGTAGAAATTTTTTACACAAAACAAGAAAAAAATCCATAATCCTACTATTTTCTACAACACTTCAGAAATACAATATGAAAACCCAATTGTGTAGAACAGCTGTCGCTAAATGGTGTTAACTTTTAGTTTGGAATAAAACGTGCTGTTTACGTTTTAAGTGCTGAAAGCAACAATTATAATCGGAAAAAGAATAATGTGTGTGAAGATAAATACGTATTTAAATATGAAATTTTAGCTAAGAAAAAAACGTGTGCAATTACATTTTTGTCCAAAATGACCAGTGGCCCTGTAGAGAAATTTTCGTAAATTACAAAACATGATTTTTTCAAAGTCAATTTTCTGGAATCCATCTAGACAGACGCCTAACATGGTCAAGCCACATTGAGGCCAAAATCTCAGCTATGAAACTAAAAACTGCTCGAATAATGTGGCTAATGGGTCCATTTTCATCTCTATCTTTGGCATATAAAGTTCTGTTATATAAAGCCATTATTAAGCCAATCTGGACATATGGCATTCAGCTTTGGGGAACTGCGTGTGCATCTAACATCCAAAAGTTACAAAGAAGACAGTCGAATATTTTACGAACAATAGTCTGCGCCCTCTGGTATATAAGAAATGAGAATATCCACAGAGATTTAGAAATTCCAACGGTTCGGGAGGAAATTGAAAAATATTGTACTACGTACGTTCACAAACTGGCGACACATCCAAACGCCCTCGCCAGGGACCTGTTACAGTTCGAGGGACACAGAAGGCTTAAGAGAAGTGATACCTTGCGCCTAGTTAGAAGAGGGATATAACTTTTTTTTTATTAAAACGTAGAATATTCCTTTTATTTTAAGATTTGAGTACAAGTAACTAGTTATTACATTGGTAATAATTATTTAAGTTTTTTTTTATATTTTTTTACAGTTAAGACTTGGATACTTATTGTAATTTTCTTATAAAGATTTCATTAAAAAAAAAAAAATATTAATCTTTATTTGTGCTTAATTCCAGAAATTGTGTTGGTTTTAAAATTTATTCTTTTACTCATGATATATATAAAGATTAATATTTTGTTAAACTTTTAAATTCCAAATAGAAATTATTACATAAAAAAAAAAAAATTGTGGAATCTCAAAATTATTTTAGAAATGTGACTAAGCGTGACTTGTGTGCAATTCCATTTTTGTATAATATGGCCAATAATGTACCCAAGGGAGCATTTTTAACAAAATCAAATTTTCCTAGTACACAGATACATCATAAATCTCTTGGAAGACCTTTTTTTTTTTTTTTATTTAAATCCTTGCCCCCAGGTCCTTGTTTCTCTTCCTGAATATTTCACTACTCTCTGTTAAGTACTTTACAGAGCTCTGTAAATTGCAAAATTTAGCTATGTTAATTTCTAAGGTTTTGTCTTTGCTAAAATTTCATATTATTTTAACACACATCCCAAAATGTGATTAACTATTAAACAAAACATAAGCTGTGATGATGATAACCATGATATAACATTATATATATATGCCGGAAAGAGCAGGTAAAGTGCTTTATAAGCAAATAACAAAAATATTGTGCAAATAGAGAGCAAATTAATAGATAATCAGAAACAAAACATGACTTATAATTTAGCTAAAATTTTAAATTTTCAAATAAATTTATGTATTTAATAAATTTAACATCGCCTAAAATAAGTTCAATTTATACAAAACGTGTTAATTTTTGTTTCCATATCTTATTTTATATTTTGTAAAAATATGCTGAAGAGGCTGCACAAAGTTGGTGTGATTGTAATCCGATCTCAATCTTAAAAATACCAGCCGTTGTAATAAAAGTAGCAAAATATCAAAAGAAACTTAAAAGCACATGCATTAATATAAAAAAAAATATTTTAAGCACCTTTTTTTTCAGAATTAATAATTTAAAAGTTTTGCCCATGAGAGTGCTAGCAAAAATTAAAAACTTGAAATCGTTCTATATATAAAATCATGTTTTTTTTTAATTATAACACTATTGCCATAACATCATATTTATAATTTTACCCCCTTATCTAAAAAAAAAAAAAAAATAAGTAGATTTCAAAGTCAAAGTTATCGAAATTTTCATGTGATTAAAAAAAAAAATTTACTTTAAAGTCTACATCAAATTTGTTTTAGATAAGAGCATTAAAATGCAACTTTTTATTTATTTGTTTATTATTATTTTCCGTAACGTTAAATGTCAAACCACAAATTGAAATTATAAATTAATTACAATTACTAATATTAATATTTTTCAATTTTCAATACATAATAATTATTATTATAATAGAAAAAATATCTGTTTAGATCATGAAGAACAAAAGCAAAAAAAAACAAAACATGTGGTAGCTCTGTTATTTTAAGCCAAACCGGAAGTTATGAAAACTCTGTACATACTAATTCATAGATTATACACACACACACAAGCACATGATTCATTTAAATAAAAAAATATGTTATTTAAAGTTTGATAAAATTTTGTTTTAATATTTAACTCCATTTTTGAAGCAATAAAAATGAAAGCCATCACTTATTATTATTGTAGTCGTACATTTTTTTAAACATACATAGGATATACGGGCACTACAAATGTAGTAAGTACATACATACCTACAACCTATACAACAAATAATATATTTAAAAAAACACAGAAACAAAATTTTCACAACATTTTTAAAACGTGTGCTTATAGCTTATAAACATTTTTTTTTAATATCGTATATTTTATACAACAAAGATTTAATTATATTTAAACTACAACGACAACCACATTAACGCTTAAAGGTGCGGTACCGTGTGTACGTAACGAAAGTTAAATACAAAATGATTTGAGTATCTGCAATACTCAACAGTTGCTTGTCATAATGCAACTTATTTATGTTTAAAAATTGTCTGCTTCTTTCTTTTAGATATAAAAAAAAATTTTCTCATCATTTGTTTTGCTCTACACTCATACAAATACGACACATCATCTTTAGATAAAAAAAAATTAATATTATGATGATTAATGTTGCCAGAAACTTTTCTAAAATTTTAGAAAAAAAACACCAATATATTAAAAAATGTATATCGTTCGAAATTTCCATAGAATGGCGTCATTTCCCTTCTAAATCAAACAACTATGCTGTACGTATGTCAAATATGTATGTATTTGTAATCTTTTCTATATTTTAATTTATTTCAAAATTATTAAAAATTATATAATTTTCATTCCAAAACTTTTTCCACAAAATTAAAAACATTAATACTCTGGCAATCACAATGATTAACAATGACTTTCAGACTCCTGCAATTGTAGTGAGAGGGAGAGCTTAATTGTAACGCTAATATTACCAAAGAATTTAAAATTTTATGCAAAGCTACACTGACTGTAGAATATTACCATAAATAGACTTATCAAATATGAAATATTTCTTGGAATAAAATTATATTTTAATCAATAATTATTTTATTTACTATTAAATTTTTTTTTTTTTATTTTTTTTAATTAACTAATAAAATCCAAAAATTACAATTTTTAAACTTGAGCTTAGAAAAAATAATTTCTGAAATTTAATTAATTAATCAATACTTTTCCAGCACAGTTGCTCTGAGGGATTTTAGAAATTTCCGGACGAACCGTAGAAGATTACGGGATGGGACACACACCATTTTAAAGGGGAGCTCTTTTAGATTTGTAATCTGCCACCCAAATATACGGAAATTACTTCGGAATATTTTTAAAATTTTTTTGAAATTCCTTCATATTCTACAACAGTTGCTCTGAGGTATTTTGGAAACTTCCAGACGAACCGTAGAAGATTACTGAATGGTAGACACACCATTTTAAAGGGGAGCTCTTTTAGATTTGTAATCTGCCACCCAACTACTCAGAAATCACTTTGGACTATTTTTAAAATTTTTTGGAAATTGCTTCATATTCCACAACAGTTGCTCTGAGGTATTCTGGAAATTTCCGGACGAACCGTAGAAGATTACGGAATGGTACACACACCATATTAAAGGGGAGCTCTTTTGATTTGTAATCTGCCACCCTACTAATCAGAAATCACTTTGGACTATTTTTAAAATTTTTTGGAAATTGCTTCATATTCCACAACAGTTGCTCTGAGGTATTCTGGAAATTTCCGGACGAACCGTAGAAGATTACGGAATGGTACACACACCATATTAAAGGGGAGCTCTTTTGATTTGTAATCTGCCACCCTACTAATCAGAAATCACTTTGGCCTATTTTTAAAAATTTTTTTAATTCCTTATATCTTTATATTCAATGATTCAATTTTATACATTAAGTGAATTAATGGAATACTTTCAAAGTATTAAATTATATATTTCATTCAATAAATGAATATTTCTTTTAATTTATTTACTCGTAGTCTATTAGTGCAATGAAACGTTGCAAAAATGATGCATGCATATTTCATTGGATTAATAACTAAATTCAGAGGATATATGAACAAACTTTTTTTTAGTAATAAAACAAATATTTTTAACAAATTAAAATTTTTTTTTAGAGATATGCCTATAAGTCTGAGAGTGAATCAAATTTGCAGTATTTTAAAATCACAAATGCTGAATCTCATTAAATTTTAATATTTTTTTTTTATATAAAATTGAAAACTCAAGTTATAATTTACACTGTTTTAAAGGCAACCATGAAATATTTAAAAACAATAGAGCACTTGTTGCGTGACAAACAAAAAAAAAATTATAAAGTAAAAACAATCAAAGAGAGAACTAGGAAAAATTTTTATAAAGAGAAAGAGAACAAACACGAACTTGACTTCAACAGGTGGGTTTGATCAAACTGATAAAAGTGAAAAAAAAAACAAATATAAAATTCAATAATGTAAGAACAGAAAAGAAAAATTGTTTCTGAAACAATTAAAAACACTATACATAAATACCTACATATAACGTATAGAAATTAAAATTTAATGAAAACGAATAAATGAGGGCAAAAAAACAGTTTTGCTTGTTATATAAGAGATGATGTAGTCAGTCATTTAAATTACGTACAGCATGCAACTGTAGCTTTTTTTTTAAGCCAAATAACAGAACTTTTTGCACTGCTTTAAACAAATTCTACAGTGTCACATGTTAGAGCGTTTCTTAAACTTGAGAAAGAAAAATATTTTTCTGCTGTTGGACTAAAATAAAATAATTTTTAAAATTATTAGATATAACAAAAAAAAAAATGATCAAAAGAAATCTGTATAGTGAGAAAACAGGTTTTTCTTATTTATTTTGTATTTTAAGATAGACATTTTTACTTGTGTATGCAGTGTTAAGAGTTATACTAAGTAAGCAGCAGCCAAACAGAGTTTTATTCTAATAAACAATAAAACATCTATAGGTACCCACGGCCAAAAACAATAAAAACAAAAGCTCTCATCTTAACTATCTAACAAGAGGAAAAAAGCGTTAATTGAAAGGCAGAGTTTTAAAGTAAACAAAAATCATTAGCAATAAACTGGTAAAAACAAATAAAAAATTGGGCAAAAATCAAATTCACAGACAAAATAAATAAATATGTATGTATGCATCTATGTATGTAGCAAATTTTTCACAAGCAACATTTTATATACATACTTGGAGATAACCGATAACTAATAAAATGCTAATAAGGCGTGTTAGATTCTATGGCTAGTAAAATATTAAAAACTCAAATATTTTTTAGTCTTTTTTTTAATGTTTCCTATTTTTTTGATACTTATCAGATTGCTCAGCTGATCCCTATAAATAAGTATGTACAGCATCTGTCTGGCTTAGAAATGAAACAAAAAACTTTTCAATTATTGAGAAATATGTGCAGAAAGCAATATAAAATTATGGATTTTGAATTATGTGTGTGAAGATAAATACGTCTAGTTAAAATTTAAAAATATCGCATGCAATAATAAAATGTTCATATATATTCTTTACATACATATGTACTGAATTTGAAGGGGTTTACAGAGATGAAGCCATTCTGGCCAAACCCTTCTATCTCATGGAATGGGACCTAATCGAAAACAACCACAATGGATAGGGCTATCATCCTGGGAATACAGTTTCTCCCAATTGTAGTTGAGAAATTTTTTAGAAAACGTTGAAAATTTCACTTTGTACAAAAATAGCGTATATGTGGTCTCTGAGGGATGAAGGCTACTGTGGCCAAACCCTATGTGAAGAATATGTATGGGACACTTTTTATCGCATGCGATATTTTTTAAAAACATATTTAACTAGCCGTATTTATCTTCACACACATTTTTAAATTATGACACTATTAAAGTAAATGAGCGATATACTTATATACACATTGATTAACTCCATAAGTCACATATTAATTTTAACAAATGACGATTATTTTTTTTTCTTATTAAAATTGTAACTGTACTTATTCTAGAATGTATTTGAATTTTTAATACATATAAAGGAAATAAAAAAAAATAATTTCTCTATATTATTTAATTGTATTGCTCAACTTTTTGTTTTATGGAGTTAATCAATTTGTGCATGGAATGGCCCATTTATAGATAAATCTTTCTTTCTTATGACTACAAGAAATTGAAAAATGGTTACCACTGAGAAGCATACATAACTTTATAGATGTATGGGATTCTTTTAAAGATGTTTTTTCTTCATTTGCATTTTCAGTCATACCAAGTGCTATAGCCACGAAACAACTAATGTTGCAATGTTGGTGATCTCATGTTATTGAATATTTTTTACAATAAAAAAAAGAGATATGTATGTATGTATATGTAGTGACATTCAAACGTATATACTTATATGGATGTAGTATGTATCTGTTGATTTTTTGAAGAGCATTTTGTAATTTTCATTGGCATTGATAATTACATTATAATTTTTTTTTTAAATCAATTAGCATTATGTTAATGCTAAATAAATCATAAATTAATAAATGAAGTATAATGCATTATTTTCTATTAAAAGCAAAAAAAAAAAAACAAAACTGTTGATCTCAAACTCACTACAAAAAGATGAAACCATAATGTTGTATGGTATAGCATATAGGTGCATTTTTAGCAAAAAAGTTGTTTTTTAGTCTTTGTAATTACCACCGCTGTAGTTTCTTAAGTAAATGAATATGCATTGCTCTTCTCTGTAAAATATTTTTTTTAAAAATCAATTTATTGAAGTTATTTTTTACGTTACAAAGTTTCAGTAATAAAGAGAGGCTAAATTATACATAAATTTTTTTTTTTAATTCAATTAAATACTCATGTTTGGATGTGTGTATGTCTACTCATATAAAGCCGAAAGGAAATTAGCAAATAAACATTTTTATTGAGAAGTTTAAAAAGTACAAGTGAAACACATTTCATTAACAATTAATTTTTACTTGTTTTTCCATTTCATTTGTTGTTCATTCATTCTCTTAAAATAATTGTTTAGAAGCTGTGATGTACATACATAGTTGACGATTTAATCACGTGATAAACAAGTCTATTATTTAAACAATCAATTTTGTACTTTAGCAAAATGTTTATAAAAAAAATAAATAAATGCAAATGTTTATAAACTCATGAGTCATAATTTTTACCGAATAATATAGGTATCGGTATTTAAAATATTTTAATGATGTTTTATTGTTCTACCTTGAAAAATGTTGTTTCAAGCATACTTGAAATAGCTTATAAGCACTTTTTTATTATAAAATATTGCACATTTGTAGTGGCTTTCAAGTATGCTTATACATTGTTATAGTGTTTATATATGCATATATTTTTTTTTTTTATAAAGTGTGTTGGTAAAATAATTGCTCACAAATTTTAAATTTTCTATCACTTAAAACACTCTTTTTGTTATTTAAACTAATTTCGCATATTCACCACATTAATAAAAAAAAGTAAACAAAAACAGCTGTAATGGTTTGCTCGGATTTTCGAAGTTTAATTTCTTTATGGAGATAAAATGCATAGAGAAAATTCTTTGGCAACCCTCACATTAACAGATACCAGTTAAAAAAAAAAAGCAATGTCAAAATTGTCAAAAACTTCTTTAGCTACGTAAAAATGAAAGGAGACCAATAAAAGGCACACAAAAAAAGTTAAAAAAAAAAAAACGTAGAGAAGTAAAAAATGTAAAACCGGCACTTATTGCCAACATGACTCACTCCATGAAATTCCAAAATGCAAGCAAGCACTAATAATAAAAAAAGATGCCAACACGAAAGAAATGTACATCGAGCAAGTTAAGTTTCTCAAAAATTCTACATAGAATATCTTTTTTAACAATTTACATTCTAAAAGTGAAATTATTTCTTTATAGTATACAGACCAACTTACCTTTAGAGAAAATTCTTGTCGCAACTCAATTCTATATTAATATAATTTATACTTAGCAACACTCAATTATTTTGTAGATTTTAATAAAATGTTTTTAAAATAATTTCTGTACTTTTTTACACTAGTTTTTTCTTATTTCTTTGAATGACGAGTCGAAGTTAAAGGCGCGTTCTTTATAAATTATGCTTTGTGCTGGAACTTCTTTGTGTCTCGTCTTTCAGCCGAGTTTTTTGTTTCGTTTTTTCTACTGGTTGTTGCGCTTTTTCGCACTTTTTAATTTTAACACACACACATTCAAACTAAAACAACTTGTTTGGATGATGCTTGTTCTTGTTGCTTTAGCAAATTTCTGTCTATTGTGCGTTATTAATTTAACCAACTAGTTAAAACTTTTTAATATTATATTTTATAAACGTGTATAAAACAAAATTGAATGGAAGGAAAATTAAACTTAACCAAAATTAAACGTAAATGAAAATTAAAAAACAAACCAAATTCCGTAGTGAAAAATGACACGACTTTTTCGCAACTGGAAAAAAGAGAGCGGCGTAAAAATTATAGCACAGTTGGATATAGGTGTATTCAATGGGATTTTATAATTTTAGAGTTGTATTTTTACACCTAATCGTTAACCACAAATTTTTCAATTTCATTTCATCAATTTGATTCGGTTTATGTATATAAATATATATTTAAAAATTTTTTGCTTGTTACTTAGTTCCTGTTTTTTAACTAAATTAATTCTCTCTCGAATTGCTGGGCAAATAGTTTAAATAAAATTTAGCGTAGCTGAGTAATTTTCGTACGCAATTATACAACATATAAATTTTTCTTCAGTTAACGGTATAAATTTTATGAATCGTCATTTTGTATTTGCAACCCTTGCTTCAGTTCTAATTAACTTTTGTGTAGTGAGTGAAATTTTAAAAAAGTGTATATGAATTTATATATTGTTTTGATACTTTGATACATAAATTATATGTAAGTACATACATATTTTATTTAATTCTTTTACTTTATATTAAATTGAGCAGACGTACGAAACTCATATTATTGAGTAGTAGTAAAGTATGTCGCCTTTTTCAATATTCTAAAAATTTGTTAGCAATCTCCTATAAATAAGGTTTCTGATTAGATTTCACTTCTATATTTTTTACAAACTATGCCTTTTTCAGATTTCCTATAAGAATATAAGATAATGAAATAAAATTTTACAATAATCAGTCCAATCATGAACACAGAAGCCCCTGTGTTATGAATTGTGTTATTAAAAATTTTTTTACAAAATTAAAAAAAATGCTTACGCAATTATTCATAATTCTCAAAACATACAAAACAACAATGAAATAATATCTTAATGAATTGTGAAGTAGATAATTATTAACATAATAATTCCTAGTTTCAATAAATGCAAAAGAAAATGCTTTCATCATGTTATCAAAGTTGAAAGAATATATTAATAAGCTTTAAAATGTTTATTCTTAAATTGTTTAGTTTTTTTTCCTCACACATAGATATACATACATAGGAAAAGATAGCTGAAACTTAAAGAAAAAAGGATTACATATAAATGAAATGTAAAAAAGTAAGACTTAAATGTTATAATAGTTTTCGCTTTTAATCGGCTTTGTCATCAACATCGGGTTTAGCAGAACTTTCTCCAGTTAATGGCTGATTAATTTGAGGTTGGGTATTTGGCGCTGTTGGTGGAGCACCAGGTGGGCCAGCGGCTGGTGCAGCAGGTAATGGCTGTTGTTGTGGTGGCAATGGATGTCCTGCTGGTGGTACACCGGGGGGTGGCTGCTGTTGAACATAAATATCATGGGGTGGCATGTGTCCTGGAGGAGGTAAACCTGGTCCACCCTGTTGTGCCGGTGGAAGTTGTGGTGCAGAATGTTCTCCATAGTGTATTGGAGGCTGTGGAGGAGCAGCACCATTATGTTGTGGTGGTGGTCTAGAGTTCATATAATGTGAACCGGGAGGTGGCGGACCATAAGGTTGTTGATAATGTGAGTATGGTGGATATTGACCATATGGTTGCTGGGGTGGCGGCGGATGTGCCCCATATTGTGGTTGATAGTAGGGTGATCGTGTCGGACCAGACGATGGAGGTCCATATTGCGGATAGGTAGCATGTGGCGGCATTGCGCCCATTGGCTGATGGGTTTGCATGTGTGGAGGTAAATGGGATGGTGGTGGCGGTCCTCCATGCTGTGGAGGAGGATGATGAGCGTGCATAGGTGGCATATTAGAGGGTGGAATCTGCTGCTGTGCAGGAGGTTGACCTGCTATATTTGATGGTGGTACATGCTGAGCAGCTGGAGGAGCTGCACTGGGTACACCACTTGGAGCTGTGTTTATGGAAGTAGGAGGTGCTATGCCCACTGGGTGTGGAGGACCTTGTGTGGCCGGTATAGGCTGTTCAACGGCTGGTGCAGGCGGTGGTAGTTGAGGAGGTTGTATTTGCTGTTGTTGCGTTATTATAACAGGATTTTTTGTTACCTTAGATTTTGCATGCTCTTTGATATTTTCTGCTTTATGTCCCTTTGTCATTTCCATAGGTTTATGTTCAACTTTTGGAGGAGGAATAGGTGCAGTTGGCTTAGTTGGGGGTTCTATATCCATAGGCTCTGGATCAGTCTTACTACCAGCCTCGTGTGGTGATTTAGTTTGAGTAGCAGATGGTGCAGTTGGAGGTGGTGCTACACCATTCCCTGCATCTTTTTTAGCTTCGGCTGTAAGTGAACTATTAGCTGCAGCTCCTGTTGGAGGGACCCCGGGGGTCGACTTGCTGGTAGCTGCACTAGGATCATCTATTAGACGTTGGCGTTCTCGTTTCATTTCTTCATACATACGTTGTACCATCTTTTGAAAAGTTTCATCATCAACTGCAGGTTTGCAATGACGTTTTAATTCTTCTTGAAATGCCAAGCTGGACTCCATCATGCGTTGCTTTTTGGCTTCAAATTTTTCTTCCATTTGTTGTAATTCTGCTTCAAGTTTTGTTTGATGCATAGTTAAGGAACTCACTTGTCTCTTCAGAACTTGCATCCTCTGAGTTGTAACTACAGAACGCACATCTGGCACCACAGCATCCGAAAATATTTCATTTATTAGGCGATGATTACGTAAATATCTTGCATACGCAACATGTTTAAAAGAATAGCCGTCATCTTGATCATCTTCGTCTTCTGCTGGTTGAATGTCAATACGTCGTTCCTGTTGTCCCTTTCCACCACCACCTCTAGTAGGAGTTTCATGCACATCACCATCTGCTTTGCTCTTGCTCTTGGCAGCCAAAAATGCTAAATATGCTGGAGAATTATGATAAGCTTTTAAATTCTTCTCATACTCTGCTTTATCTGCCTCATACTCATCTACAAATTCTTGCTTCTCTTCATCAGTCAGTTGCTTCCACATTGCACCTATTTTCTTACCCAGTTCCCATAATTTTAGATCTGGATGTAGAGCCTTAACACTGTCCCAAATTTTTTTGGAATATCGCATGTATGGCAAAATTGGTTTTTCTGGGGGTTTAGGAGGTTTTGGAGCTCGACTTTCTGATTGGTTTTTGCTGCTAGAAGATTTCCCAGCTTTTTGTGGTGTAAACGCAGGATTGCCATAGTTACTGTGTGTAAAAATAGGTGTATTATCTTTAGTACGTTCAGATCCACCACCTGTGCCTGAAGACCGAGATCTGCTACTTCCACCGCTCCCACTTCCAGTTGCTGGCGTTGTTGGTTGCGCCGGTGCAATCTGTTTATAGTTGCTGGGTAAAGACATCGTAGCTTCACAGTTCTAAAAGACTCAAATGTAGGTACAAATTTTATGTATTAAAATTTTTATGTTTTTTTACATGAACCACACAAAAATGATATACTTGTCAAAAAGAAATCGGCGACGCCATAATGCTATTACAATCTGTCATATTAATAACAAGCACATAGATGCACTAATTAGTAGGAGACCGTAGTACAATCGACTGTCAGCAAAATATTTGCTAAATAAAAAATATAATATATTTCAGTAGTAAATATAACAAGAGCATAAATTTGAATGTACAAGTAATTAAGTAAATACTAAAATTAATAGTCAACTTATATTTATGCAATGGGATGACGTCTGTGTCGGTGGGACAAAAATGTGCAATTTTTACTATAATTGTATAAATTAAATACAGTCTGGCAACTACTTAGATTGCCGTTAAAACACAGCTGTGCAGTTGGCCAGAAAATGTTTAGACAGACTACTTGCTTAATAAGAAATTTTACGAAATATCAAAGAGGTTTGAAATGTTTTGCGGAAAGAATATGTGGACGAATTCTACACTCATCAGTAACTTCAAGCACAAAATTAAAATTAGTAACAGTTCGTCATTGCTCCAATACAAAACCTACGGAGCATGTAGTCGATTCTGTACTGGATCATGCAACTTATGAAAGAGTTTGTACCGAGACGATGGACGCCCTTAACGATTATTTAGAAGAAATACTAGAAAGCGTAGACATTTTACCTGGCAGTGATATATCTTATAGTGTAAGAATTCCTTTTTAGTTTTATTTACAACTACATCCATACATATGTATATAATTTTTAACAAGACTATTTCTTTGAAAAGGATGGGGTTCTAACTGTTAAATTGGGCTCCCAATATGGTACATATGTAATAAATCGTCAAACTCCCAATCGCCAGATATGGTTAAGTTCGCCAACCACTGGTCCTAAGCGTTATGATTTTGTGGGACCTGCTTCAGGTGAGACCGGTAAATGGATTTATCGTCATACCGGTGAATCGCTGCACGAACTATTAAAAAATGAATTGCAAACAATATTCAAGACACAGAAAGTTGAATTTGAAGATTTGCCTTATGGTAGATAAATGAATAAAAGAAAAGTAATAAATGCAACATATACTTAAGCAGGCAAACGTTTCATCAGTTCTTGCAATAATTGTTGTTGTTGCTCAAAAGCTTTTTCTTGAATTTGTAAGCGTTTTTCTAGTAGGCACATTTTTTCACGATGCCTCCGCTCTTGTTCTTGGTTATAGTGATATAAGTTGAAATCATTGATTTTTGTACTGGAGCAGAAAGGCTCTTGTACAATATCATTATAATCAAAGTATTCATTTGATTTTGCCTTTGTTTGGAGTGGTTCTTCGCAAGGTTCGGAATCCAAACGAATTCTTTTAGTGCTAGGTTTTTCCTCTATTGAAGTTTCTACACTCTTCACTTGATTTAATACAATAGTTTGTCCAGTTTCTTTTTTACTTGTTTCGCTGTCAGTTGGTTCTTTGTTATCGTTTAATTCTCCATCTTCCATGGCTTGCAATTCTTTTTCTACCATATCTATGAATTCATGCTCTTTATGAACAATTTCTTTATTTCTAAAGTCATTTAAATGGTCTTCATTGATTTCTAATTGAGCTGGCTGCAGTAATATTTCATCTTTATAATACACATACCGAACTTTAGCATTATTTAATCCCTTTACTATATTTTCTACTCCAAAATCTCTATAAATATCGTGCAATTGATCAAAATACTCGAAGTTTCCAATATCCTCCTTACTACGAATAGCAAAATATTGTGCTCTTAATAAACCATATTTGTGTTGTATTTGGGGCTCACTAAATTCAAAGAAACTTTCTTGCATATCCTTAGCAATATCACGCCACACCTGAGTTACGTTAAGATTTGCATGCCCAGTATTTACTATACTTTTATATTTAATTTTATATAAATCCAACAAGCAGTGTATAGCATTTGGATAAAAATTGTCTTCAAATTCGTTTTTAGCATTGGGCTCTTCAATAAAGTCTTCTCCATTATGGTGTTCCTCCAAATATTCAACGTTTTCTATTTCAAGATCGTCTTGTGGTGCAGCATTCACTAAACTAGGTTCGTTGTTTACATTATATGGTTTCTGAAATAGCTGATTTTGGATATATTGCACTGTAACTTTGGCGTTTTGATTTAGTTTTTCTACAAATACAAAATTTTTAGTTTAGAAGAATTACAATGTCTATGAATTCATCTTGTATATATATATTTATTTACCTTTCATTGTAATTAAATTATTATTTTGGGAGAGATGTTTTTTATGCATCATATTCTTTGTTTAATAAAGCTATAAAATGTGACCCGGTGCTATAAAATATTTGTAAATAAACAAAATGCTTATACACAGTTGTAGTAAACAGTAGATTTTATTTACGGTATTACTCAATTACACCTCTGCTTACTAATTCTGCTATGAGCGGGGCAAGTAAAATTCATGTTTTGATTTATAACGAGGACTAAAAGCAAATTATGTAACTATTATTAATTTTTTAAGAAATGTAGTCTATGATTTGAAGCAAAAATACTTTCAGAGGCGAAAGTCCGTGATCTAAAAAAGTTAATACAACTATACCTACGTGAATAAATTATACATAATACATTTTATGAAAAATGCTTTTAACCGCATATTTTAACTTTTTTTTAAATGTTTATTCAAAAGCCAATGGCGAAATTTTAATTAAAAAAACATTAAAGTAAATACATACATACATGATTAGACATACAATTTTAGAAATCATATAAAACAAAAAACCCTCAAGCAAAAAAAAAAAAATCTTTACAATGATGTAGTACCTACATATGTATATTAAAGTAATTTTCCTCAAATAAATATTTGTAAACGGACGTTAGCTTAATTTTTTTTTAATTTAAATACATATTTCTTTTTATTCATTTTGTATATAATGCAGAATTTTAAAAAGCGTCTACAAATTATTAGCGGCCTTGACCATACATGTTATAGCCCATTTGTTGGGGTGGTATTCCAAATCCTTGCATGCCAAATTGTTGCATATTTTGTGGAGGCATTTGTTGTTGCGGACCTTGTGTCCATTGTTGATAGCCACCATCGTAAAGATTTTGATTGTAGCCTGCCATGGAATTATAGTAATTAGCTTGAGGAGGATTCATCTGATTGTAAGAATTGGAATAACCCTGTGGTTGCTGCTGTTGTTGTTGATAGTAATTCATTTGATTAGACGGCTGTTGTTGGTGATGGTGCTGCTGTGGTGCGGTAACTAACGGAGGCACTGGTTTTGGCACTGGTCTAGGTGGTATTGTTGCAGCATTCTTGGCAGCAGTTGATGTCGGCACCGATGACGATTTAGTAGTTGAATTGCTTTGTTGCAATGATCCCATAAGATTAGCAATCAAATTTTGTGTATCATTTAATGAAGTTTTGAGACCAGCAGGATTAAACGTTAAAGCACTAGGTGAAGATGATACCGGTACTATTGGTGATTTAGCATTTTTATCAGATTGACGTGAATGTTCTTCGGACAAACGATTGATATTGCTTGAGGCGGCTTTAAACACATCTTCAAAATTGTAATCATCATCTTCATCATCATCTAAACTAAATTTATTAGGATTAACGCGTCGTCGGCTGTTGTTTTCCTCACCATCGTCTTCTGTACCTGGAGGACCCCCATCTCTACTTTTCCTGCTGCTAGATGGAGGAGAATCGTCCATTCGGGATGTTGAACGTGACGGCGAACTATCTGAAGTTTTAGGTTTGTTAGAGTACTCCTTATTGCCTGTCAAATCAGAAATATTAACAAATTTTCTTAGCTTTTCGACGCGTAGAGGATCGACTGATTCTAATTTCTTCAAATGGGCAATTAAATGGTGTTGTTCCTCATTTGATAAATGTTTGAAATTCTGTAGTAATGTTTGTAAATCAGAATCTGTTAGTGATTCCAACATATTGCTATTGCTATCATTTTTCGATTCTTTATCATGTTCTGTTGCTTCACTTTCTAACTCATCTTCCACTTCTTGCACTAAGGCAGACATTTCTTCATTTTCCAATAAATCATTAACTATTGCTGGCAAATTGGCCAAAGTAAATGAATGTGCTGGTACCTTACGTGATATACCCAACAAAGGCAAAATGTCATTACAATACAAAGGCTTACCATCATCTTCACGCTTAGGTTTAGATAACTTGACCATTAAAAGAAACAAATAAATTAATTTGTCCATATCGGCAGTGGAAACATCCTCACGTCCTTGCATTACTAATGCAGCCGCCATTTTACTGGCCACAATTTGGCGATCAAATGGCAAGTCTTTGATATTAGGACCCGAAGAGCTTTTACTTGCTACTCTTTTTGCTTTAGATAAACCATCAGTATTTTTTTCATCTTGGTCTCTATCAGGTGCTTCACTTGTAGGTGCTACGTATTAAGTACACAAATGTTTGTAAAAAAAAAAAGAAAAGAGAAATTGGTTATTTAATATCTCATTGTTGTGATAAAAAAGCTTTTATAAGTTACTTATTATTTTGGGAATTTAGTCAGTTTTTTCTTTGTTTTAATCCTTGTGATTGTATTAGCATAACAGTAAATCAAACAATTTCACACTTAACTTGAAAAAAAATTATTTTTTTTCGTGTTCATAACGGAAAAAACACAGTACCGAAAATACAAAATATCAAGCACCTGCAACACTTCACAGATTTAAAGGCAAAATTGAAAAGTTTGTTAAACAAACTTTTTTTTATATTGTAACATAGAATGATAGGTATGTATATGTGGAATGTTTTATCTAAACTAGTTATGATCAATTAAAGAGAGCAGAGAACGCACTATTGAAAACGTTTACGAGTACAAATAAAGTTAACCGTTTTCGCCGTAATAGTGACTTGAAGTAAAAAATGACGATGTTATTTCTTTTTAATGCTGACTTAATGAATGTCATTATTGAATTAAGCTTGTACATTTTTTTACTTCATTTCTTTTTCACTTTAAATTTCACTTTTAAATCCGGTTAATATTAAATTTTTCTTTTTATTATTTCTAAGAATACAAAAAAGGTTATTACTTAAAACACTATATTTAAAAAATCTTTATTAATGATTAACAAGCTATTTATCAAAAACGCACAAAAAATAAGGATAATTTCTTAAAAAAATTAATAAACAATCTCTTATTGATTCACAAGCATATATTAAAAGGGAAATTTGCAATTCCAAGCATTATTTTATTCTGACCTCTACAAAGAGATCAGTCAGTTACAAAGCAACTTAAAAAAAATATCATTTTGATTTTTAAAGCACTAAGAATTTTTCAATTCATTTTTTATATCAACACAACACGATTTCGTTTAAAAAAGTAAGTCACAAATCTATGTTGATTTTCATTGTCAATTTCATTTTTATTAAAAATGCACAAGTACGTAATTCCCAACGATATTAAATTTCGAAACAAAATAATTCCAACACCATCTTATCACTTTCAATTCTTACCACCAATAAATGCTTCCTTGTAATATTAAAAAAAAACTTCCGTAATTGTCGGCGCAATTTTTCAACGAAATATACACGCTTTATAAAACACTTAAAATAAAAATACCCGCAATTAAATTGACTGGCCAGTTCAATCGAATTAGTTTTACGAATCTTACGAACTAAGTTAATTTTACTAAAATATTGTTTAGTGATAATGGTTAATACTTACTGCTTGCTAAATTTAAAAGAAAATTTTAAATATGTACGTAATTTTTAAGCTGTTTTCAACTTACCTTTTGAAGTCACTTGATGTATGACAGCAGCTATATTTGTAATTGCCTTTTTAACTGCTCTAACTTTTTGCTGATCTTCTAGAACATCAGCAAGGACCAATCCTTTTAATTTTTCCTTGATTGTTTCAAAGAAAACGCAATGATCTTCATTCATTAACAAATCGTCCGATGAATTGGCTTTAACTTTTTCTAAAGCCAAAGCTTTTCCCAATAAATCCACTACTTTAGGTCCCAAGCTACCCAAATGTTCTTCTAGGGCCGTGAGCAAACGTAACACGGCGACAACCGTGAGTGGACCATCGGGTTCTTCATCTTTTGGTTCTTCTCTGGAATCTTTAGCAGAACGAGCATCGGATTCATGATATTTGGGTATTTTACTGGAATCCAAAATTCGATAGTGGTGACCGGTTGGTGCATAATGAGATGACATTGTATTCGTTGGTGGATAACGGGAGGGTCGTGAATAAGGATAATATTCTTTTGGATGATCCACATTGTAGTGTCTTATTGGATTATGTAGTTTTTTGTGCAGATGATGTTTGCTACTGCTTGACATATCAAACTCGTCCGAAAACGGGGAAAGAGAGCGAGAACGTGAACGGGACCGAGAACGTCTATTATTACGAGTACGGCCACGTTCACGGGGTGAACGGGAACGAGATCTAGATCGCGAATGTCTTGATCTTAAATTTCGCTTACGACGTGGAGAATCATCGTCACTAATATCAATAACATCCGCAGGTTGACTACTTTTTGAAATTGGTTTGGTTGTGGATGGTAAGCGGTTTACGGGAACTTTATATTTTTCTTTAAGTTGATCCACCTTTTCTTCAGCATCTTCGGGTAGTCCTAATTTAATTTTAATTTCTTTTTTCTTCTTTTCTACTTCAGTATTGAATAACTCCTTCATGCGTTTCGTCCAAAAAACAATCCATTCGGGTTTGTAATCATATTTGTTAGGATCAACTTTTTTTTCAGCTTGTAGTTCTTTATAGCGTCTGTTCCAAAACTTTTTCCATTCCTCTGGATAATGAGGATGATTTTCTGGGGCTTTTTCATACCCATCTTGAGTTTTTGTCATTTGTTTTAGTTGAATTTCTAACATGCAACGATATTTTTCCCATTTATAGCGCTCTTGCGCAATATGAGAAGCTTGCAAAGATAATTCTTTTGGTGTAGGTAGTTTTTTCTCAGTATCTTCATTGGTTGTCTTTATTTTAAAAGCAGGTTCTTGGGTTTGTACAGCCTTCGGTTTCTTTACTACTTCTTGATTGTCATCCTCCGATGATATCTCATCTAAACCATCTTTAGTATTTGTTACTGTTTTGCCATTTCCCTCCGTACGTGAATTAGTATTAAGACGCTTGAATCCCTTAGGAAACAAGTTGGGATCCTTTTTTAAATTACCTTTTTGTTCCCATAATGTGCGGTCAATTGCACTTAAGAAGTTTGGCCCACTCTTTTCATCAAAGTGATTCTTTTTCATTATTTGTTCAGTTATGATTGTTTTTCGCTTACGAAAATCATCAGCATTCATAACAGATACTTGCAATCGTCCATGATGATCTTCAATAGCTTCGGCCAAACTTTGAACAATCAAAATCATTATATTATGCGAATTTGGCTTATACTTCACTGGTTGAAATTCTCTCACTGCGGAAGGATAATGTTTTTCCAAATATTTCATACGATGATTAAAGGAGCACCAGTGATTTATAATTGTCCTTGGATCCCCACGTTTATCGCACAATGTGCACAAATAACCGGGCTCATGACGATCGTCTTCATGTAGTTCTATCGTGTATTCAATGCCAATTAGCGCATTTCCTTTATATTGATCTACAATTGGTTGTATATGAGGCGCACGATTAACCTCATCTTCAAAACCAGGTGGCACAGGTTCCCCTGGTAAGATATTCATTTTATTTTTTTGCTTTAAAACAACTTTTCTATCGCACTTTTTAAACTTTTTACACGACCGAGTTTCGATTTTCGCAATTAATAAAATCTACTATGATCTTTTTAAACCCTAAAATAAAATTAAAACTAGCCATTATTTGAGACAACTTACGCCTATTTAGGTACTTACCACCATATAAATTAGCAGTCGTTGTAAGTTTCGTGTCTTTGTCACTCTATTGCAATGTTTTTTTTTTCTTGGTACGATATGGGCAGTGTGTAGTGTTGTTTCCTGCTGTAAAATTTTTTATCACAAATACTATTATATTAAATAAAAACCATTACTAATATTTCACTTTTTTATTCAATTATTGAAATATTTATTTCATTTTGGTAAAATTCTGCATACAAAAATATTTAGAATGATATTTTATGCATAATTGCAAGAATCTAAAAAAAATGTATGCGGTGTTACCTGTCAAGAAAATAGTTTGTATGTGAAAAGCTGTCAAGCTTTGTTACGAAATATGTTAAAAGTTCATAGTTGTATAGAAATGTAGTAGATTTCGAAATAATGAAATAAAGTGAGCTGACGTTTACGGTAGGTAATGTAAAATAACGAATTTTTCAATTTGATTTCTAACTACAAAAGAGAAACATACAGCTACTTATTATTATTTATGGTAGCAGAGAACTAGATATATACATAATTAAAAATTAATAAAACTCACTAAGATTACTATAATCTTTATTATTTATTCATGTTCTACATTTCATTAATTATAATTTTTATTTTTGCAGTAATTCTAACAAAATCATATCTATATTATTTATTTTAATTTTGTAGATATCTTCTTGTTTTTTCTTTTGAATGCACTATTATTTTTTTAATATTTTATTAAAAGTGAAATCATTACTAACAACAAAAATTGAGATTAAAATTAATTTAGTGTTCGTTTTTTTTTTTTTTTATTTTTTTATAAAAATTAAATGAGTTTTTAAAATTTAAAAAAAATTTTTAATAAAAAAAATATTATATAATACTTAACGACTAACTCTTGCTAATAACATATTAAATGTTATAAGATTTACCTGCGAGAATGGGAGATTGGTGGTGGGAGTTATTTTGCTTTTTGTTGTTATTTAATCAGGTAAATCAATACTTATAATGGGTACAACTGGCTTCATGCTATCATTCTTTGCCGATTTTTTGCTCTTTTTGTCATGTTTGCTAAAATCACCAATGTGCACTGTGCTTGAAGATGAACTACCATCTAACGGCTGTGATTGTTGTGCATTACTATTGTCTGCATGATATGAAATATTGCCATATTCTTGCAAGAATGGCATGGCAGAGAGTAGAAATTGACTAAATGATTTACGTATTCCAAACCACCATTTATTTCCTCCTTTAGCACTAAAACTTAGCACAATTAAAGCAAAAATTGAGGCCAAAAGAGGGCAAAATATTACAATGTAAGGAAATTTTAATTCACCTTCCAGCTTGTCACATATAACTACCTGAAATTGAAGAATTATTTTTCTAATAATTTGCTCTGAAGAAGTGTTTCCTTTAGTTTAGTTTCATTTGAGTTTATTATGTGTTCTAAATGACTTACTTTTAAGTGATTAAATTGTTTTTAGAAACTTACTTGAAAAAATAATAGCGGCAATACTGCACATATATTTCCCACTGCGGCATTAAGAGCGGCTTTTTTCTGTTGCAAAGATATTTCACGAGTACGCATCATTACTCCACAATATATTATATTAAACAGGACACCTAAATGTGGAACACAATTATTTCATAACATATTTTTACAATACTTACATAATCTCTATTTTTTACTTACTAACTAAACTTATGCATAGAACAAGCCACATGGGCACAAATACTACTTCCCAATTCCATGTAACAAATTGATCTAACTTCAATGGAAGAGATACGAACTGTAAAGCATTTACAGCTAAAAATAATTCCAATTCAAATGAACGATCATGTTTAACAGCCCAAACACAAGCACCGACACTGGCTACAGAACCAAATATCAGAGGTATAAATACTAATACCCACAAATGCCGTTTTGAAGTCAAATTGTCACATGCCAACAATTCAAACATTAATAATATCAAATGCAAGGACAGTGATATTAGCATAGCCTTAAATTGAGTGTACGAGTCACCTTCAAGTCTTTAATAATAATATTAATTTTTTTTTTAATTAGTTCTATATACTTTAAAATTTTTTTTACCTGTAGTGAGGGTAGCGACACCACACTATTGCTCCAACAGTTGCCCCTAAGGCGGCGATTGTTTTCCAGACCCATAATGGTGTAAAAATAGCCCACCAAGGCCAATCTGAAAAATGGTTAATTAGGTCAAGTATTTAAATTTAATTGTTAAATAAATCGACTCACCTATATAACCATCCAATCGCAAAGCGAATAATATTACAAACGTGAACAAACTACAGTGCACTATGAATTTACTGCAAATGTAAACATAATTTTTTTAATTAGAAAAGCAAATCATGCATCGCTATCAATACCTACCTGGGGTTAAAATCTCGAAATAATGACTGTAAATTCATTTCGCAAAAATTTTCTTTTCCACTATATTTTTACTGATGTAATTTTTGTTGGAAAGTTTACTAGTGTATACCACCAGTTGCTTTAAAAATTATTGTTTCAGGTGTTATACTTTTTTATTATAAATATTTACACTTGATTTTAACAGAAAAATTTATCTATAAATTATTTATCATTTCCGTTTTTTAGTTTCATTAGATAAATTCATGTTTCTTTTAATATTTGTTCAAAAAATTTATGAATGTAGCAACAATATACACTCAGTTTTCTAATAAACTTTTTTGTTAAGGACAAATGTCAAAATAAACAAAAAAGAACAGAGTTGTGAAAATGTGTATAAAGATTAAAAAAAATTATTACTACCATTAGCAGCATTTTTTTTAACCAATAATTTTTTTTAATTTAAAAAATTTAAATAGTTTTAAAAAATAACTTTGGAATTTCTGCTTATGAGTAGAAAATATTTACTTAATAATTTAATTTCTGCATATGTACAACCTGGGAGCTTTCTGCGGGAAAATATAGAACTCTTGGTAATAATAGTTTTAGTAGCACGTTGTTGTTAAAGATTTTTATGCATATGTATGTTTATATTAATACAACATGTTGGTGGTACCCTGTGATGTTGGTAAACAAGCTTATAAAGAAATAAACAACAGCATTTGATGGCAAAAGAAAGTAAAAGTTTCTAACACATGATTGAAGAAACAAACATGTAAGAAAATTACTTAATAAATGGGATATAAATTTAAAAAAAAGTAAGATTATTCGTGAAAAGTGGAGATTATCATTGGTTTTTCGAGATATATAAAGGCAAACACTTTAATAAAAACATCTGGAATAGACAAATTATCATTTATCAATGAAAATGAAATGGAAGATACTGAGGAAAGTGATTGTTGCGGTAACTGTTGTGCGAACTGTGTATTAAATATAAAACAAACTAAATCTCATAGTGTGGATAAAAGTGGAAAACATAATATACTTGGAACATACACAAATTTCTTGTTACGAAACAAAACCTTACACCGGCCTCAGGTAGAAAATGTGTGGGAATTACATTTTAAATCAAAACACTCTAATAATAAAGCTTTCATATTGGTTATTGCTCCCGGATATCATGTAATGATGAGAAAAAGCTTCACGGAAATTGATAAGGTAAAAAGTAAAGAGAAAGATACGTGTAGAGAACGGAAATATTTATTACGTCCTTATTCACCATTTTGGTGGGATGTTACGGAAATGGAATTTAAAATTTTAGTTGATATTATACCAAACGGGCACATGTCTGACTATATTACAAAATTAGAAATAAATGATGAAGTAGAGTTCCGAGGCCCAATAGGTACATTTGAACATAATATAGATGAGAAAGGTGATAAATGCTTGTTAATCATAAGTCAGGGTATAGCGATTGCTCCAATTATACCAATAATAGAGGATATACTAAGTAATGAGTGTGACATGATCAAAATTATACACATTGCTTGCTTTCGAGATCTTGAACATGCTTACTTTAGAGAAAAATTATACAATTTTAGTAAATATTGGAATTATAAAGTACACATTTATTTATCAAAAGAATTGTGCGTTAATATAGATTGTATAAACAATTCAAAATGTTTAGAAATATGCAACAGTTTTAAAAGTAAATTATTTTATAAAGAAATGGTTGTACCTCACCGGTTAATGGATGATGATCTTCTCAAAATTGTTGATAAGCTGAGTTATAAAAAGGAAAACACTTTCATAACAATATCTGGAAATAGTCATTTTCAAAATTACTTTAAAGAGTTGTGTGAAACAGTTAATTATGGCTTTTTGAAAAACAATATTTACTTGTTGTAATAAAAATTGTTTTATATTATCATGTGATATCGTTTCTTTTTTTTAATTCGTAAGATTGCAGTTTTTCTAAATACTGCTTCAGAGGCAAATGTCACTGACATTGATGTTTATGAGTACAGTGAGTGGTCTGATGCGCTAAAAAAGGAGTTAACAGATCCATGGGCAAAGGAAATATAATTGTGGAATTTTTCTCGGCAGAAATATTGCTTAAAGTTTGTAAATATCGAAGCTGAGAAGAAAAAGAGTAAATTGAAATCAAAAGAAAAAAAGTTAAAAATTACGTTGTATGTGCAAAAATTAACCTGCAAAGCTGAAGGGCTGGCTGAAATAATTTCAGAAGCCTCTTTTAAAGCTCTTGATGATTTCATTTCGCCTTCTGCTGCAATAACTTTTGCACGGGCCTCTCGAGCAGCTTCAGCTTCAGCAGCCATGGCTCTTTGTAAGGCGGTAGGCAGAGAAACATCTTTTCTGTAGAAAAACATTTTGTTTTTTACAAATATCTATATATAGTGCGCAGTGAGTACATATAATTTAACTAACATTTCAACTCTCTCTACCTTGACGCCCCAGGGATCTGTGGCCTCATCTAAGGACATTTGCATAGTGTGAGATATAGTTTCCCTTTCAGTGAGTAGTTCAGATAAGTTACGTGTACCTAAAACATTGCGTAATGTAGTGGCCGCCAGTAAACGTGTAGAATGACTATAATTTGATACTTGTATGACAGCTTTTAGTGGATCACTTATGCGATAATAAACTACTGCATCCACTGTTACTGTAACAGAGTCCTTGGAAAGCACCTCTTGTGGGGGTACATCAAAAGACACTGTGCGCAAATCTACTTTGCAATAATCATCAACACAGGGCAAAACAAAAAATACACCAGGTCCTGCAATATTTAAAGAAAACATTGTTTTTAAATTTGCAATGTATGTACTTTACGGGCTTACCTCTTGCTCCTCCACTGCGCAAACGACCCATACGAAATATTACAGCTCTTTCGTATTCGGATACCACTTTAAAGCAAATAAATATTGAAATGGGAAATGTTAAGACCATAATAATTATTGATATTGCGGTGGCTAAAATTTCGACACAATTCATTTCTTCATTTTCGGCTGTTAAAAGAAAGTACATACAAATATAAAATCAATTTTTGATTAAAAGTAGATAATATTTTTGTATTCTGGCTTATGCTAGTACATCATTTTTAGGTTCATATTAAATATGTTTTTAAAGAAATCAAATTTCAATTTTTTTTAACTTAAATTTATTTTTCTACTTTAAAATACAATTAGAAAAATTATTACACTATTTACTTGATTGAAAATGTTTTCTTAAAATATGAACATGAAGATTTAATTTTTTTTTAATTGCTGAATTTATTTTACAAATTTACAGCCATATGAAGTCATTTAAGCGATAAAATTACTATAAAAATGTTTGAATTGAGAGAGAGAAAAAAAGAAATATGAAAAAATTTACATTGTATAGTGCAGTACAAATTTTGTGTGCAGCTATTTAATTGTATTAATGATTTTGTCAATATATCTGGGTAGACATGCAATTGAAGAAAATAAGATAAAGTCGGTAGCCATTTGTATAATACTTTTTATGTTGAAAGAAAAAAATTCAAGAACAATAAAAAAAAAATTAATTTTGCTACACGCGATATGATATGGAATTCAAACTGCATTTTGGTTAATGTCTGCTTTGTGATCATAAAAAGCGTATGTAGGAGATTGAGAATTTCAAAATTGACTAAACGCCTTTTGTGCTACACATAAATTATGCTCAGCTCGTAAGTAAGGAAATTCGTTTGTAAAAATCATGATCACACCCAACAGTAACAGTTCAAAAAACGTCTTATCGTGTGTTTCTCATTTCCTATACAAACCAGTGTTCACAGAAGGTCACAGGTATATGTATGTAAACCTATAGATCTACTGTCGCTTTTGGTTTTTCTTCAGAAATAACGGTTAGCGTTATCGTGCTTATGAATTTGATTTAAAAATTCAGGAACCAAATTATGTTCGATATAGAACGAAATTTATGAATTTTTTTAAATAATTTGAAAGTTGTTATTTTTTCTTAGTTCTAAGTACAAAAACAAAGGTGTTTCTTATTGCTGAAATAATATTCATGCTCTCCTCTAGCCTGAAATTTCTATTTTTTATAAATTTAATTATTCACAAAATAGAATTCTAACATACACACATACTTAAACAAACAAGCAAGAAAAAAAAATGATTTTGAATTGGTTATAACCCACATATTGTTAATCTATTTTAATCTAATTTAAATACATATTTTTGTGTGTTTGAATTTAATCAAAGAAATAAATTCTGAATGTATTGAATTCATTGATTTATTTTTACATTTTAATAAATTATAATGTTAAAACATTAAATCAGCAATTGAAGATATTCTGCGTGTACATTATGAATACAATTAGATAAGCACACACATAACATAAGTAATTAAAAGCTACAACAACATTTTAAATAAAACATTTAAATATTTTTTAATATCAATATACAGATTAGAGACTAATAGATAATAATAATTTTTTTTTGTTTTATTAAAAGTAAAAATAAAAAAAATAAGCAAATTTCATAAATTAAGAATAATTTACTTTCAATATTGATTTCGTATAATTTAAAAAAATAATACTTTTTGACAAATATTGCTAGAGAAATGGAAATTTGGGAAATGTAACAAATTTTCTTGGTAGAATTTAATCTGGGGCACGTAAACTCAAATGTGGAAAAAACCAGAAATTTTTGAAACCCAATAAATGGCTATTACGTGTTTTGAAAATCATTCGTCTTGATATCACTTCAAGTTAAGTTCGAAATTTTATGTAAACATCAAAGTCAAGTTTTTGGTGTAATAAAATTAACAGACATTAGCTACGTTTCCGTATTTACTTTGCGAGCCTGCGGATGCCCAAACTTAACCAAAACTGTTTCCGTGAATATATTTTTAGCAAGTGAGAGAGAATTTGAGAGAATAATATTCTTCTTTCTGTACAAAACAGGGCGCAAATTTTCTTCCGGTTGACTTGGTAAGATTGTAAAACAATCAGCGGCTGCAAAAATTAATAAATCAAATAAATAAATAAAATTATTATTATTAAAAAATGTTGAAAAATGTAAGTAAATGCCACCCACATTTATAATTTTCAAATAATAATAATTTTAATGCCGTCTTTTATAAAAATGTCAAAACGTTTTGCCGTTTTCTTTAAGGCTAAATAGGTATTTGGTTTTTGGTTTTAAATATTTTAGTCTCTCTAATTGAGTGTTATTTTTCTTTACTCTCAATTGCCTAAACTTTATCCAAAAAGTACGGGAACAGAGCTACTAAAAGCTAATCCCATAAACCCATAGCTTTTATTCATCTATCTAATCTTCATACCTGAAGTTAAAAATTAAAAAAAATTCAGTGTTTTAAAAACAATTTTTTTTTTAATTTAAATAAATTAAGTTGCAAGAAATTTAAATTTTTATTAGCTTTTTTCATATTTCGGCCAAGTTTGTTTATTCGGTTTTAAAACGTATAAAATTATGTGAATTTAGCTTAGAAAGCAAAAATAAATGTAAATTTTTTAAAACGAAAAACTTTTTCGAATTCAGTTTACAGAATAGGAAAGATAATTTGACTTTTTTCGTAGTTATTGATTTCTTCTTTGTCAAAAAAACAACATTTTAAACTACATACATAAACACATATTTATTTAAACAAAAACATACATAAGTTCGTTTTATGCACATGTTAGCAAAACTAAATTTTTGTTGAATCTGCTAGTACATAGAATTTTTTTCTATTGATTGAAAAATTTATATTTTATTCACACACTGATTTGTTTATTAATTTTAAGTTAAATAAAAAAGAAAACATTACTACAAATGGCATAATGTACTAAAGGTATTTACAGAGTGATGAACAAATTTTCTCACAAACAAAAAATACCATTTTGTAAAGTTTAAAATGTAATTTTTTAATAATAATAGAAATAAAAAAAATAAATATAAAAAGCAAGATAAAAAATATGCAGTGCTGGTCTGTATTCCGAATCCGAATATTTTATTCGGAAGTGAAAAATTCAGTACCTTTAAAGCACTTTGTGTTTCATTTAGGGATTTGTTTTTAAATTTATTTTTTAGCTGTTTGAAATTACAAAAAGAAAATAAAAGATTATCCACCAGTACATGTAAGTCTTTTATAACGGTATTAATTCGTTTTGTGTTATATGGAAACCGAGTTATAATAAACTTATAATTAATTCAAAATAGGTTAAGCTTTCTATGAAAACCCCATTTTGATAAACTCTATACCGCATTCTATGGAAACCACGTTTTCAGAAACTCAGAATTAATATAACATGGCATCTCAGAAATAATTAAATTCTATATAAATTAGACCTAGACGTTAAACTATGGCTTTCATATAACACCAAACATCTGCCAACATCACTACAAAGTCCGGATTTAAGCCCCATAGAAAACCTTTTTGCCTATTTGGATGAAAAAGTCCGGGAATATAACATTTCATCAAAAATAACTTTGAAAGCATGAATATCAGTTAATTTGGTTTTCAAAATATAGAAAAATTTAATTAAAAAAATATACCAAATTAAAGTATTTTTGTAGTTTTAATTATTTCTCACACTGTTGCTTATCTGCAAAGATTTCAACATTTCAATTTTCTATTAACAAAGTTGTTTATTTTGTTTAGTTTTTTTTTAGACATTTATGTTTATTATATTGCTGCAAGTTGTATGTGGTGGCTTTCCTAGTTTGGTGGTCCAAATACTTTCTTTTGTTCGATATAAACTTTTACCAGAAATGCTGTAATACATACATATATATATAAGTACTTACGTGTATGTAATGTGCTGTTTCCATAACAAAATCAATCAAATTGTCTAGCAAATTTGTATGAAAAACTCAGCATTTTTTTTTTTTAAATTCAGACGAGCTGATTCACTTGTGTTATGGCAATAGCACATACGAAAGAGAGTTAAAAATATTTAATTATACACAAAAAGCGGTTAATTGATAAGGAAAAGCATATACATTTTTTTAATGAATCATTTGTAACTGTGATTTCATTTTGCAATTGTTATTCGTAGTCACATAAAACTCACTTTTTTTTGCAGAAATTTAGGCATTTCAAATATTTTTTAACTCTAGTGGCATTATGATTATGAACTCGTAACGACAAAAAATATAATTCTTGAACCATTTGTCAAATATTAATTTTAATTCGAAATAAAATTTGGCGTGTTTCTTCTACAGCTTCATATTTTTCCAAGAGTTTAACGAATGGAAATATTCTAAATATTGAGTTGTACGTTTTAGATCCATAATTGTCGATTACCAATAACTAAACTTATAATATTTTGAAGCAAAAGGCAGTTTTTGGCTAGACTTTAAATTAAAAATTGAGTGTTAGGTTAAGGATGGATTATTTGATTTTAGGTTTAACTAAAAGCTGGCAAAGTATCTTTCAAAATACTAACTTTTACTATTCAGAACTTGTAGATAATAATATGGGGGTTCACGCTTCAGTGTAAAGTCCCTAGTATCGAGTGTACAAATGTACAAATAAAATAAATGTAAAAATATGTTTACACACAACAACAAAATGCCCTATCGTACTATTTTCTACAACACCTCAGAACTACAATATGAAAGCCCAATGTAAATACGTTCTACAATTGCTGTTGCTAACTTTTAGTTTGATATAAAACGTGTTGTTAATGTTTTAAGTGCTAAAAACCAGCTTATCTTCTTGAAAAATGTGTGGTTTTAGTATCACAATTACTTATATTTTATTGGTTTACAATTAATAAAAAAAAGTCGATCAGGCTTTGTAGCTAAAATTTCGTATAAATATACATTAATTGTAAAAATACTTCAAAGTGTGAATCCCTTACTGTAAACTAAAACAAACTGTCAACCCAATTATCAATAAAAATTTCCCGGGAGTTTTTTCACTTTTCCCTCTCCTCTTATTATAAACAAACTTCTCCCTTTTTTAACATAGCAAGTTATCTGATTTAGGGAATTTCCTCCCAAAAACCAAAATTTTCCAGGAAAAAATCCTTGGGAATATTTATAATTGGCATGTATAAAAAAATTGAAATTCCCCAGCAATTTGTATTCGTAATAAAAATCTTTTAGTAAATTAAAAAAAAAAAGAACAGCAATTATACTTAAGCCCCCTTTAAGCTACTTGGTAGTCTACTACCCTCACTATCAAGACCCTGGGTCTTTAAAAAAAATAAAAGCCGTTATATTTTTACAAATTAGTTATAACCTTAAAATTCAATTGTTAATAAAGCTCGCCCTACTTCATTATGACCACGAAAATATTAAAATCCTGCTTTAAATCTCTTAAAAGTAACTTTAACATTTAAATAATTTGTTATAAAAAAAGTTTACAAAAACCTACAAGTTTTAAGTCCTTGATATGTGCGAGTTGCAAAAGGTGACGAGGGTATATTTATTGTGTGCGCTGTGCGTACATCCGTTGTTGGATAACGTATAGTTTCCGGCGGAGAGTTCGCAATGCGAGTACGATTTATACGAGGTGAAGATGCAGCATTCATTATAAATAAGATTTTTCTTAATTTTATCAAGTTTTTCTTAAATTTTTTTACTGCGAGCTTTACCCGATGAATTCTAAATAACAACTAATCATTCTCGGCGTTAATAATTGCGTTTTGCAGGTTCTTTAAAACAACATTTTCATAGATTTACTTAGAGATGAGATGGTGATTGATTTTTGTTCACAATTACATAAAAATTACTTATCTCTGACTTTTTACTTTTATTTATTTTATTTTATTTTTATTTATTAACAGTAAATAAATTTACATATTAATAACATTATAGGAACTGGCTGCTGTGGCCTTTGTCCTTAATTAATTTTAATTTTACAATATACTATACAAGCTTTCTCCAAAAAAAATTAATAAATAAATAATATGACTATTTTATTAAGCTTGAGGTCTTATTTTTAAAAATTTATTTTTATATCGTTATTTTGCTCCAATTTGTGTATAATTATAATTACATTTATATCCTGAAGAAGCGAAATATCGATATAAAAATTAATTTTTAAAAATAAGACCTCAAGCTTAATAAAATAGTCATATTATTTAAAAGAAAAAGGTCAAATAAAACTAACTAGTAAAAAACTAAATAAATAAGATAATTAAAATAAAAATTGTGTCTACGCTGATCATCAAAAATATTAATCATAATTTATTATAATTTTATGTTTACGCTGATGCTTAGAATAATAATCGCAAAATTTATTATAATTTTAGCGAAAAAATTTCATGATTGATTTTAATTTATTTGTTGAGAATTAACTTAAGAGCACCCCAACCAGTAAAACAAAAGGGGCTCACTTGGATTCTCTGATGTAGTTCCTTAGTGATATCTGTATAAAAAAAGAAGAATGAAAAATAATAGCGATATAATGTCAAAGAAATGGGAGGCAGAAGGAAAAAGAGTAATAGGGAAGAGGAAAGAGTAGAAAAAGATACAAGAGTCTGTCACCTAAACCAATTGCTACTTCTAATGAAGCAAGTTGTTTTTTTGTGGAAAGGAGGGACAGGTTGTCACCGCGCGTGAAATGTCGAGCTCACCATGTTGGCATATCGACAAAAAACCCCCTTTATCTCCTCTGAATTGCATGCCATCTTTTGCAGGCGACAGCGCAATGAGGCCCTGCAGGTAGCACTCTTTGGAGTAAAGCTCGCACTGGTCCTCCAGGACGCGAGTTAGTTGATGGAAAATCGATTCTGCTCACATGGTTGCCAAAACTGCAGTGCACTCTACATACACAAGCATATTTTAAATGGCTTACAAGCACTTTTTGTTATATTTTTATTGTATTACACATGTTTGTAGTGATGTGTGGCTTTAAAATATGCTTGTGCAGTGTTTTAGTATTTGCTTCACTAGTACTAATTTTATATCATCAGAAAATTTAACAAATTTTTCTTTTACTTCAAACATTTTTAATATAATTAAATAAGCAACTAGTGTCATATTTTTAAAATAATTTCATAGAAAAAACATAGAATTTCGATCTATATTACTCTATATCGCATGCAAAAATTCTGGCACTGTATTTGTAAAGCAATAGTAATTTTGAGTATAAAAATTAAAATTTCCAAAATTTTCAAATCAGTCTAATTATGAACAGAAATTTTCCCTCTGAAAAAATTCAAAAGGAATATTCATGAACGGGCTAAATATAAAATAGAATTTAAAAATTATTCTAGTCATGCTCACCAATTCACGGTGATTTTTTTCACTTTTGTATAAGCTAAAAGAATGGAGGATTTTGCATGATAACGATAATCACGTGAGCGATGTGCACATCTCCATTTTAAAATGATTTCCAATGAAATTTTATTATCTACTACATTACGCTAACTGGAGAAAAATTATAAATAACAGCAAGAATATTTTTTTCTTTCAATATTTTTATATGTATGTATGTAGTATATAGAACAAGTTTTTGAAATTTCCAGCAATATTTTGTTTACGTTAACTTACAGTTTTCTTTATTGTAAAATTTGATTTGCATTTTACACCATTTCCTAATTGTAAACTGATAATCTTTATAAATACCTAAAAATTATGATTTTCCTCCTGTCACTTTTCTTGAAATTAATTTCACAAATAATCTCCTGTGTATTTGTAATTCCAAAAAACACTTTTCAAAATTTTTCCAACTCTTAAAAAATAATATTTGGAAATACTTTAGAAATGTGTTGTAGTGTGGAGATGAATTGTATATGTAAACTATAGAAAGAAAATTGTTTGTTCGTGTTGTTGTTTATACTTATGTAAATTTCTAAAACCAAAAATTAAAAAAAAAAAAAAAATAAATAAACCGAAATTTTATGTTATTCGAGACCTCAAAACTGAAATACTTTTATGCTTGCTGATTGCATTGCATTGAAGATTTAATTATATTTTGTTTATTTTTTATTTTTTTCTTTATGAAATGCTGAGAAGTAGAACAAATGCATAAGAATGTTTTTAAAATAATTAAAGACGTTTGCCTATTTCAAAAAGTTTATAAAAATTCCCACAATTTTGAAAAAAAAAGCAAATTATTCCCATTTCCTTATGAAATTTTAATTATTTTTTTTTACTGAAAGTCAATGTTAGAAAGAGTATCATTTAAGATGTTATTTTCATTAATTTATTTTACAATTAGATATTGTGAAAAAACATTTGTTAATTTGTCTTTGCAAAATTTTTCATTCAATTCGAATTTTTAGTTTAAATAAAATACACTGTTTCTTCTTTTATAAGTTTTATTAAAATAAATTCATACGGTAAAGGTAAAATTAATTGTCTTTTTTCTATAATACAAAAAGTTTGGTTTAGGGTCTTAATACCTATCTGAAATGCTAAAGTAGAACTTTTAATTAAACTTAATATAGTAAAATTTTAATTACCAATGATATATGTATGTATGTATGCATGTATAAAATAATAACTCTTGCCCATTAAATACTTTTAAATTTGTTACGGCTTTATAACAAAATCTTTCTTATAAGCTAAAATGTCAAGTGTAGATACGTAATACAAGATATAGTTAGAAAAAATAGTTTTTAAATTTGGCATCAAATTTTAATTTCAAAAGTTTTTAGAAAACTGAAACCAAAAATTTGATTTATGTTATACATATATTTTTTTTAGTTATTGCCTTAATTTGTTTTTATAGCTTTGAAGATAATTTCCAATTTTGTATATAAAAAATGCATAAAATAACTGTTAATATACTATAAAAATCTGGGAAGTTATTTGTTTCATTACAAATCTCACTCGTTTTCATGCAAATAATGAGGTTTTAAAAAAAAAAGTTTAACTTTTTTTTACTTGTAGCAAGACTATTACGGCTTAATTAGAACATGTGTTTTTGGTTTTGTTTTCTTAAATTGATAATGCTAAGCAATTTCAGTTAAGTTCCAAACATCGTCGTCATCATCATCATCGTCGTCCTCATCAACGTCATTTACTGTATGATGATTTGCATCCTCATTATTTGTTTGAATCAATAGATGTTGGCTTTGTTGGGAGCGATGTCAGTCATTATACATACCATCCACCAAGAAATCCATTCGGCGGTAATGGCGTGTGGTCCAACAATCACGAAAACGTCTGTATGATGTTATAATTATTCCAATAACCAGTGGTATTATGAATGTCATTGATACAATTGGCAAAATGAAGTCACGACCACGATGAAAGCTACTGTTGAATTCCTGTGAAGGTTGAGCATAAGGACCATCTGGTAGAGGTAGTTTAATTGAAGCTGATGACTGCAATAAATTATTCAATTCAGGATTATCTTTTTCCAAATCTGGAAAGTCGGGTACGCTGTAAGTTACAGTGGGTTTTTTGGGTTTAGGTGTGGTAGTTGTGGTTGTCGTTGTTGTGGTGACTGTAGTTGTAGTTGTAGTGGTAGTGGTACTACTAACTGTGGGTGTGGTACTACTATTGTCATTTAAAATCTTCATAGTGGAGCTTGTTATATTTTTTGCAGTGCTTGTTACGTTGCTCGTGGTCAAGTTTGTTTGTATGGAAATTATTGGCTTTGTTGTTGTGCTTGCAACAATAGTTGTCGACAACTTTGTTGTAAGAGTTGAGTTGGTATTACTATTTTTATCTTGTTTCGATATCATCTCAATGCTTTTATTAGAATTTACTGCACTTGAAATAACGTTGACAATGCCCGTGCCATTTTTATTTGGTTCTTTGATAGCAATCATTCCAGCTTCCGTTAATATTTTAGCTAGTTTTTGTGGTACTACTGTTGTTGTTATTGCAGTACTAATATTTTTCGCTTCTGCAGTAATATTTACTTTGGTTTTCAGCTTTCTCTCCATACTATCATTGTCAACGGGTGTGACTTTGCGTATTTTCGGCACATTTGAAGCTTCTGTAACGTTAAGTTGTGCCAAAGTTTTTTTAAAATTTAAGCCAGTATTCACTGTAATATCTTTATTAAGTTCAATAACCGTTTTATTTTCTTTGTGACCACTCTCAGTAGCATTGTTAGTTTCCAAATTTACCAACTCAGCGTGGGTCGTTTTGTATAGGCCAGCAGCACACACACTGAACAACAGCACCAATAATTTAAAAGATTTCATTTTGTTTTATTTTTTACCAACTTTAAAAATAAAGTATTTAGTTAATAGTTCATTATAAATTACTAATTGTTTTAATTTTGTACACCCTCTCTTAAAGTTTTCAGGAATTTTATGTCTTCTGAAAACATCTGACGTGCAATTATTATGCTTCACTTCCTATTTTTGTTTTTATATTTATGCAGCGTTGTCAACTTTTACATTTTAAAAAATCGCTTTAATTAAAAAAATCACTGTTTTGAAAAACAACAAAGAAAAATAAATAGGGATTATAAAAATTTATTCTGAATAGAGGTATTTTTAAGTTTTTGTAAGTCGCTGATTCGAAAATGTAACTAATTTATATTGAACTGGTTGGGATAATGTAATTCCCTTTAATAAATGAATGTAATATAAAAAAAATTCTATAAATTTAGATTCTCTCGGTATTTTATATATACATAAAAATCAGAGAAATGCAAAAATCGCATTTATAGTTGATTGTGCATGATGAAAAATTATTATGTATATGCAATCAAACCACACAAACAAATTGGAGTAAAAATCGTCGCAACATATAATTGAATCATGTTCGAGGCACGATTAGGAACTGATTGTGTTTTATGCTGTTCGACACGATTTAATCTAAAAGCCAAAATTCAAACAGGTATTATAATGCATATGCCTTGATTAAAAAAATTCAACAATACAAAAACTACCTCTATTTTACCACGAAGTAGTTTAGTTCGTGTTTTTGAATGTTTGTTTTTAAATTCAATCGTGTCGAACGTTAAATAAATCGCACACCGGTTTCAGCTCTCTGATACATACATGTCTCTAAATCGAAAGCTTTAGTAGTTTTACTTGTTATTGAGAAACTTACCTTACTTGAAATTACTTGAAATTTTAGTTCCAAAACAATCATGTAGAGAATTTGTAATTCACTGTTGCAATAGTCTATAGTCTTTACGAAATGGATGATTTTTAAGTGAAAAGTGTGATTATTTATCGTACTCATTTAAATACATGTGCATGTATGTAAAAAGTTCTTAAAAATTGAAATAATTTATCGCATTTTATATTTGTTAATGTTAATAATTTGTACATATTATAAGTGTGATTTATAAAGCCTGATGCTTACGTATAAATATGTACTAGTATATAATATGAACATAAATATGTTCACATAATATCAGTTATATAAAATAGGTTATTATAGTAGACCTACACATATACCTACAATTAATTAAAACTACCAAATATATTTATTAAACTTAATTATTCTATTTAATACAAGTAAATAATGTATTTTTGCTTTTTGGTATAAGTTTTTTACTAAATGTATTCAGATAAAATCTTATAAGAATTTTTATCAAAAGTCTTGCTAAATGTTTTAACTCTACAGTACATGTTTATTTGTGTTTGTTTTTCACTGTAATACAGTTACAAAATTTAAAGCTTTACTTTTACGTTCCGTTCTTAAATGAGATTATTATTATAATTTTAAAAGTGTTGTTCTCAATTTACTTCATGGTGGAATCAGGAAAAGCATCACGCGGTGGTACAAAACTTAACATCATAAGATGACGAGCATAGGATTTGGTAGCTCGAAACAAAGTATCGGTGCCATGTAAACGATCCAAAACACCCAACACACCAAAACAATTATTAAATCTAAAGTAGAAGAATTATAAAGTTATTTTATTTGTTTTTTTTTTTTTTTTTTTACTTAATTATGCACTTACTTTAAGTGATGAAAATCATGGGCCTCTGGACTCGGAAAGAATGGCAAATGATAGCCAGAATGCGCATTTAATGTTGAGAGTATGGCCAAGGCAAACCACAACCAAGCGGTAGCTACATGACTGCCCATTAAGAAAACTCCTAAAAATGGTGGAAATAAATTGCTAAAAATGTGCTCAATAGGATGACAATACAAGGCTGTCACTGCTATTGGAGCAGTCCATTCGTGATGTTGTTTATGTATGAATTTGTAAATATTTTTATTGTGCAGCAAACGATGCGAATAATAAAAACCAAATTCTTCCATTAAAATACACACAGTCAGTTCAAAGCACACCCAGTGAAAGGTAGGCAATTCGCGTATTGAACTTAAACCCCTTAATTGCATCAATTTGTAAGACAGTAATGACATGGGTATACCAACTAATATTTGATTGCTTATCACTTTTGATATAACCTATAATAAGCATAAAAAACTAATTCAAATATTTTTATATTTAAAATTAAAAATAGAATTTACCTTAAGCAAACGTGCTCTTTCAACGGGTTCATTTGTACCGGGTTGTGTTTTGTATTTACGCAAAAATGCTGGTCGATTAGTCAAGTCCATAAACGTGTAAATACCACCGACTAGCCAATAAACCAACATGGTAAAAATGTTTGTACCAAATACCCAAAGTACTAAAGGATCATCGCCTAAAAATTAAAAACAAAATAAAGTAATTTGTATTTTTTATCAATTCATTTCCAGCAGTATTTCATATTGATATGAACAGTGGCGATCACTGGTATTAAAAGCCGACGAACTTTACCACAGAGACGGGTAACAAGCAAAGTTCACAATTACCGATTTGTTTTTAAATTTTATTTGTGTAAACTGTTTTTTAGTTCCCGAATGGCGTTACTAATCCAATATGTATCATATGCAATGCGATTAAACTAAATGACTGACTGAGTTTTGTTTCTCTTGCTGGGCAAATAATTGATATTGCAAATGGGTGGAATGAGATTGTTTATGAGTCTTTCATTTGTTTGCTTATTTGTATACGAGTTGAATTTGTGCAATGAATAAGTAAACAATTGCACACAATGAAAATTAGTTAGAAAACTTTTTTTGTTATTGTTAATATACAAGTAAGAGGGCTGAGCAGAATTTTTTTTTACCCTTCACTTGAATGTTTCCCTTTTTGTTTGTAATTTATCTAAACTGTTTGAGTAACACTGAACAAGTAAAAACCCATAATAGCTTCTTAAGAATTTTAATAATGCACTGATTATGTATCCTGTTCTTTCTACTGTTTGTTGATAAGTACTTTTTGCAACTTAAGCAAACAATTTGCTAGAAATTAGAAATTTTATTTAAATATAGTTTAAAACCATCGTGTAGGGAACAAAAAATTATGTGTATACATATATTTTTATCAAAAATTGCAATTTATATTTATTTAAATTTTTTTTGCTTAGAAATAAATAAAACTTGGAATGTCAATTTTTTGCTTGACAAACAATAGTTAAATTATTAATTTTAAAGTGTTTTTTTTGCACTATTATGGGCTATAATTGCACCGCGACCTTTGAGATCTATTGTGCAGCCCAGTTCTTTATTACAATCCCAGACTCCTTACAAATCTCGTAATTGTTGTAGGACTTTTTCATGGCTTCTTTTTCACTAACAATTAATTGAATTGAAATATTTTGCTGGTTCAAAGCTAGTCTATTTTAAAATTTCATTAAATTCCTGCTTGTCAAGATTTTGTTTCATTTTATTATCGGTAGTTTCTACTAAAACGCAAATCTAAATAATTTTTGTTTTTTAATTAATAAAATTAAATTATTAGAATTTTTTTCGTTATTTGTTTTTGTATTGCTGAATCTGTTATAATTATTAATATAGAAATTAATTTGTATCGCTGTTTTAAGATTTTTATTTATATTTACAATTTTTTCATTGTATATTAATTTTATTGAATAAGTAAAATTGAAATTATTCCCAGACACTAAGGGATAAGCGTCGCTCCAGCAAACCATTGTCTGGGAATAAACAATTTTTCTTATTCAATAAAATTAATATACAATAAAAAAAATTATATAAATATAAATAAAAATCTTAAAACAGCGATACAAATTGATTTCTATATTAATTATTAGAAATTGTTAATTTTTATTCTTTAAGAAAAAATTGTACATAAAAAGAAATCGCTATTTTCTAATAAAATAATACAAAAGGACACCCTTTTTGCCAGCAAAAAATTTGAATAAAATTAATTATAACAATTTTCAAATAAAAATTTTTGCTATCAAAAATTAATGCTAATAATTATTTACACAACGTAAAAGAAATTCTATTAAAACTGAAATATTTACTCGTGCTTACCTGTAATATCGATAAATTTATCCCATTGTGCTTGCCAGAAATCTCCTGAAGCTCCCCAAAAACTTTGTAAATGCCTGCCGGGAAATAAAGGAAAATCCATTAGCTTCTCCATTACTAAAAATAATGTCTATTTGAATGATTCTTGTTTGTTTTCCTTTTTTTCTACAATTTTCTTTTTTAATTAAAAAAGAGAAATGTTTAATTCAAGTCAATTCGTGTGGATCGCTTAAAAGTGACTGATCCGCTTCATTGATTTTTGTTCGTCTCCCTGTGTGCGATCTAGCAACAAAGAAAACGACCTGTTTTTTACTTTATAAATTTAAGTACAAGCAAGCTCGTTCTACATAGTAAAATAGTACGTAGTTAAATGATGCAAAGCAATGTTATTTTTTTTACTTAAATTGAATGTAGTATGTATGTATATATTAGGTCTGTTCAATAACTAAAAATTGTTACAAATTTGTAACATTTGTTACTGGAAAGTGTTCATTAATTTAAAAAATTTGCAAGGAGAGAGCGTCAAAAGAGAGTACAAAATTAAGAGATAAAAAAGTTCTTACTGGTAAAATTTTTACTTGCAAGAATTTTTCAAACAACTGTGTTCCAATATTCCTTTTTACTCTCTCGTTGCTGGTTTCTGCTAGTAAAGTAAATGAACAGACCTATAGTAAATGTGTAAAATAAACTGGAAACAAGTGCATATGTCCCTTAGTTTATTTTGATTTGATGTTTTGAGTTTGAAATTTGAGTGAAAGAGATATTCAGTATCAAAAGAGCACACGAAAATTGTTTACGATTAAAGTATTTTTGTATGTGTGTATTTTTTTGGAACTGATAATGGGTATAGAGATGATAATACTAAAAGAAATATTTTTTCTATTACTTTTTGATACCATTCAAATTATAGCAAAATTTGTATTAATTAAAATTAAAAAAAAATTTTTTTAATCAAATTAATAGTTTAATGAAAATTGAATAATCTTGTTTTGTTTTTTAATTATAAATATCTGAAAAATTCAAATTAGCCGAGTTAAGCTTATTTGTAATTTTTTTGTATGTTTTTGACATGATAAGCAAAAAAAAAAGTTAATAGTAAATTGCTGAAGACGGTTAAATACTGCCCGCTAATCTATCAATCGGGGGGGTCACAGGGTAAATTCGTGTCTAGACCCTGCGAGCTCCTTAAAAAATTTAATATTAGAATTAATTTCTAATATTAAATAATAATAATAATTTTATAATAAAAAATTTAAAAACTTCTTTCTATAAAATAGAGCAGTCAATTTACGCTAATCTATATAAATAAAAGTCGCCATATAAATTTGAACGAGTCACGCCCATTTTGACGCCCACTTTTCAACGGTTTTCACTTGCAACTGTTAAAAAAGATGTGTTCCCCTACTTAATTTAAGCTTTTAAATATTTTATTTACCACTTTGGTTGGCGTCTCTGATAACACTATGGAACATTTTTGGGATTATTGTCTGGGGGGTGACAAATTCCAAGCCAAAATGTTACAACTAAGCGATAAGGAAGGATAAGGAAAAAATTTAAAAGGTCATAAAAAAAACTGACACATACGAACGCAAAACACTTTGAGGGTTTTACTATACTGACCTAGTACCATCACCCTGACTTGGAATTTCTCACCCCCCAGATTGGCTGTTGTACTGTGTAATAATGCCATCAAGAACATGAGCCACTTTATAAATAGTAGTTGGCTAATAGTTATTTGGATGGGTTTTTCACAATTAAAAATATCTACGGATTTCTCTAAAAATTGGTATGTATATACGCTCTCTAAGAATACCGACAGGATAAAAACAGCTAGTAATAACATAAATCAATTTTAATATGTTAATGTAGATATTTAATTTTATAAAATAACAATTAATGTGCTGTTTCTGTAACACAAGTGTTTAAGTAGTCTAGAAAATTTGTAAAGCTTGCCGACACTTTAATGGGCTGGTTTACAGAAAATTTAAAAATGAAAATTTTGTCAATCTAACATAAAATATAATTTCAAATTATGTAAATATTAGCAAACATACTTAGCTAGCCGAGATGTAATTAAAAATAATATCTTGTGATAACTAAAACATGTTATTACCAGACATGCATTAAATTGCTATCCGCAAAAAAATCATAGAAAATGTAGGCTAAAAAACACCTGAAGAAATGTAGTAAAGGTGGAAGCAGCAAGTTTAGCTCGAGGCTGAAGTGATATAAATTATTATATATTAAATAAGTCTGATTTAGAATAAATAAAAAAGGTTTTAAATCACATTTTAAGACAATTCTAATCGAGTGGATGGTATTGAAATTTTTGTATTTCAATTCGATTTTCAATAGATTACCTTCAATTGAGATAACTAACACCACTGAATATAATTTTTCGAAAATCCTTGTAATTATTTCCTTTATACTTAAAATTTTTTAAATGCATGCCTGTATATACTTTTAAATACTTACCATGTAAGGACATTTCGAAAAACAATAAAAACGGCCAAAACACAGGTTATTATAAAAATAACACTGTGTAATGATGACAACCAACGCGGCTTTTGTGGTTCATTCAATGTTGGTCCAAAAGCAAGACCATCATCAAGCGTTGTAGTGGAATGTGAAGGCGTTGAAGGCGTTGATGATGATATGAAGGATCTATTTTTATCGTTTATTAATTTTTCAGACGTAATTGTTTCTGTGTCGAATAAATTGTGTTGCATATAAATAGGCATTGATTTTTTGTTGTTCTCCTTATTATCAAGTACAGCATTTATATCCTGACAGTAGGGTGATGAGGGGTGTGAGGGCAATAGCGATGTTGTTGCTGGCGGTGCTTCCATTGTGTTAAGATTATCCATTAAAAACGCATTAGCAACTAAATTTTCAGCACTTTTTGTTGTCGATATCGTTGTCGTTGTTGATAGGGTTGAAGCTGTCGATGATGACACCAGTGTTGTTGAAGTGTTTGATGCTGCACTTGTTGTTTTTGTAAGATTTTCCATTTTTCTTTAACTTTTCGTGACTTGTGTTTATTATGTTAATGCTTAACAGTTTTTCTAAGAAAAGCACCACAAAAAATAAATACAAATTTAAATAAAACGTTATTTTGGTATGTGTGAGAATTGTATGTTTTATTGTCTTAAAAAATCTTTTGAAGAAGTTGTTGACTGACCTTGACATTTAATGATTTTCGATTTTTTTTGTTCAAGTAAATAATTAGGCAGCTATTCAATTTACTGTTTTGTTTAAAAAATCTCTTACAATATTTTTTAATATATTTGTTGTTTTCTCCACCATTTGTTTGGTTTTGTTATAAGTTGTTTTTTTATGACAGTAGTGGAATTGCCTTAACTATTATATTCTTTTCATAGATTATTGATTTTTTCGTAGTTTAATTTTTCCCATTAATTATTGGTAAATGGATTGATTTCAACATCAATAATTTTATTGGTATCATTTTTTATATATCTGATTGATAATATAAAACGATATATATATTTTAGTAACTTTTGTCTACTACGTGACCTTTTTTAATGCGTATTCCGTTTATTTAATGTGTCTGTTTTTTAGTGTTCTTTTGTTTACGTTCCTTGTTACCGCGTAACTAATTTTAGTTTGTTAGGATATAAAAACGAAAAAGCTTTGCCGCTAAAGCTTTTTATGTTTTATATTTATTAAAGAAAAAACTGCATATTATAAAATTGAACTTTCTTAAATCTATAATATTTTTGCAACTGCAATGCTGGAATGGTTTTCATATCCCTTCAGATATATGCCCTCCTTTTAAACCGTTTTTGATCGTTTTATATATTATAAATAAACGACAACGACGATAACAAAAAAATGAGTACTCATAAAAAAATTTAAGTCTATGATTTCTGCAGCAAAAGATTGTTGTTTTATTTTATAACTCATATATAAAAATAAATAAAAAATTTAAAGTTTATCAACTATGTAATGCAAATAAGAGCTTAAGCGATTACGAGTTAGAATCAGCTGTGATTTGAAATAACCACAGTTACTGTTCATTGACATTTAATTATAAGGAAAAGTGAACATGGTTGGTAAATATGGGCACTTTTAATTATAAAATCACATAAAGCTTTCTTAAATCATAAATTAATTTGCTTAATTAATAAACTATTGTTTTTCTTTTAGTATTTTGTGTGATCTCATTATTATAGTAAACTTAATAAACGTAAAGAATAGAAAACATTTTGTTTAAACATAAAATTTACGACTGTAAAATAACTCACCACACTGCAATGAAATTTATTAAATTATTGGGGTTTGTTTTGTTTGCATTATCAGTTTTTGTTAATTTTTTCTCAGTTCTATTTTGTGCTTCAACTTGTTCAGTTTATTTTTAAATTGTGGATAGAGTGCTGCATTGTTTTTATTAATTAATTATAATCAACTTTGTATATACTTATGCATAATAGCGATAATTGTATTTCGCAACTTAATTAAAAAAGAAACAGGAAAAGAAAAGTAGTAACAAATGAAAAAGAATTAAAAAAATTTGCAGCAAAATTAATAGCAAACTGTCTGATTAAAACAAATACGCAAAACCAAAAATATACTTCTAAAGTTCACAAATTTTGTGTTGGAAAATATTATTCAAAGAAGAAAAAGTGTAAGAATTTTATTATGACAAAAAATCTCTAAGAATAAACTGTTATACACATAATTATTATAAATGAAACGAAAAATTTTTTTTACAAAAAAAAATTAAATGAAAGTAAAATTTTAGGGATCCACTTGCCGAGTTTTCAAGAAAAGGAAAATGTAAAATAAAACATAACCCCAAAAAGAAAAATTAATTAAGAAAAATTTTGACGATTTTAATCGAACAGTGATGACTTCGGTAAAAATTATTTTCTTGTGAATTTTATGGATATAATTTAATAATTAAGCACACAAAGGCTATTTAATAAACAAAGAATAAAATAATTATTTTAATGTTACGTTTAAAGATTTTTCCCATTATATTTTGCACATAAATTTTTATTGCATATATATACATGTATGTATATACAAGTGTAGCGAAGAAAAGCAAAATTGCAACAAACAGTGGATAAAATTAAATATGTCGGTATGTACATCTGTACAAATTAAAGTAAATTTTAATAAAATTATTTTGCCTATTTCATGATCATAAATGTGAAAAATATTTGTGGGCTAATTTTTTTGATCAAAATCGCCTTAAATCAAAATGACGGCCTTCATAATTGTTGATTTTTGTTTAAATAGAACCTGTTCAGATCTTTTATTTTTGAAAAAGGAGTTTATTAAAACAAAACTAAACTTAGTATAGGTATATGCATATATATATATATATATATATATTTAGTATAGGTAGTATTTAGTGTATTTTTCATAGTTTTATAAATCAACAACGTTGACGTTGAACATACTCCTATATAGAAAATGACAATTAAATATTTTCATACTTATATTCATATATATACTTAAAATTTTTATAATTATGTAGGCATAAAATAATTTAGTTTTTGCATATTTACATTGACAATTGTACCCTTTGTTGATAACTTGCAAAGCAGCACAGTGACAAAATTTCCTGTCATAAAAACTATGTTGCCGGAAACATGCACTTGTACATTACACATTGCGCATAAAAATTCTTGAAAATCAATAATGAATATTGATTGTATAAATAAGTGATATTTTATGAAATATATATAGCTACCGATTCTTGAAATACTATTCAATTTCTAAATCTCCAATAAAATTTTTTACTCACAAATCATGCACGTACATGTTCAGCAAGAAAATATTCTTATTTTATAAAAACTGGCAACACAGTTACAGCAAATTATACGGCAACTTTTAGTTTATTTTCGTTTATATTTTTCTTTTACAGCTGCCCACATAAAAGAAAAACACTCGGATTTTGTAAGAAAATTTTTAAACGTTCATAAAAATAATAAATTATTAATAAATTAAATGCAAAAAGCACAACTTGTCATCAGCAATAGAGAGTAAAAGAACAATAATAACTGCCTGTATTAAAAAATTTTTTTTACAAAGAAAAATATAAAAAAAGCTGCTGCAAAATAGAAATCAATATGGATAATTTTGCGGATGATGTTGTGGCTCCATCGACACCAGCCTCCGAGTCACCCCTTAAAGATTGGCGTGTAAAATACTTATCTGGTACATTGAACAAAAAGGATTTTGTTGACTTCTTTAAAAAGGAATCAAGGAAATATTTTGAATTTCAGCATAATAATGGTGTGGGTAAGTACCGTTAAATTTAATGTTTTACATATATGTAGGTATATACATATACATAAATTTCTATGCAGACGCACGTACATGTACATATTACTTTAAGAACATTTATATAATTTATTTGTGATATCAGTATTTTTCTTTAGGGCTTTTTTACTGTTATAGAACTATTTTAAGTATCAAATTCTGATAGTTGCAACATGCATTTTTGCATATTAAAACAGCACTAATATGGTAGTAGATATCGTAAAATATTGATGCTGGCATTTTAACCACAGTCTTATTTTTTATTTTTTTATTTTACAGTTTTATGTCTATTGAACTTGATATAGAGTTGAGGTTAAAATGTTGGATTGATTTCTTTTATAGTGAACTTGTCATTTTTAATGTGGTTTTCGCTTATCGTTTTGTTATGTACATATGTAGTGATAAAATACATACATAACTATTTACACACGGAAGCAAAGTAAGAGTATAATATTTTACATAAAGTTTGACAATCATCTTTTCAATGTCAACTTCAATTTTTGTTGAAAGCCATAATAAATTGTTACCTAGTTGTTCATAAAGAACATAAATTTTTTTTAGAGATGTTGAAGCTACATTTGACATAAAATGCACAAATGTTACAAACTAATTCGCACCTATCACTTAGCACAAAGTTTAGGATAATTTGAAGACTGAAAATTATTAAAATTATTTCAGTTAAAAGAGGCATTGGTTACTATTTCCTATGAAGTTACCTAGTATGTGCACATAACTATATTTAACATGCAGAAGAATATACATATTTAGAAAATCATTCTCTTTTATGTCATACTGGAATTAATTGAAAAGTAGGTAAAAAAACACATATTAATTAAAAATAAGTGTTACGTTGTTTATTGCATTTAATTTATTTATTTATGTGGCATAATTTTTTGTGGTTTAAACTTGTTACTTAATATTTTTTATTGTAATAAATTATTACTATTACTTCATTAATTAGTTTATACCTAGTTTTATACAAGTTTTTGTTAAATAATTTGTGCATGTTTTCGTGGCAAAATCAAACAAAAGTTGCGTTTCGTATACAAACATCATTTTTGAAGGATTTTCCGCCAACACCATAAATAGCCATGAATTTCCGTATATTATGTATATAATAAATTCGTCTTATGTATGTATATATTACTTACTATTACTTTTAATATAAAAATACTAGACAATCAACAATAAAAATATGTATGTACATCAATGTTTGTGTGTAAAAATTAAATAATAGTATTTTATAGGTATTATCATGCTTAAAAACAATGACGTTTTCTTTGTTTCTTATTTTCATTTCTTGAGTCATTTTAGAAGTTTTTTTGTTTATAAATACATATTTAGTAACGAGTTTTTATTCCTAATGCATTTTGATTTCAAAACTAAGTCGAGACAATAGCTAAATTAACATAGAGTGACGTTAAGTTCGTGAAGATGTAAGATTTGCTATGAAAAAAGAATGAAAGTAATTTGTTTAAATTATTAAATTTTTTTAAAAACTTGAAGCATATTGGGCCAAATCCCTTCTATAGATTCATCTTGAGGGGCAGAAATTTTATTACTTAAAAATATTTCAAGTACAGAATAAAATTAGATCGCTCTCATCTCTAATAAAAAACCGAATGCTGCTTACAGACAATAAAAAATATTCTGTTAACTAACAACACTGATTGTCGATATATTCCAGAGTAGGTATGTTTTTGTTCAATACCTATATAAAAAGACATATTTATAGCCGGCCACCTTTAAGTAAAACAAAAATATATGTATTTTTGTAAAGTATACATAGCAATATTTTTAATATTGAGACATGTCCGGTAAGAAGAAACACAAAGTGTATGTTCCACATACAAGACATACACATATTTTATATATTTTTGTTTAAATAAAGCACTTTAAAATTTTATTTTTACATATTTTTGTTTTTAATAAAGAGCAATAACTAACAACTTTTTGTTTGTGTTGTAAGCAACAAAGAGGAATACAAATCGAAAAGGATAAATAATGTATTTTTTAAATTTTATTCTTTTAAAACAAAAGGATTAAACAAAGAAAAATAAAACGAACGTTTTTTGTTCTCAGTCAGCATCACTAATTACTTTGAAATGAGAAAAATGTTTGCTAAATAAAAAATTATTAGAACAAAAGTTCATTGAATTGTTTTGAAAATAAATAAATTATTAATTAAACCACAGATACATACATAATCAAGTGCTCGTATTAGCAACTGTTGAACTGAAAAAGTATTAAGTTTATAATTACTTTGTTGTTTAGTTATTCTCGTACTAAAAAAAGAACTTTTTTCGTTTTTTCTAATTTTGTATTGTGCTTTATTAAATGCTTAAATTATATTTAATCATTTAAGGAAACAATTAAATCAGCAATAGTAAAATCATAGAAAAAAATCGACTTAATAAAAGTGTAAAATTATTTTAAAAAAATTTATTCAATTTAAGGCAATTAAATCAGATTTAAAACTATAAAAATACACCACTTAATTGTTAAATAATAATAACAAACCTCTAAAGAAGTCCACACTATCGAAAATAAACGTTAAAAAAATTAATAAATATTGTTTAATCACTTGCAAAAAAGTTTAAACCATTTGTGGTTAAGCTTGACTAAAATGCGTCATTAGTAACTTGATGAATGATTTTTCAAAAGATAAGAAAACCTGCGAAAAGTTTTTTCTCATTGGGAAAGGTCATATACTTGTGAATAAAATGAAATGTTGTACATGGATTTCAAATATGCGTGTTTTTTCAGTAGCTCTGGTACCAAAGTTGACTTAAAGCAATTAAATAAATTTTTGTTTTGAAAAAATCAAAGGTTATATCCTTTTTATTTTAAAGAAAAAAACTTAAAAAAAAAATAAATAAAATAAAACAAGAGATTCGCAAAACAAAGTAGGCAATTCATAAAAAAAACAGTGATATGTGGTAACGCTGGTCATATATTATATATTTATTAGGCCTAATTATGAGTGTCGATATCGTAGTCGAATTTATGACAAGCTAATTTAAAATATATGGCCGGTGTTGCTACATATCAATGTGTTCGTCATGACAACGACACTCATAATAGCTCGTTGTAAATTCGACTATGATGACACTCGTAATAAGGCTTATTTGTTTTTTTATTGATACATTTTAATATAACAAATTTAAAAAAATTCAATATTTTTTTATCAGTTGAAATGCTTAAAGGAAAATAATCAAACGGGATGAATTCTTGTTTTTCAGAAATATTGAAAATTGCACTGCTTGTTTATAGATAATGTTTATAAAAAAAATCCGTAAAAGTAGCGCTTTAACATTAATAATCAATTCCATCATAAACATTTAATTGTTTTATTTTTTTTTTTAATAAAAGTTGGAAGTACTTATTCCTTGTTGATTCTACTTTTGCCGTGAGTGACTCAATATATAGATTTTTAATAAAGATTTTAAAACTTGTTTGCATTTCTTTGCCAAACAATAATAAACACTTCAAAATAAAATGTAAACAAAAAATTATGGAAGAAAAAAGCGACGACGACCTGAATGAACTTTTTTGTTTGTTTGTTATTTTCTTTACTTGTTAACCTTGAACCATATTGAAACACAAACATTTTGTTGTTGTAATAATTATAATAATCTTTAAAGATATACATTCTTTTTTTTCAATATTAGCAACTAAACGTGTGTCTGTCCGTTTTGTGAAAGTTTTTTCCCTTTTCCTTTTTTTACAGCTTTTTTCATATAGCTACCTACAGTCAAATTCATAAAAGAACACTTTTGTTTAATAAAAGCTTATTAAACAAATTTCCCATAGAAAATATGCTTAATAAGCCCTTATTAAACAAAAATATTTTTTAGATATTCACATTTTGTGAAAATGTTAGATAAACGTTTGAATCAAAACCGGTGCAGCTGATATAAACAAAAATAAATTATTTGCGGTGGAATTATTTTTTGAGACAAAATTATAGTTTCACAAAAAATGCTTTAAAATTTGCTAAACAAAAATATGGAGTCACACTTCACTAGTATAAAGCAAAGGTTTTGCATTTTGTTTAAAATTTTTTAAGAAATCGTTTAAAAAAATTGGCTATTAATTTTATTATAATTTTTTTCTCTTATTTAAATTACCGATAATTGTGTATTAATTATTGACTTGATGATCACAATGTACAGAATTAAAAAAAAAATAGTAAGCCGATAGTAACACAACAGATAAGAAAAGTGTGGTGGGGAAGGGGAGGGGATTAGGAATTTGCAAATTTTAAAGCAATTAGTTGAAGATTGTTTGTTACAAAGGTAGGGTAAAAAGTTTAGGTAGGTATTTAACAAAATAAATTCTTAAAATAGAATTCAACAACTGTTTTGCCATTATTAAAATTAAATACAATTGACTCTTGATAATTTGAAACTCATTAATTTAAATCTATCGATATATTTCACTGTTCAGGTTCCTTAAATTAAACAAATTTTATGTAATTTCGTTATCTGAGTAATTCGAAACGCTATAAAGTTTGATTAATTTTAAAATGTTTTTTTTTTTTAAATATATTTTTGCTATTTTTCTATGGTACCTTGGATATCAAACTATCATAAGCCTATTGTATTTAGTTAATGCTGCTCTATCTCATTCAAATAAAATAATTATTAATCGAACTAAAATAATTTATTAATATTTTCTTTTTTTTTTATATTTCAGATTCCACAAAAAGCTGTGAGTATTAAATAAAAAACTTTTTTTAAATATATGATTTTACCGCTCCTATAAGGAGTATAGTATTTTAAATTATTACATATTAATTAAGGAGTTCACAAAACCTCATAATATAACATGTCTCTTGGTCTATAAATAGAAGATTAAATTCTGTTTTATTTCGTTTGAAAATAAACAAAAAAATACCAATAAAAACGTTATAATTAAAAAGTACGAATTTAATTTTTCCCTCATGGTACCGTTTTCCTATACGTTGTATATGTACCATTTTTTAGAGTTCAATTTTCTAACACATCCATTTAATTTTTTAAGAAAAATTATCCACTTTTATGGAATCTTTGAAAACTTTGGATGCTCATAACTTGGAAGTGTACTTAATATTTCCTTTTTAGAATTCAGTTTTCTGTCAGCTGCAATAATTTATTTTTTAATTTGGTGTGCAAACGTTCCCCAACTTACTGAAAATTAACTGCCACGTAATATTGTTACTTTCCAAGAATACCGAGCTAATTGTACCAAAATTTGTATTTTACCTCTTTTGCCTCGCTTATTTTTTTAGGCGAATACTTGGCCTATTGAATTATAGTTCTTTCTGCAGTAGCGCCAGATATAGTTAGCCGATTTTATCCATCTTAAATATAGAAATTATGTATTATATTATTTTTCTTTTATAAATCAATAATTTTTTTAGTTGTATTTAATCAATTGCAATAACTGCTGTGCCTTTAATTTTGAAAAACAGTAAACAATTTTTGCATTTTGCTTTTATAAAAATTTAAAAAAAAGGGAAAGAAGCTATAAAATTATTCTCAGAATATGTACTCTTAACAAACAGAAAACAATCATTTATTTAATACATTTTTTAATCTATTTAATTTATTCTTTTTATTATATTTTCTTTTTAATCAAACTCATTGTACTGCAGCATAATCTTTTTGATCAATTTTTATATTGTTATTTTAATTATTATTCATTATTCTCATATTATTAATCATTATTATCACTTAATTATCAAATAGTTTTTTTATATAATCAGAATTTTTTTCAACTTTTCAAAACAAAAAATACATTTTCTTTCATCTTTAAGGGCAAGATGTTCTATCAGAATTTAAAAATTTGAAAAATAAACGACGATTTGATGGTTCTTGTAAGTCTTTTTTTTGTTAGTATGGCTAAAAATTTATTAAACAAAATTTAAAATTTTTTTTATCTTAATTTATTATTTAAATTGGCTTTTAGTTTTCGTATTTGATTCACATTTATAATTAAAATAAAACCATAAAAAATAACAAAATTTGTAAGTAATCTAGGCTTATTACGGTTGTCAAAGTTCTTATGAAATCAAAGAAATGTGGTAACGCTAGCCATTTGTCCATATGTAATGTTTTATTGGTGCAGTCGCATTTCGCCTACAACTTTGCCAACAGTAATAAGAGCCAATAGCTTAAGCGGCCGCCTTTTACATACATACATACAAACATACTATTTTTGTGTAATTATTTAACAATAATTAACTTGAAATTAACAAATTTTGTTGAATAATTTTTGGACAAATTCATTCATAATGTTCTTCGTGTTGTTTTTCTGATTTAGTTTTTATAAATTGAAAAAGAAGAAAAAATAATTTGTTGGCTATTTTTGGTTTAATCTGCTTTTAGTGAAATGTATGTTTAAAGAGGCTGGTGCTAAAGAAGGCATTATCGATGTGCTGCTGGAGTTTATATTGGGCGATAATCCCAATATTGTTTTGGAAAAATTACGCTTAGAAGGGGCCACATCGGCGGTGTGCGGTAAAGTTTTTAAAATTGGTGAACCTACCTACAGTTGTCGTGAATGTGGTATGGATCCTACCTGCGTGTTGTGTGTCAATTGTTTTAAACAATCGGCACATCGATATCATAAATACAAAATGTCCACTTCAGGCGGTGGTGGTTGTTGTGATTGTGGTGATGAGGAAGCCTGGAAAAAGTCTCATTATTGTGAAGAGCATTTGGTAAGTTAAAAAAAAAGTAACTGGCAAACATTTAAACGAACTCTTATCCTTCTTTTTTACTTTAAGCGAGGGAAAGAAAATAGTTCTAGCAGTACAATAATTACAGATGCCATTAAGGAACGTTGTGAAATTGCTTTCGTGGCCATTTTGACATTTTGTGTTAAATATTTAGAAATCGAAGCTACAGCTAGTCTAGAATGCATGGATGGCATTGATACGGGAGATGGTTATTTTTGTACTGTTCTTTACAACGATGAATCTCATACATTTGATCAGGTTATACAGACATTAACGAAAATCGCCAAAGTCCCACAAAAGGAGGCCACCGAAATTGTTGCCAGTATTGATAGAGAGGGTAGAGCCGTTGTTAAGTGTGACTCATTTGGTGAGTGTGTCGCTTTAAAAGAGGCCATTGAAGATCAATCGGTACCACCAAATATGCCCATGCCAAATAGTAAAGCAAATCAATCGTTACGCGTTAACGTTTTGCACACTAGAGCTGTGGCCTGTCAACAATTTGCTTTGCAATTGCTTACCTGGTTCCAAGAGTTTCTAGTACGTCATAGTACATTTCGTCAAATATTTGCCAACATTATTATGGATAAAAAGGCTCCGTATTGCATACGTCATATACTGGAATCAGATGTAGAGTTATGGAAGACAGCACGCACCTGCTGGCATCGTCTTTTAATTTCGGGCATGTTAATGGAGTATGATAATAAAATGGCTTTGGCTCAGGAGTTCTCCAAGAATTATGCCACCATTGTGCAGGATTTCATAAATGATGATCATGATCATTCATTTTCCATTGTATCGTTAAGTGTTCAACTGTTTACGGTACCAAGTATCGCTCATTATTTAATTGCCCGTGAGGGTATATTCTTTAAATTGCTGCATACCTTCTATCACAAATCTATAGAGGATTTTATGCAAAATAAGACTCTACACTTTCCCAAAAGTGTTTCAACATTGTCACATTTTAAACGAGCCGCCTACATACTTTACGATTTGCGTTACATATTGAGCTTTAAGCCGGACGCCTGGACTGATGAATTGCGTGAGGGTTTTATAGAGGGTTGCAAAGCTTTGCTACGCGTTTTAAATGCTATGCAAGGCATGGAATCAGTTACACGTCAAACAGGCCAACACATGGACTATGAGCCAGAATGGGAATGTGCTTTTAATTTGCACATCAAATTGGCCAGCACAATTTCTTTGGTATTGGAATGGTGTGCCACCGACAAAGAGGTGTTGGTGAAACTCTATCAAATGGTTATGCGCAATTTATTGCAAAATGGTTTTATTGTCAGCCATACAAAAGTGGAGGCAAAATCTGTGGCAGATCACATAGCCAAATGTTTAATCTATGATGTTTCCTCAAAACCGGTATCCATACATTTGCCATTATCAAGATTCTTTGCTGGTATTTATCTACATTTGGGTCAATACGGCTTAAATTTTGACTTGGCCACCTGTCAAAAACGTACACCTGAAGAAATTATGGAACCCATACTTTGTACACAAGTGATGATTGCCCAGGTTTGTTTTTACACACATACACGCACACAACGAAAATATTGAAATAAATTTGTTCTGCTTTTTATTTACAATTTTAGGTAAATTCCGGCATGTGGCGCCGCAATGGTTATTCCTTGCTGCATCAATTATATTTCTATCGTAATGTGCGCTGTCGTACTGAAATGTTAGATCGTGATATTGTGGGCATGCAGATAGGAGCTTCATTAATTGAAAGCAATCAATATTTAATACATTTGCTTAATAAATTCAATCTAATGGATTGGATACAACCAGAATACGAAGATATTTTGATAGACACAACGGCCGAAGATGATTTCATTAGACAAATATCAATGATTGATGAATTTTTAGAATTATTAATTGTAATTATTGGTGAACGTTATGTGCCTGGCGTGGCTCATGTAACAGAAGAAGATCGCACTAAAAAGGAAATCATACAATTATTGTGCATTAAATCCTATTCGCATTCAGAGCTTAATAGAGCATTACCCGATTCCAATAATGATACCGCTTTGGAGGATGTTATTGATTCTGTGGCTGTTTTTAAGAAACCCCAAAAAGTAGATGCCAAGGGAGTGTACGAGCTGAAAGATGAATTGTATGATGATTACAATATGTACTTTTATCATTACACAAAAGAGGAGAAATCAAAATCGGAAGAGACACAAAGATTAAGGCGTAAAAATAAAGGTGAATTGGTATGTTGTCCACCACCAAAACTGCCAAAACTAACAGATACTTTTGTGTGAGTATTTTTTAAGATCTTTTTTTAAATTTGTATTTTAAAAATTGTGGCTTTTTATTTATGTGCTTTAGTACTATTGCCAATCTCTTGCAATGTGATGTTATGATGCATCTTATGAATACCATATTGGAGAGGTCTTTGGATCTGAAGGAAACCGGCATTCAAGAAAATCATTTGCAAAAGGTAATTCAGGCGTAGAAATTAAGAAAAAAAAAATAAATAAAAAATTATGGCAATTTTTCAATTGTAGATTCTACATCTAATTGGTTATGGTTTACAAGAGGAAGAATCTGAAAACTATCCGTTTTTGTCTTTCTATAAGTGTTCACAAAAGTATAAACTTTTACAAAAATTGGAAGAATTGCATCGCAGTGCCAAAGTAAGTTAAAGCAAACATATTTGTTTTAATAAAATAACGCTTATGAAGTCTCTTTATATGAAGATTGAAGCACACCGTGATTTTCTTTTGTGGGTCATAAAAAAATTTAAAGATTTACAAGCCAAACAGCCGGCTGAAGGGTCAGAACGCATGCAAAGCGATGATGTTGAACAACCGGGCAGTTCAGCTTCGATTGAAGATGATACCAATACTGCTGGTAATACTGATACAACTGCCGAACAAGAGAAACGTGAAAAAGAAGAACGTTCTCGTTTGGCGGCCGAGAGACGTGCCAAAATTTTAGCTCAAATGCAAAAGGCACAAAATCAATTTATGACCTCAAATGCTGAAATGTTTGCCAGTGCCAATGATGTAGCCGGCGATGCAAATGCCAGCTCAGTAATGGAATGGCAAGATGATAATTGTATGGAAGGAGCTGTTGCTTACAATTCAATTGCTTGCTTAGGTGTTGAGAGACGTTTGCAACAGCCCGAAGAAGAGAAATATAATTGTATATTGTGTTTTGAGGAAGCCACTGTCTCCAAAGATGGTCCCACTTTAGTTTACTCTGCTTTTGTGCAAAAGTCCAAGGTAAAAAAAATTGTTATTCACTTTTGTACACAACAAATTTTGTTTAACAACATTAATTTTGTATTTTTGCTTCTGTCAAATTAAATTCTTCCATTTTCCTTTTATGTTTTTTTTTTTTGCAGGTTTTAAAACCAGAATCAAATTTTCCCAATTCCATACACACCAGCAGTTGTGGTCATGTTATGCATGTCAATTGCTGGCAGGAATACTATAATAATGAAGAATCAAAAGAATTGCGACGCCCCAGACGTCATCCATTGCAAATTTTTCCTTCGCCACCAAGCACAGAATTTCAGTGTCCCTATTGCCGGTGTTTAAGCAATACAGTGCTGCCTCTCACGGCACCACTTTCCAAATACTCTGTACCCAATGTCATACATACGGGCGATGAAATTTATCCCATTGATTTATGGATTGACGGGATACGCGCTTTTAGTGATAAACTAAATAATTTGGTTATGAGCGAAGATGCCAGCATGTGGAAATTTCATTTACCTGAATGGTTTGCCACCCTCAAGGAGGCACACATTGTTACTGATCCCAAACAATTTGCAAAAATGGCACAACCAATACCCCGTCCAGAACTACAATCTAGTTGGATTAATTTCGTTCAACACTACATAAATTCATTGAAACGCAGCGATGAAAATGATTTGCTCAACATGTGGCATTCATGTATTTATACCATACAGTCGTTAGAGGTTTATTTGAGAGCAGTGGGTAAACCATTAAAGGATGAAATGTCTATACGCCATAAAAGCTGTTTGAGTGGCTTAATACGCGCCTGTTGCTTATATGTGGCCCATTTAACACAAACTGATTTTGAGACGTTAATTAAGCCGGTAGCCGAACTCTTAAATGTGGTCTTTAAGCATAATGGTGATTCAGTGTTGGAATGGAATTGTTTTAGTAAAATGATATCAACCATAATGATGGTGCCGAATATCCTGTTTGTCCGTGAAAGTAAGTATAACTAAATTTCTTATTCTTTAAAAACGAACAAGATACAAACGGTTTCCACAGAAACGTTTAAACATACATATATTTTGTGAACGTAGAATTAAAAATGCTCATATTAATTTTATACAAAAGTAAGAAAGAACAGATTTTAAGTGGCCTAAAAATGTTTAAGACCGATACTTAGTAGCCTTGAGCTTAAAATTTGAATAGATTTTGTTAGTACAAGATAATTAACTTAACAGTCACTAAATTAAGGTCAGCAGCAGGAAATTCATTTCGATTTCAATTTGCGTGATTTGCAGAATATTTTGTTATTGCCACTTAAACTTGGAAACAATAGGGACCCTTTGCCTTTGTTTTTGATAATCAGCCTGAGAAAAGCAGAATAGACAAGAGAAGGTAGAAGGAAAAGAAGAAGAAGAAAAACAGAGGGAAAAATAAGAAGAAACGAAAAAGCAAAAGCGAAGAGAGAAGAGAGACGAAAAAACAAAAAATAAGAAGGAAATAATAAAAAGAAGTATAAGAAGAAATCAGAAGATAGATGCAGAGGAAAACAGAAGAGAGGAGAAGAAGAACATAGAAGAGACACGAGAAAAAAATATGAAAGAAAAAGAGAGACAAGGAGGAAAAACAGGGATGAGAGAAAAGAGAACAGAAGAGAGAAAAAGCTGAAAAAGAAACAAGAGAGAGAGAGAAAAAGCTGAAAAAGAAAACAAGAGAGAGAGAGAGAAAAAGCTGAAAAAGAAAACAAGAGAGAGAGAGAGAGAGAGGAAGAAAAAGCAGATTACAGGGAAAGGAAAGAGAGAAAAAGCAGAAAAAAGTGAAGAAAAGAGAAGAGATAACAACCGAAGAGAGTATAAGCAGAAGAAAATCAAGAGAGAAAAAGCAGGAAAAACCAAATAGAAAAGGAAAAAAGAGAAGAGAGAAAAAGCAGAAAAAGAAGAGACAATAAAAAGGTGAAGAAAAGAGAAGAGATCAAAGACAGAAAAAGAGAAAAGAGTAGAAGGAAAAAAAAGTGAAGAGAGAAAAAGCAGATTAGAAAGAACGGAAAGAGAGAAAAAGCAGAAAAAAGTGAAGAAAAGAGAAGAAAAGAGAAGAGATAAAAAGCGCACAGAGTAGAAGCAGAAAAAAATAAAGTGAGAAAAAGCAGGAAAAAAGAAAGAACAGAAGGAAAAAAACTTGAGAGAAAAAGCAGAAAAAGGAAGAAGACACTAAAAAAGTAAAGAAAAGAGAAGAGATCAAAGACAGGAAAAGCGAAGAGAGTAGAAGCAGAAAAAAATTAAGGAAGAAAAAGCAGAAGAAAAGTAGAAAAAAGAGAAGAGAGAAAAAGCAGAAAAAGGAAGAAGACACTAAAAAAGTGAAGAAAAAAGAAGAGATCAAAGACAGGAAAAGCGAAGAGAGTAGAAGCAGAAAAAAATTAAGAAAGAAAAAGCAGAAGAAAAGTAGAAAAAAGAGAAGAGAGAAAAAGCAGGAAAAAGAAAAGAGAAAGAAGTAGAAGATAATAGAATTAAAAAAAGGAAAAAATAGAAAAAAGAAGAGAGAAAGATAAGAAAAAGCAAGAAGAGAAAAAAGAAGAAGAAATGAAGAAAAAAAGGATAAGAATAAGAAGCAGTGAACACAAGAAAAGAGAAGAAGAAAAATTAAATTAAAAAAAGGGAGAGAAAAAAAATCTAGATAGCAAGTTCTAACATAACCGAGTTGTGAAGAAAAATCACAGTTCTCAAAATATTGAGAATCACTAATTGACTTCAGACGTGTGGTTTTAGACACTGGGTCTTCTAATACTATAAAAAATGTGTACTAGCGCTAGATAATTTTATATGCTGGCTAAAACTATGCAGAAAAATGTTTTTATTTAATATTGTACAGATTTTTTTTTTTTACTGTTTACCCAAAATTTTTTAGGATTATTACTGATTTATAGGCTGTAGTGCACAGCTATCTGATGTGATCTGTTGTGCCCATTGAAACACCTTTAGAGACTGCTTTTAAATTTGGTAAACGTTCTAGGCTATAATTTTTTCAGGTTTTTGAGGCCTGTAGCGCACTGTAGGAAGTGCAACTCTCAAGCCACTAACTAACTTTTATTGATCCATATTTTATCAGGGTATGAATTGTTAGTTGTTGGTTGAAGAGATAAAGAAATGCCTTCTGGAACTTTTTTCAACTTGACTAGATATTTTATTTAGATTGTGAAATATTACAAACATGAGCAAGAGTTTTTTTATTTTGTTAAAATTTACATTTACACAAGCTGATACTTACTACATGCAATACACAAGATATTCTAAAAGCACAAAACCACTTGCACCTCTCAGCAACCTTGTTAACATTCAAATTCATTCAGTTAAAGTAAAAACAATTGAACACTAACGGTAAATATTTAAATTTTTATTGTCAATCAGGCGATACTTCTGTTCTTGCCAATGGCAGCTTAATGGATTTCTATACGTTGCAAGTATTTTTCCTTGCTAATGTTGTTAAGGCTTTAGTCTTGTATAAGCAACCTGACGAGGGCTTAATGGATGTTGAAGACGAAGAAGAGAATTATAATTCTCTAACAGAAAAGGCACGAGAGAATATTTCAATATTCTTTAATAAATACAATATACAAGCTAGACAGAAACGGCAACAGCAAGAGCAGCAACGAAAGAAGGAAAGTAAGCAGCAAGAAGAACCACAACAGCAGCAGAAGCAGCAAGAACAAAGTGATGATAACGATGCTGGTATGGCAGATGTTACACAAAATGCAGAACAACAGCAAACTGTAGAGGAATCAGTTGTAGAAGAACAATTACAAGAACCGCTGGTTGAATTGTTAACACCGCAAATGGTTTTTAATATTTTGGATCACATCAAAATGGAAATGCGTGAATTTTTGCGCTGCAGCTGTTTATTCTTTCATTTTGTAACGGATGTTGAATTTCCCGATTTTCTATCGGCCACAGAAAGTGATACTTATGAGAATATGTGTAAATATTTGGGTCTTAATACACAATTGGAAGCATATTTTGATAATGCCACACCCTTTGCCACAATTTTGGAAATGTTTGCCTCGCACCATGATATTACTAATTTAGAAGTTGTTACCACAAAACTAAAAAGAACCGGAGATCCTTTGGTTGTTGTACCCTGCACAAGGCTGGTGCCACAATTGGTGTCACTGCCCGACGATTATAGTGATTTGATCAATAGTGTATCCGATTTTAGCTGTCCTAACAACGAAAGAGAAGAAATGAAAACCCCTACCATGTGTCTAATGTGCGGTGAAATTTTATGTGCCCAATCGTATTGTTGCCAACCTGATTTAGATGGACGCAATGTGGGAGCCTGCACATATCATGCCTACTTTTGTGGTGCAGAAATTGCTCCCTTCCTGCGTATACGAGACTGTCAAGTTGTTTATTTGGGCAAGAATAAAGGATGTTTTGTACAGCCCCCCTATTTAGATGAATACGGTGAAACCGATCAGGGCCTAAGACGTGGCAACCCTTTAAGATTGTGCAATGCCCGCTACAGTAAAATACATTTGAATTGGTTGGGTCATGGCTTGCATGAAGAAATTGCCCGCTTAAATGAACATACGTCAGCCATAACAACTCAGTGGCATCACATGTAGTTGTTGACACCAAATAAAAGCCAATTAAAATTATAAAACAAAAACTTAAAATTAAATAATAAAAAAATGATCTTTGTTCTCTCCCGCACTTTGCAAAATAAATTAAAAACAAAACAAAAAATTAATAATAACAATGAAAGAAAACAATAAGAAGAAGATTTATTATTATTGCAAGCGTAAACATAAAACAACAGTTAATGTGATTTAAAATAAAACAGAAAAAAAAACAAAAGCAAATATGTAATACGAAAAAGGATTAAACAGAAACTGTAAGAAATTTATGTTATTTAAACTAATAATTATTAATACTACATACCTATATACATACACTTAAAAAAAAGAAAATTTACACACATACTCACTTACTAAAAACTCCAACTAGTATGTACTCTTATCTTATCTACTTATCTATTACTAATACGAGTAGAGCTACTTACTTATTTACATATATATGCTCCTCTTTTACAACAAAAATGCACACACATACTTACGTACTCGTATGCAGACTTGTTCGTCACTCTCACCATTGTGAAATTGCATGCGACTAGCAAATTTCTAAAGCTGAATTCACTTGTTCCGAAGATATAACAATAATTTTTTTTATACGCAGTTTGAGCTCTCTCTTTGTGAGTGACACTTCAAACAACACAACAAGCAATTTCGTTCATTAATTTCGCAAAGCTAAATTTGCAATTATTCATTCCGTTGCTGCGCAGTTGCGGTATTATTATTGAATCTGCAAAATAGATAAATTTCTGCATTTTGCTTAAGCTTACATTTTCTCACGGAAAACAAACGGAAAGACTAAAATTTATTTTTCTTTTAAATAATATGACTATTTTATTAAGCTTGAGGTCTTATTTAAAAAATTTTTTTTTATTTTTATATCGATATATCGCTTCAATTTGTGTAGCTTCAATTTGAAGCTACTAAAATGTAAAAAAACAAAATTTCGCTAAAATTAAATGTGTTTTAGCTTAAATTGTTTTATTTCCCTTGAAATAATTTCGTTTTATTTTTTTTAAAATTAATTATTTCATTTGGGCAGGAATTTAACAAGACTTGGGAGTAATCTGCTGAAGATTCAGAGTAGCGTCTGATCAAACAGCTTTCCTTCTTAGTACTTATTGTACTAAGTAAACAATTTTTTGAAATTTTTCATGCATTTTTCATACCAACATATTTTGGAATTACGCACGAATAAAGATTAAATTTTTGTTTATTTAAAATTTATTTTGATGTTAAAAAAATGCAAAATTTAAAACAATTCATTCACAATAGGCAACTTTTTAATTCACAATTAAATGAAACAATTCAAATTAACATAATTCATAAATAGAGCAATTTGCATATCGATCGATATTTCTTTTCGCTAAATTTTCCTTTCTGTGTGGAATCAATAATACGAAAACTTGATTTTGACGTTTAAATAAAAACTCGAACGTAACTGTGAATGATATCAAAACAATTTTTCGTTTCGATTCGATTTACATGGAAATTTCGTTCGGCATAGAATTCTGTAATTTGATGCCTAAATATTTTTTAAATTAAAAATTTTTAAATAAAACTATTCATTGCAAAAAAAAAATTTTTTTAAATTTTGGACTAAGCGCGAGTTTTTTTTTTTTTGCGAACTCAGGTCACCTCTTTTTTTATAGAAAGTGGATGCATTAAGCACCCACTATATTTAAACAAAATTTTGCATGAAGGAAAAGTTTTTCCGAAATTTTCTCATTTGCTTTAATAGCGTTGAAATTAAAAAACATGGGGTTGCTTGTAGATTGATGGGTAGCGTGTTAACCTATCAATCTGTAGGTTGCAGGTTCGATTCCTGCCCAGACCTGGAGCTCGTTAACAAATTTAATCTTGGAATTAATTTCTAACATTAAATAATAATAAAAATAAAACATGATTTTACAGCAGATCCATTTAAAATTAGCAATTTGCTGACACTGTTATGGACAAAAGTTTTAAATATTTTATTAGAAAAAGAAGAGGGTTTAACATATATTTTTGATATTTTTACAAAATATACAATTTAATTAAAAAACCTTTTTTTTTTGTTATGACACTTGAATTTTTTTTTTCTTGTGGCGAATTTATCTCATTTCGGTTGTATTCATCACGCACTGTTTCACATGAATATTTTTTGAACGCACTGAAATTTTGTTAAATGTAGCTTGAGTTCTCTATTTTGGAGAATCTAAACATTAAAAAAGAAAAAAATTATGCTGAAGAAATTTTGTTCGCAATGCAAGGTGAATTGTGGTAGAAAAAAATTAAGCCTAACGCAAATGTCAATTCACAATGAGAGTGTTAAAATATGTCTGTCTTATACATGTTGTTTTTACCTTTTTTATTAAAAAAAAAAATATTTTTTTAAATTTATTATTACTTATTAAAATATTAAAAAATTTTGCAATACTTTTGTTTGTGTGTATTTTATGACATTAAAAGCAGCTATTTTTTGAGAGGGTGGAAATAAAAGCTTTGGATAATGATGACTTTCTTCGACAAACATTAGGAAAAGAAGGAGGGCGTTTATTATTAAATTCATTTAATTTGCGGTTGTAGTAGTTATTTTTCTAATACTATTTTTTGATTTAACAAAAGCCCATAATCATAATAAACACAAAAAATAATTTTGTTTATAAAAATTTATGAATTCAAAATAGCGACTATAATTATGAGCCAAAATATTCTTCTTTCTTATTTTTGTTTGTTTTAACTTTTACTGCAGCTGTTGTTAATTTTATTATTTTTATTATCCTTTTTCTATATGTAGACGTGTATTCTTATTAATTTTATTTTATTATTTTTTGTGATAAGAAAGTTCGTTTCACACTAATAATACGGACTAGTACGATTTGTCAAAAAATTTAAATCAAAATGGGAAATTTTAATAGTGCGATAGTAAAAGCCACACAATCATAGAATTTTAATGCAGCCATTTGATATTTGATCTAATTATGAGTGTCGTTGTCGTAATAGATGGCAACGCTGGCCATATGTTTTATATTAGCTTATCGTTAAATCGACTAAGACAACGTCTGTTTTAATAAGTTTGGTTATTGTTACTAAAATCAACTACCAAACTAAAAAACTAAAGACTTGTATTATGGTGTGAACCCCTTGTAGGCAATGAATTAAATTCAATAGACAGATAGTACTACGTGTGTGTACATTTTCAAAACCTTCCACTTTTATACAATTTTTTTTGTTTTGTTTGAATTTTTGTTTTTTTTTTTTAATTTTGTCTTAAAACACATTTTTTTTCCCAAGGCTTAACAAAACTAGTTCTATAATTTATTTAAATTGCTTTAAAATGTAGTTTTAAATAATTTTTAATTGTAATTGATTTTTTGTTTATTGAATAAAAAAAAAATATTATTAAATTTATTTTACAAAAAATTACTCAGAAAAAATGAGAAAAACTTTCATTACAAAAAAGAAAAAAAAAAGTTTGTTTAAAAAAATATTTTTTTTTTCCAGAATTATATTTGAAATTAATAAAAGAAAAAACAAAAACTAAAAATTACATAGACAGCTTTTGACGATTAAAAAAAAAAAAAAAAAAAAAAAAAAATTTAATATTAATCAATCTTAAGTAAGAATTTAAAAAAATTGTTTTTATTTAAATTTTCCGATATTTCGATTTTCTTCGGCGAAATATCGGAAAATTTAAATAAAAACATTTTTTTTAAGATCTTAAGCTTAATTAATATTAAATAATAATAAATTTATAAGATCGAATAATTTAATAAAATTATTGAAAATAACAAAATTTTCAGTAATTAATTTTTAAAATATTTTTTTTTTAATTTGCAGTAACAGTAACAAGAAACAAACAATTCAAAGAAAAGCGATTTTCAAACGAAACAAAAAAGAAATGAAAAGAAAAATATAAAACACCAATAACTTAAATGGTAAGTATTAATTGATAAAAAAAAAAAAAAAAAAAAACTACAAGCTTAACCAGGACCACACACGGCAGTCTTGAGAACAAAAGGGAATTGCAGAGTACTAGCAATTTTGTAACCCTTTCCATTATTTTTTCCTCTCTCTCAAGAATTGACCAACTAAAATTGCCGTGTGGGGTCCTGGCCATGGTGTAAGTAAACCAGAAGACACTGAATGCTGCATTATTGCAGCCCCTCTTGGCAAAAGTAAAGAGAGCTTAAAAGCTGAAACAAATTTTTCTTGAGTTCAACCACCGAAAATAATTTTTGACAAAAGTTGCAACAACAGAATGTATGGGCTTTTTGTAATGTTGTGATTTTTGTATTCTTAAAGTCACCTAAGGTTTTCTTACACCATGTAAAAAAATTTAATTTCAAAAATGCTTCTCATAAAAACCATCTGATTTACAGAATAAAAAGAGAAATTCATTTTGTACATCAAGCATCAATTGGCATTATTTACAAAATCCAAAATTTTTATTAGAAAACGAAAATCACCAAGAATATCAATCAAAATGTTTTAAACAATATGGTAAGTCCAGAAAACAATTACGTTTTTTAAGATTTTTTTCAAGTTTTACAGTCTTGTCAGAAAATATAATTTTTTTCAATAGAAAATTTTTTTAAATTAAAAAAATTTGTTCTATAGAAAATGAGAAATGGAAATTCTTTTGTGGAGAATAAAACCATTTTTAAGTGGGTGAAAGATTTGAAATAAAAAAAAAATTATATTTTTAGTTTTTGAGATTTTGCAAACTATTCGCATTCCAGATGGGGGGTGCATTTAATTTGCAATAATTTAAGAAGTAGCTCAATGACTGAACTTATAAAAATTATGTAAAAATTCGGAATAAAATAATCTCTAAGTTATGTTATTGTCAATTTTTTACCAGTCTTGGTAAATAAAGTTTTGTCAAAAAACCTTAAGGCTTGTTCAGCTAAACGAACGAAACGAAAATTGTCGTTCGCATAATTGTATTGAAAACAAAAACAAATTTTCGTGTATTGTCATTATTATCTATACATATAAAAAAATTATGCTAAAGCTACGGGCTTGAAATTCGGTGAGCAGGTTCCTGTCCCAATGTGTAGGACGAATAAGAAGGGATTTTTGGAATTTTTATTATTCCCATGACTTCCGCACGAACCATAGAAGATTGCGTAATGGGATCTATCATTTTAAAGAGAAGATCGTCTAGACTTGTAATCTACCGCCCAAACACTCAGAACTTACTTTGGACTATTTTTAATAAATTTTTGATATTTCCATGTACCCCAGAGCTTTTACTTTGAGAGATTTTTACCATTCCCGATTTTACCCAACAAAATTACCAACATCAAAAAGGAATTTAATCTGTAGGTTCTACACTTTCTGGAAGTGTTTTTTTTCGTAGTTTTTAATTTATGATGCAGAACGGAAACTGCCAAAATTCTTGAGAACAACAGTACTGGGGTATATGGAAATTTAAAAAATTTTTTAAAAATATTCCAAAGTAACTTCTGAGTGATTGGGCGCTAGATTACAAATCTAGACGACTTCCCCTTTAAAACAATATATATCGCTCTAAAGAGGAGGTCGTCTACCGCCCAAATACTCAGAAGTTACTTTAAACGATTTTTAAAAATTTATGGAAATTTCTATATACTCCAGTGCTCGTGCTTTCAGGGATTTTAGTGACTTCCGGCTGAACCATAGACGATTACGGGATGGGACACCTATCATTTTAAAGGGGAGATCGTCTAGACTTGTAAGCTACTGTCCAAATTGTCAAAAGTTACTTTAGACTGTTTTTAGATTTTTTTTAAGTTCTATTTATATATGAAAATTTCAGCGCTAAATTACAAATCTAGACGATCTACCCTTTAAAGGGATATAAGTCCTATTCCGTAATCTTTGTGAGAAGTCAACGTATTTATGCATATTTGAACCCTAGCACTTATATTTCTCCTAAACATAAATATTTACAAATACTAAAAAACGTAACGGGTGGTTACGTTAAAACATATTTAACTCGGCAGATTTATATTCACTCACTTAAATTATATTAGCGACAGTATGGTACTTCGCTGACAAAGTAGCTAGTCAAATGCTAGAATACATAATTTGCTAAAAGATTTGAATCCATTTGAGAATGTAACGTGATTTTTTTTTTGTAATAAAATTTTTTTTAAAATTAATTTTTTAATTCAGTTAATTTTTTATTAATTATTTTTAAATAATTAAACACTAACTAGTCTTAAATAATTAAAGCCGGTATTTACAAAATTTGTAATAATAATAATTAAAATTAAAAATACTATTAAAACTATTTAAAAATATTTATTGTAACAGCTTTTTTTGCATTGCGTATAAATTTAATTTTATACGTGTAGTAGCAATAAATACAGTTTTTTTTTCAAAAAATTTTATACAATTTCCGTAGAATTATTTTTACATTTTAGTTTTCGTTTAAAATAATCGTTATTTAAGTAGTGCATTACAATAATAATATTTTTTTTTTGGACTAGATAAATGAATTTATTTATTTATTTTTTTTTTGTAATAATGAAAAGCAAGCGGGGTTTTTATAACTTTCTTACAAAGTACGAGTAATTAATTTCACAATAATAAAGTGGCTTAAAAAATATTTTTTTAAATGGAAAATTTGTTTTAAAACAAAGTTTTAAATCAATTTTAATTTTTATGAAAACGACAGTAAGTAAATCAGCCCTCTTGCTTGAGGCGTTGCCGCATATTACTCTTTTAGTGACGATAAAGGCACTCGTAATCAGGACTAATATTTTGTTTATTTTTATTTAACTAAAATAACAAAATTTAATTAAAAAACTTTCGTTTTTTTTTTAGTTTGGACCTAAATTTTTCTTTAATTCCCAAGATTTTTTTTTGCTTATTTTGTGTTGGAAATTTTCATTTCACTAAATGCATATTTCGTGTTGCTTTACATTTTTTTTAGCGTTTTGTTTGCTGTTAAATTTAAGTGCTGTTTTTATAACACAAGCGATCAAGCAACTCGTCTGGAAATTTTATATGAAAAGTACTCAAAATATTGAGAGTTTTTATAAAAATTTTTTAGACGAGTTGATCGCTTGTGTTTTGTTTGTAAAGTAAATATTTTGTTGCACAAAATTATTTCAATCTCTTTTGAATTCTCTCTCCCAATGGGATCCGCTTAGCCAGATGCCATTTTAACATTTTCATTACGTTTTACATATGAACCGCTGAGTTCTCTGTTGATACGGTTGGTTTATCTTCAGTTTCGGGCTCATCTTTACACTGTTCCATATCAATGACCAAACAGTCATAGGGCGGTGGTGGTATATCGAATTTAACAACGCTATCATAACTGGGAGGCAGTGAGTCCACTATCCGTAAAATATCATTTTGGGAATTGATCTTGAAAATAGATAAAGAAAAAAGAATTAAAGTTTTAAAACAACTCGAAAGCAGAGGTTGCATTGAAGACTCTCTCTCAATTACGATTGAAGTTTCTATTTAAATTGTACTAAAATTTCAAACGATATCGAGTGATGAAATTTTTTTGTAATAAGCTTGATTATAATGTCGTTGTTGTGATGAAAGCAGTGATATGTGGCAACGCCGGCCATATAATTTACGTTAGCTTGTCGTAAATACGACTACAACAACGACAACGACACCCATAATAAGGCTGATTTTCCTCACTTTTTTACCTCAATACGAACGTAAGTTGTCACATTCGATAGTGATTTTTATTTAAAATTTAAAACTTTTATTGTAAAAGAACCCGCTTTATAGAAATATTTGTTTTTAAAAACCTTAAGTAAAATTGTCTGTACGACTTTTCTTGTTGGCAATATTTACATGTGTTACGCCATGTTCACTGGCACTCATACGATTGCCCACTTCATCAATGGGTCCTGTCCATATGCAAACACCCATACGATGCGTAACATAACCACAAATAATAACGCTAACAATGAGCATGCCAATGCCTAAAGCAAATACCAGCCAACGACTTTCAGGACTATGGGCCATTTCGTGGAGATTTTTCTCCATTTGTAGGGCGCACAATATTAAAACCGGTACAGCAATCATGGCCACTAGTAAATCAACTATGGGTCTCTGTTGAGCCATTCTGTATGCTCTATTGGCGGTATCTGTTGTTGTGTTAGGATTGGCAGTTGTAGAATTTGTTGTTGTTGCTGTTATTGTGCGTGCTGCAAGGGTATTGTGATTTTGCAGTACCATACTTGAAATGAGAAAAAAAAAATCACAAAATTTACATAAAAAACAATTTTTTTTTTGATAAATAAAATTTTAAAATAAATAATTTTATTAATTGACAAATTGTAACTGCGTTTCATATGCATTGTCAACTTGAACAATATTACGTTGTTGTTTAATTTTAATTACAAATACATCACGTTTCTCTTATCATACTTATATTCCCCCGGATATTGTTTGTTTAATTTTACTGATTTGTTTTGCCTTTTTTTTTCGTTAAGTTTCCTAAAGAGGGCGTAAATTATTCTACTATTTTACGTTGTATTTTTTTTTTTTTAATTTTCTTTGTAAAACAAAAAAAAGAGGCTCTTTTCTGTGGTAGCAATTACTTTCCACTTTTGTGGTTTAATTATTTAATATTTCTTGTCGTCTGCTACCACAGAAAAAAGTATTTTTTTAAAGTATACCGCCTTATGTAAGAACTCTTTGCATTATAGTCCCTTGTGAATAAACATACGCTGCAAAAATATCTCTTAATTGCAACTTAATATTGTAATATATGAGTTTTGGGAAATTGCAAAGCTTATTAGTTGGCTTCAAAAAATCTGGTTTATTAAAAAATCATTTTGTTTGCAAATTCATAATTGCTATTGCAATAAACCCCGCAAAAAGTTCTTTTAAAGCAATAAAAACAAAATTAAGTTATCGCAGTCCATAGGAAATTTTGTTGATAAATTTAAAATTGTTATTGCAACAAACTCCGCTTAATTAAAAAAAATATCTGTGACATTCAATATTGAAACATAAGAAAGATATTTATTTCGTTTATAAAGCCACAACATTTCTTACAATAAACCCCGCTTAATAGCAAATAAAATTCTTTTGCGACAATAAAACTTGAGCTCAAATTTTCCTATGCGATAGTAAAGTATAAAACATTTCGTTGGTTAACTTACAACTTTTATTGCAAAAAACCTCGCTTAATAGAAAAAATTCTTGAGCTTAGTTGTCGCAGTTGATAGTAAAGTACAAGAAATTTTATTTGTGAAACCTTTAATGGCCACAAACCTCGCTTTATAGCAAAAAAAATTTTGGGCAATAAAACTTTAACTCAAATTGTCTTATCCGGTAATAAAGTAAAGTAAGACATTTTGTTGATAAATTAAATATTTGTATTGCAACAAACCTCGCTTAATAGAAAAAGTTCCTGAGCTCATATGAAATCCATTGGATTTTCTGTTTCTTTGTTTAAAATTTGAAATACATATGTGGCCGGTGTTGCCACCTTTAACTATTTGTTGTGACAAGGACTGTTATAATCAGGCTTACTATTCCTGATAATGCTGGGCCGTATTATTGATTCCGCACGGAAAGCAAAATTTAGCGGCAAGAAATAAGCATTCTAGTTAGATGGCGTCCTTATCTTACTAAAATCACCGCTAACTTATTATTTTTTCTAAGTGGACTTACATCACTTTCATATACATATAACAGTTCAATTATCGGTCGATATGCAAATTGCTATTGTTTATTCCTACGGAATTATCTTGTTTTATTTAATTGTAATGATTGATGGGTAGCTTGCTAACCATAGCAGGTTTGATTTCTGCCCGGGCCTGGGAGCCGATGGTCAAAGTTACCAGTTAACAAATTTAATTTAATTTTAGAATTTCTAATATTAAATAATAATAATAATATTTAATTGTGAATTAAAAAGTTGCCTATTGTGAATGAATTGTGTTAATTTTTCCGCTGTTTGTGATTAAAAAAAAATTGGATTTTTAACATGAAAATAAATTTTAAATAAACCAAAAGAAAATTAATTTCTAATAAATAAATCAATTAAATTAACACATTTTATTTTTGCGAAATATTGTATTTTTTTTTTGTACATTTTTGATCTTTTCGCTTGCTTTCCGTGAGAAAATTTAAGCGTAAGAAAAACGTGGAAATTTATCTATTTTTAGTAAGAGAAAGTAATCTTCCGCACTGCGGAAGAATATTGCAGCAATGGAATGAATAATTGCAAATTTTGCTTTCGCACAAAAAATGCTTTCCGTAATCGTTAAACGAAATGAATAAATAGACCCGCTGTTTGTGTAAAAGTAATACAAGAAACAGGTATTTTTGGCAAATTTGTTGGATTTTGGAGTTTTTGTTTTTTTAATTTGTATAAAGTGCGGGTTTTTATGGGCTCCAGGTGTAATTAGCAGCGCCAACTAGCTACTGCGGCCAGAATAGGTCTATTATGACACTATTTTCACGTTACAAATTAGTTTCGAAAAGAAGTAGTTTTGAACTTTTATATCATGAAATATATTGTAAACATATTTTTTATTGGCTACCGAAATGCAGGGTAGCTTGTGAAAGGCCTTAATTTTATGGGGTTTTTGCTTAAATTAGCAAAACATAAAAAATTCATTTTATTAAGATTTTCTTTCAATGGCATAGGAATTCCTTAGATCACAAGGTCTCAGTCATAAATTTTTTTATTTCTCTTGAGTAGCTTTACCGATTTTCGTTCAAGACAGATTTCACTGTATTTATTAAAATGCTTATTAATTGTAACACTTTAATGCATAAAATATGTTTTTGGTTTTTAATCATAAATAATCAACTTACTACCTCGTATCGAATACAGCTGACATCATCAAATCTCCCGGCAAACTAACACGCATTTTAATTGATTTTTTTTTATTGTGATAATTATTTTTAAATCTTTTTTCTTTCGTTCGTTTTGTTTTAATAATTTAATAATTTTAGAAATGCAGGTGTTTTTTTTTAATAAAATATTTGGTTGTGGTTTTTATATTTTTTGTAATTCCATTCAACAAAATTACTTCAACTCCGTTCACTTGCTAGACAATAAAGTAAAATTATAAAAAATAAAATAAAATCATTTTCACATGATTTAAATTTAAAACGATTTAGTATCGTATAAAAAAAGAATTTTTTTCTTTTTTTTTTTTTAAATCACACAAAGTATTGTATATAACTCAACATTTTTATTTCAAATGAATTAATTTTTTTTGCAATCCCAACTTCACTCACTGTAAACAAGTGCCTGTATTCATTTCGACTTTTACAAAAATTATTTTTAATATTATTTAATATTAATTAAGCTTAAGATCTCAAAAAATTGTGTTTATTTAAATTTTCAAATTTATAAAAAAATTATTTTTAATTTAATTAATTTTAATTTCTAGATTTTCCCTCAAAAAACGAACAATTTTAAATTCTTTTCGAATTTTAATTAAAATTAACGAAAATGTGTTCAATGCCCGTCTGAAACTGTTTCAACTTTAACAAAAAAAATTTCATTTATTAACTGCAGCAAATTAATTTGTCAACCCCTCCTTTAACTAGATATAAAAAATTTTATTTATTTAAAAAATAAAAAAAAAAATATTTTTTTTTTTAAATTTGTTTTACAAAGTATAAGCAAATATGCAGACTTTTTTTAATTTGTTTTTTTCATTTATTGTATTTGCTGATGTGCCGGAAAAATTTGCAAAATGCAAGGTTTAAATAAACAAAATTTTATTTGAATATTTGCTTGGCTGGCAAACTAATTCCTCGTAAATTATTTTTTTTCCCCTTTTTAAAAGGTCCCTTAACATTTTATTATTTAACATTTTGCAATAACGTGTTTTATGGTTTGTCAGATAAAATGTGTTTTTTGAACTTGAAACAAAAGCTGTTTTGTGCTCCTTTAACGGAATATAAACGTGTTTTTCAATAGCTTTGCTGTCATTTGCCAGCATACATTTAAAAAGGCAAATAGTCCATCACAATTAATGCCTCTATTATGGTTCACAAGTCAGCTCTACTTTAGTTGTAATTTTGTGTTATTACTGATTACAACTCTGCGTTCGTGCAGTTGCCAAAAACACGAAAATGACAACTTAGTAACACTGCAGTCACACGATCAAGTTTTTTTACAATTCTCTTTCAAGAAATTTACACATACTGCTTGTCAAAATTCACAAAAATTGAAAGCTGTGACGTAGGCTGCACGCAATTTCAAAGCAAGTGTTTCAACAAGATGTTTTTTTTTAACCTCTTCCACCGACAGTTTTGTTTCGGCGGCAATAGAGTTATATGCCTTAATTTTTAAATCATTCCGTCTATATGCAGGAATATTCATATTCCACAGAACTTCATGCCTTCTGTATATCTCTATGAACTGCAAAACGTCGTTATATTTGTTTTAATTTTTTCACAAACATATTTAAAAAAAAAACAAAACAATACTGGCGGCAGAATAAGAATTCAAGTTTGGAATAAAAAAACTGCAGTCAGCTGTTTTCTTGACTGTAATTTGAAACGCTCAATTGAACGAAAAATTGAAAGCAAACTCTCAGCAAAATTTAAAAGTGTGAGTGTATTGGTAAAAAAATGAGAGAAATTTTAAAATTTGAATGAAAACTTGATCGTGTGACACCCAAGTAATAGCAGTTGTCTTAATTACAACTCAACTGATTTGAGTATAAAGGGCATAAGAGTGTTAGGCATTTAAAGGATGTAAGATCATATTGGCTTATTATGGTTTAGTAGTTGATTAAATTAAGTTAGTACTCTACCTATTAATCTATGGGGACGCCCATAAAATCAAAAAAGACGAGACATTTTTTGTGGACTCCGACTTTGAGAAATCAGAAAAAAAGATCATGCTTTCTTGATATCATCTTGGTGCCATCCTACTGAAACGTTCAAGTTTTTCAACATTTAAGATTCTATAACTCGTTCTCGAAATTTTATACGATTTCAATTACGACTGATGGAATTAGGGCCCCAGTAAATTAAAAATTTCCTGTGTTTTGTATAATTTGTTTCCTGCACATTTTTTTAAATAAAAATTTTACGCAATCTGGGACTAAAAAACGCCATTCCGTAAGAAGTGAATACCGTAATTTCGCTCCTGAAAAAATAATTTTTTCGCCAAAAACTCTTCTCTTGACCAAATTTAAATTTGTTTTTGTTGTTTTAATCTCTCAGTTATTTCAATAGTTTTTGTTTAATAATTCACCAGTCCTTTTGTTATCATAAAAACCTAATAAATGACATCTCAGCTCCCTTCCCCATCTGCTCTCTCTCCCTCTGCTCCTATCCCCTCTGCTCTCTCTCTCTCTCTCTGCTTCTATCCCAGTCTGCTCTCTATCTCTCTCTGCTTCTATCCCCGTCTGCTCTCTCTCTCTGCTCCTATCCCCGTCTGCTATCTCTCTCTGCTCCTATCCCCTCTGCTCTCTTTCTCTGCTCCTTCTCTAGTTATTTTAAACAAGACAATTCTTACTTTTAAACAACATTTTTGGTCAATAAACCCTTAAACTGATTGCTTTATAGCTCTCCCTTCATCCTGTTATTAACAAGCGTTTGTCGTTTTTATTGTGTTTTAAGCCATTGCAACAGCGGTAATAATGATAACAATCAATGAGCGAGTGCACATTCCCTTATCAGATTAATACAGCCCAACCAGTCATCGCACTAATTATGAGTTTGTGTTGGTTCGCTGATAAGATTTCTCAATAAAATAACGAAAACATGATCGCATTTCATAAGCGTTGCAATTTTACTTTTGTTTCTTATGCCTGCATACACACACACACACACATATGATAAGAAAAGGTCATTTGGTGGCTGACAACAACAAAAATTAGCAATAAAATTGTGTTGCAACGGTAAAATAAACAATATTATTGTTGTAGACATTAAAACAGCAACAACAACTCATTAACAAGTGTAGCAGAAGAATGACTTGTGAAGTATAAAATAGAAAAAAGACAGAGAGAGCAGGTTGCTGATATTTAAATAGCTTTAGTCGTTTTATGTGTCTTATTTTCTTTATTTTATTTTATTTTGTGACTTGAATTATTGCCTAACAAAATTGTTGTCATTTGGTTACTTGTATCGTAAGCAGTTAATTTCAGTATTCACAACTTTAGGCCTTCGTGAAGGCCTTTTTGGATTTCAATTTAAGCTCAGATAAAAATTTTTAAGAAGGGATTTCTCTACTCACTTTTATAATCAACATGATTTTGTCAATAAAAAAAAATTATTACGAAATCTATGACAAATTAATAAATGTGGCAACGCTGGAAAACCTGAATGAATGAATAATACTGAGTAAAACGACTTGTCAAAAATTGAAATAAAATGAAAAAGTGTAATAGTCAACAACTACCGATGGACATTTGATGACAGTCGTATGGCTCTCACCAGTTTTAGAAAATTTTCTAAACGTTTATGCTCTCCATTGTATCAGGGCTGCATTTTTCCAGACGAACAAAGAAATAACAAAAACAGCTGACAAAATCCAATGAAAATCTTAGCTCTTGTATTACAGTGTAACACACGCTTAGCTTTACACTAAAGTAATTTTTTTTTGAAACAACACAAATTCGTGAATCTTGGCTTATCTGTAGAAAACACCCAGGGTCTAGACAGAAATCGAACCTACGACCCCCAGATTGGTGGATTAGTACGCTACCTACTAATCTATGGGGACTATGGGCTCAAAGGTGTTTCAAGAACAGTTTAAAAAGCCTTCCGTGGGCAGGTGCTTCACATGTAGCAAGTTCACCCACCCACTTGTTATGAAATCTTTATTTTTATATTGTTTGAAGTGTGTCACAAGAAGAACAATTGTGCGGGCAAAAAGTTTTGTGTGAACAAATTTTTTTTTGCCAACAAAAAGTTTAGTGCGAACAAAATTTTTTTTCGAAATTAATGAGAAAATTCCTTCTAAGGATTTTTGTAAGAGAAAAAAAGAGCGTGTAAAATGTAAAGCAGGGCCCAAATAGTCGCATTCGATATCGTACACATGCGATAGAAATTTCAGCTAAAAATTTCTATAGATCTTGCTCGTTATCGAAAGCAACGATTTGGCCTCAGATTTTTTTTTTTTTTTTTTTATCGAAAAAGGCTTAGTCCAAGGCCTCTGTAGACTTTTTCACCGCTAATTGTAACCGTATATAATTACAAATTTATTTATATGAGACAATGATAAGAACAGTAAAACAAAAGTAGATTTTTTTTGTGTTAAATTAAAGGGCGATCTAAATTCATACAAGATTTCACATTAAAAAAAATAATAAATTTTTATTTAAAAGTAAATTGAGTAGAGAAGGAATGCTTACATTTCCTTAAATATAAGAGAAAAATTAAATCTTGCTTGCATTGTGGCTATCCCTTTAGCTAAATAAAATATGAGTTGCGTTTTTTTTTGTCGTTTTTTTATTTCATATATTTTTAATTTTCAAATCATGTGACTGACTTGAAACAATTTCTAGATAAGCAAAAAGAGGGCTCACGGGAGATGTCAGTCAGACACACACTATGTATTTGCTTGACACTATTTTGTGGGAAAAACAAATGCAGCAAAAAAGAAAAACAATTTTGAACTTATCAGGTGATTGAATGGGTGTTAATTTATAATATCAAAAAGGCACCGCTCACAGTGCTAGTCAAATAAGCTTTTATTTGTGAAAGTGGTATAAGTCCACTTTAAAAAAAAAAAAAATATTAAAGTGAATTTTAGTTAGAAATAGACAACTTTTTCCTAAAATTACCGATAACTACAACTTTTAAAAAAAGTGGACTTATACCACTTACAAAACTAACGGATCATATGATGGTTTACTGCATGAAATGCGTGAGATTGGATATTGTGGACTGGGCTTAATAGATTTTTCAAGTCGCGTTGGTGTGCTCTTGAGCAATAATAGAGAAAATTCAGGACAGTGATTGCCAACTACGCAAATTGTTGTGTGTGATTTATTCGACACACAACAAATCGTGCACAGTATTTGATTCAATCGTGTTCAAGGCACCATTAAAAACTGATGGTTTTTTTTTAATGCTGTTCGACATGATTCAATTCAAAAAGCAAGAAAACAAAAAAATATAAAAAATTCATCAAGTCAACGATGTTTGGGTTTTTTCTTTGCTTGTGGGTATTTGTATTGAAATACTTCTCTGTATCTTTGAAAGTCTTAATCAAGGCATATGCCTCCTAATATTTTTTAGCTTCAAACGTATCGACCAGCATAAAAAAATCAGTTTCTAATTGTGCCTCGAACATGATTTAGTCAAATGTGCATGATTTTTACTCAAATTGTTTGTTTGTGGGGTTGCTTGATTAAATATAAAAATTTTTAATCATGAAAAAATGCTGTTTTTGCTAATCTCTGGTGCAAAACTTCTTTCTTTTATTCAACACAACATCAAAATGTAAAAATTTTTTACTTTGCCTAATTTTTTGCCCTGAGCAAACATGTACCCAAGCTAAAGTTACCAGATATTTTTAGGCTTTTAGCCATCCGGTAGCATTGATGGAGGTTTGCAAGGAAAAATTGAAACAAAACACTCACGATATAGTGCAATATGCCCAGTACATTTGCAAAATACAAATTCGCTTTAAGAGTGGGCTGAATTATTTTTAAAAGTGTACAAACTAAAGGGCTGCACAAGCATACTTGAAAGCCGCAAATCACTAGAACATGTGTAATATTTTGTAATAAAAAGTGTTTTTAAGCCATTTCAAGTATGCTTGTGCAGCCCTTTAGTACAAACAGCCTTTTGGCTTTTGTAGAATAAATCAGGTCTATTGAAATATTTCATTAATTAATTAAGGAATTTTTTTTTGTGTTCTATGGCACTGGAAATATGATCTAAATTTGTTAAAACAACTACAACAAATATATTTTTTTTAATCACATAAAATGAAAATAATTATTTTAATGGAAAAAATAGGATTTAAAACTAGAATATGAATGTGAGTGACCTCTAGGATTGTTGTCGTTCTTGTTGTTGTTGTTGCTATTATTGTTTTTAATTAACAACTAAACAAGTTTGTATACTTGAATTAAAAAAAAAAAAAACTTTTTTTTTTTAAAGTGTTTGTGCCCATTTATGTGTATGTGTATGTTGAAAGCAACACTCATAATCAGGCCTATTATATATGATTTTAATAGATGAATGGCGTGTTGATGATATCAATCATTCTTAATGCAGTCGTGTATGGGCCGCTTTACTCTCTAGTCAGTTATTAGTTGGCAACATAAAGTCAATTTACAGTTAAAGCGTTTTTTATCTGTCATAAAAAATTTGCACCCAGAGAAAAACTATCCGTGGTCAAAATGATCATAAACAGTGTCAATTGTGTATCAACCACGTTTGTGCTCACTTTGGCCACGCATTATTAACAAAATAGCTTTGCAAAATTGACAACGAATGGTGTCAAATTGGCACCATAAAGGTGACAAATCAACACCATCTGATGTGAAAATGACACTATTTGGTGTCGAAATAATACGATACAGTTGTTGAAATGACAACACTTGTTGTCAATAAAATAGACAACGGGGGATGGTGGCAAAATGACCACATACGTTGTTGATATTGCATCGCGATGTTCGGCTCGCTCAGCGGATGGAAAATACAATTTTGACAGTGCGTTTTGTAGTGAAGTTGGCTGCAAAATAATTATTTTTTTATTTTTGAGCAATATAACGTTTTAGGTAGATTTTTTTCAATCTAACGATTTTAACTCTATTTTTGTTTGTCTTTAGTGGTTTTTAATAAATAAGATGATTAACACTACTGCGTAGAATACGTCAGCGCTCTTTTAGGGCACTAAAAAATGCTACGCTTGCTGCTTCAGTTTAGGTTGGCCTGTTAGTTTGATTGACGTCTAACAAATTGCTTGCAGGGTTATTATGAATTTGTGTTTTCTGTATTCTAATAAATAAAAAAAAAAACAAAATTATAGCGCCACAAATTAAATTAAATTAAAACAATTATTTTTATACCAAATAATTAAAATAATTTTTTTTTTGTTTTCTGTGCTCTAAAACACTTCAAGCTCAAACAAGAGAGCATAACCTTCGCTCAATATTCCTGATTTAATTAACATATTAATTAGATCAATGAATTATTGGTTTATCTGTTGGCAAAACTCAATACACATTCAATACGATTCATTCATTGAATAACAATCTGTCACAAAGAAATCTTAAATAAATAAATTTGTGGCAGCAAATCAGCATCATCAGACATTTTTATTGTTTTTCCTATTTTTTTGCGGAAATATATATTTAAAATTATTCATTTGCTAATCAATTATAGGCGACATACTGGAATGAAACCATTAAAAAATACACACACACAGAAACAAGATGATCGCACAACATCTGTTTTTCTCTTTTAATTTGTGAGAAAAATTTTCAAGGTTTAATTTTGTTAATTTTTTTTCTTTGCCAACATTTTGAAAGTTTTTTAAATAACAATTGAAAAATTGCAGGGGGGTTAGGGGTTATTATGTATTTCGATGCGAATCGAAATGACTTTCGATTTCTAGCTGTAAGATCGTTTCGTTTCTTTGCGAACTCTGATTAAATATTAACATGTGTACCGCGCTCCAAAGGATCTTTTCTATAGGCTCTTTAATCACTGTATGAAGCCACTTACTTTGTGCAGTGAGAGGCCTGCCTATTTTACTGAGAGCCAACAAAAAGTCTCCCAGAAGTATTGCCCTACTACAATGAGAAAACATCTTCAGCTGTGAGAACTAAATTTGTTTTCAATCAAAAATTCAGTTGTAACCCTCGAGATTTTTAATCGTAACAATAGAAAACAGGTCAAAATAGTTTTAGGAAAATGACATTTTGGACTATATTAGAGAATTCTGATTACTACAACTAAAAAAAATTGATTATCATAACTGAATTTTTGATTGAAAACAAATGTGAGAACTAAACAAACAAAGTTGTTTTCTGCCGCAGAGTCACAAAGTACCTGGTCTAAGGTTTCGTCATTGGCTAATCCTAATATTTCCTATCTGAGATCTAAATGTTTGGTAAACCATCCCATTATCAGTTTAAGGTCACTCTTTTTGAATGCTAGTACCTTTTGGGATGGTATAAAAGGCTTAGCTTGTCTTAGTCCAGTCAGTGATTTCTAATGCTTGGAGAATTGTGACCCAGAAAAAATGCCAAAGTAGGGCCTCTCTGTTGGTCAAACAGTCTGCCCACTTGTTGCCAGTATGTCTAGGCACCCAACACAGCGTGAAGTTGTTATGGATGCCCAGTTCGTTCAGAGATGACAGAGAATCCATCAAAATGGCTCCACTTAGCTCAGGTAAGTGTAAGACCGGCAGTGCAGTTTTACTGTTGAAGGCTTTGCTCTAGTTCTTCTTCTTAAGTTCAGCCAGAGGCTAAACTCTATACTGAACTGCGGACCACTATTCTTTACATCACATCAGTAGATTAGATTTGGATAGTAAACCATACAGGAGTGGTAAATTAATAAATTTTTTTGTGATTTATTTCACTAAACAACACAAATATATTTTTTTTTTTGGGAAAGTCAACTTGTTTGTTTTTCTTTGGTTTTTTTTAGCATGAATCGGCGCAACTTTATTTACTAAATCTTGGAAAAACCTTTAAACATTAAGTTGTTGTTGTTGTATTTGATTTATAACTTTTGCTAAATTGTTGTTGTTTTTAAAATAATTTTTTTTAATTTTTCTTGTAATTGAATTCATTTTTAAGATTTTTAAAAAAAAAAAATTTTTTTTTGAATTTTATTTCAAACCCCGAAACTGCACTTCAAACTGCCGTTACATTAATAATAAATGTAGTTGCTGTAGTTGTTGTTTTTCGTTAAAATAAACCTTTTGCCGCAAAAGTTGCTGATTGACTGTTAAAAGTTAAAATAAAACTTAAAAGAAAATTACAATTAATAATGTTTTTTTGCCTTCTGTTTCATATTTTGTTATTGTTGTTGTTGTTGTTATTCAGCAACATGAAGACGGACTGATTTAAATACGAACTTAAATTCATGCTGATCATAAGTTTATTGTTGTTGTAGTTAATTTTGTTGTGTTTGTCTGTCTGTCTGTCTCTACTGTTTGTTTGTATGATAAAATTTAATTTTTTATCAATGTAGTTAATAAATGCATAATATTTTTTCTTCTTCATAAGTTTTGAATTTCTGCTACTGATGGCTGGCTGGCTGGCTTTGCTTTTTTTAATTTTAATTTTTTTTCGGGAACGCTTGTTACTTGAAGCAGCAGCATTCATTACTTTTGTTTGAAAGTCAGTCAAATTTATTTAATATTTTTTTCATTTTATTTTAAAAAATCACAGTTTTTTTTGTTGTTTTTTATACTGCAGTTTTATTTTGCTCGTTTTTCTTTTCTTCTTTGTTGCTGCTGCAGCTGATTTTGTTTGAAATATGAATCGCATCGCTGGACTGAATTAAACTGTATAAAAAAAATAAAATTATATAGAAATAAAAACGTGACCGAAACAGCTGTTACTGTTTTGCGCAGCACAGTTTTAATTTTTATTTTTTTAAAACTATTTTAGGAATGAAAGGAAGCAACAGTGTTTTATTTGGCAAACAATAGAGAAAAAACAAAAATGAAACCTTTAACGGCTGCTTTTTTTAAACTTTTTACACAAAAAAAAAACAGCCACAAAATTTTTAATGGCAGAGACAAAGTTTTGGAAACTTTGAAAAGAATACTGAGAAAGCGTTTAATTTAAGTCTCTTCCCTAATGTCAGTTTAGCTTTTTTTATGTTTTTAATTTTTTTCTTTAATTAAAATAAGTGGTTCTTTATTTGTGTTTCTCAATTTCTTTTTTTTTAAATAAATAAAATTATTTTTTTAAATTAAAAAAAAATATTTTTTTTAAATAAAAAAAAAACAATTTTTTTTAATAAAAAAATATTTTTTTTTATTAAAAAAAAAAATAATAATATTTTTAAATAAAAAAAAAAATAATTTTTTTATTAAATTAAAAAAAAAATTATTTTTTTAAATAAAAAAAATATGTAATAATTTCTATTTGGAATTTAAAAGTTTAATTCCAGAATTAAGCACAAATAAAGATTAATATTTTGTTAACAAAAATATTTTTTTATTAAATTAAAAACAAAATATTTTTTTTAAATTTTTTTAAATTAAAATAAATAAATTATAAATATAAATAACATTTAAAAATAAAAAAAATTTTATAATTTTGAAAAAAAATTTTTTTTTTTTTATTAACAAAATATTAATCTTTATTAGTGCTTAATTCCAGAAATTGTGTTGGTTTTAAAATTTATTCTTTTACTCATGAGTTATTTCTTCAGTACAATAAGTACTGAAGGGGATAGCATATCTATATGGACCATTTCATCAGACGCTACTCCGAATCCTCAGTAGATTACCCCCAACGTTTCTTGCAAACATTACAACTTTGTAAAAGCAATTGACTAAATAAGAATTATTAATCAATAGTTAAAAAAAAATTCAAATATTCAAACTGAATAAAGAAATAAATTTCCCAATCAACATTTTAATATTGAAAACTATATATTCTATTTTTATTCTTCGAATGTAAAAGAGAAGAGAAGAATAAAAATAGAATATATAGTTTTCAATATTAAATATCCCAATACAATAGCTCAAATGATTTACGAGTATGTTTTTGATGGCCTTTTTAAAAATCACTTATTTTCACCATTCATCCCAATGTGCCTTAAGTTATTTCCATAAGTTTTTTGTTGTTATCAAATTTCTTCTCACTGTGATCGTATCGTGCATGTCAGAATTGTGAACAAAAAACAAAATATGTTTTACTTAGTTATTCATTCATTCATTCGTTCAAACATTCCTTTTCCCCCGTTACTTTTTTTAGTACCAGGCGGGCGACTGGGTAAAATTGTTGCTAATTATGTGCCAAAAATGTAAAATTTTCTGTCTGTTCTTTTTGCTAAATGATTTATTTAAATTATCAATAAAAAAAATAAATAAACGGAAACTATTTAAAATAATTCTGCCATATCAAAATAGTGATGATGATGATGGAGTCATTAGCCTAGGGCTTAAAAATAATAGAAATATGAAAGCAAAAATAATAATAAAAAAAAAAAACAGAAATATATTAGAGATCTTGTTGTTGTAGTGATTGCTGTTGTTGCTTACTGTCTTAACCGCATTATTTTTTTCTCATTAAAAAAAAATTGTAATTCAGTTTATGGTCTGCCATGATTTGCAATCAATGGAAGTTATTCAAATGTGCTGTTGTGGTTTTTATTTATTAAGTAATTTATTGAATAAGTTTTTTTTTTTGCTGTTAATAGAATATCTATGCATGTAGCTTTGCTGAAGCCACTCTAAACAACAGATTGAACTATAAAGCTTACCAACTTTGCAATTACGAGGGCTGATAATTCCGTGATGTTTTGAATTAAATTTCTTGTGGTGTAATTTTCATTGTACACTTCTTAAAAGCCTGCACTATAATTATAAGAATTTTTTTATTTTTTTCAACATGACCTTTAGTTCAGCGTTTTTATAATATTTTATTCCTTTCAAATAAGTGTTCTCAAAGCTCTTGTTTCAGTAATGACCTTCAAATCTCTCACCATTCCTTCAGCTTTGGGAAAAAAAGAGTCGCAGCAGAGAATAAGCTAGGAGTTCGTAGATCAATTTAATTATTTTTGCCATAACGCTTAATCAGCGCACGAAATTTACTTATTTTCCATTTTTTGTTAAAATTCAAGAGCTGGTCTGCTGTTAAAGGCTGCCAAACACAAACTAAATAACGCAGCTTGCTCAAAATTTAACAATTGTCTATTAAAAGATGGTGGTTGACGCCAGCAGTGCTGTTTTTAAAATTACTGTTAGGGAAATTCAAAAAGTCTCTAAGTTTTTAAACAGCCCTCGTATTACAACAATAATTTTTAGTAGCAGAAGCATTTTAGTTGCATTTTTTTCAATGCTCAGTTAACTTAAGGCAAAAATAAATTATGCACCAAATAAATTTTTTAATTAAAAAAAAAGTTTTGTATTGATTAAGTGTTTTATTGAATTAATTAAATGTGTAATTGAATTAATTACATGTTTAATTAAATTAATTAAATATTTCAATATGTTAATTAATTATTTAATTGAATTAATTAAATTTTTAATTGAATTAATTAAATGATTAATTGAGTTAATTAAATTTGTAATTGAATTAATTAAATTTTTAATACAATTAATTAAATTTATTAAATATTTCAATGAATTAATTAAATGCTTAATATACTATAGAAAAATTAAGTATTTAATGAATTGAATTAAAAATTTATTTAACATGACAATTTTTCTCAAATTAAAATACCATTTGGGTGCATCATTTTTTTTCTGTGCAACTCAATAGTTACTTATAGTGTTGAACATGTTGTATACTTTAAATTAAAGAACACCATGTGATTGTTGCGATATCTTTACTGCTTTGATATTACGTAAAGACGTTAACGATTGAAAGAATTATCAGCTGACATAAAATTTACAACGTGAATTCATTTGCTTTTGTGGTCCTTAATAAACGATTTTGTGAACTTTTTTATGGTTTTTGTGTAGCGTGGTTAGTGGCTTGTTATTTCATAAATTAAATTCTTGCTTAAGATGACTGAGACGTTAGACTTTTCTAAGACATACTCATTTACAGTTGTTTTATTTAAGCAAAAAAGCAATGCTGCTTCTCTATATTAAATAATTTATTTTAACTTTGTCACAAAAATGTCAATAAACAACACACAAACCCCACTAATGTGACGAAAATGAATAAAAAAAACATTTTTTGAGTTGAAAATAATTAAAATTAATTAACGTTATTAGATGACGTAGGGAATTTTTGATAAACACCTTTTAACGTTTATTAATTCTCAACACATGAACATTATTACTTGTTTTTTACTTGCAAGAATTGAATTTTTGCAGCTCTAGATGCTGCTCATAAATTTTTTTTTTATTTTTTATTTTTTTTTAAATACAATTGGAAATATAATTTCCCTGATTATGAGTATCGTTTTCGTGACGAAAACCTTTACAAGTCGTGTGGAAATCGGTGTTTTAATATTAGCTTGTGATAAGTTTATCCATCCATCTTTATTATGTTAGAAAACGAGTTTGAGCAAGTTCTGAGTTGAAGTGCACCGATTAGATTCCAGCCTAATAATTTTCTCTGACATTTAAAAAAAAAGGAAATAAAATAATTTCACATCTTAAATAAACTTTAGGAGTTTCATGTGTGTGAAAAAGTTACCATGACACATTATCTACGTCATTTGCAATAATAAATAGGATGTTGTAGTAAATGCAATTTATTTACACATCACGCTTAAAATATTTAAATTCATTTATTTTTTCATTTTAAAATTTCATTGCAAAACTATTTTTTTTGACACTTAATGGGTGGGTGATTGTTAAATTATTAGAGTGGTTGAATCAGTGTCAATTTTAGTAAGAAGGTGTCTATATCTTACTAAAATTACCACTAACAACTTTTTTTTTTTAAGTGGACTTATACCACTTTCAAAAATAACAGCTCATTTATTGAATAGCAACGCATTCTTGTTTAGTTTAGTAGATGAAATAAATATTTTCGTGTTACATACCCAAATAATGCCCAAAATATTCGTATTTAAATCATTTTAAATAACTAAAATCGGGGATTGAAAAATCACAATTTAATTTTCAAATTTTATTTCTTTTCATCAAATAACTACTAACATTTTATTTCAGTTTTGTTTTCTTACGTCAAGAAATAAAGAGTGTTACTTTTAAGGTCGACAGAATTTATTTCTACACCATAAAAATCAGCAATAAACGACTTACCAAGTCGTTGGCAATTTCTAACCCTGTGGGATTTCAATTATCATCATTTACAAACCTCACACTTTTAAAATTTTTAACAGCGTTAGAAATTGTTAGAAATCTTAAAAATATTATTTTTTTGTTTTCTTTGTTTTGTTTTTCTGTAAAGCAGTTTCTAAACTTTTTTAAAAGTTACAACTGAAAATATTTCGTAAAACACAAAAATACATTAATTAAGATTTAAAAAAAAATTATACTGTTTTTGTTATCAATAAAAAGAGAATTTACAAAAATGTATGTATCGGTGCGTTTACACATTTTGTAAAAATTTCAAACAATTAAAAAAAGAAAATGAAGAAGGCATATCGAAACTTACAGAACAACAAAAAATTTTAATATAAATTCTGTTGAAATTCAAGGTAAATTTCACCTTGAAAATTTAAAATAAATAAAATTTAGGACAAACAAACAAAAACAAACAAACAAATAATTTTTATACGAGTTAGAGTGGAATTTTTTCTTGCTTTAATTAAAGAAATAAAAATAAATTTGATACAAGTAAGACTTTTCAAATTTCCCTAACTTTTTAACTTGAGATAAAGCTGAGCTTACCCACTAGTTCTGGAGAAAGTTTGTTTGAGTTCTCTTGCAATTTGAGCTTTCTCTTTGTGATAGACACATTAGACTACTAAATTTTGTCCGTACCTATTTTTTATACATAGTTTAAACTCTCTTTTTGTGAGAGACACTTAGAAAAACTTTTTTCGTACAAAAATTTTGTTCGTACAAAAATTTTTTTTATACGTTTGCGATATACATTTTCATCTATACAAAAAAAAAATCCTGTACGAATAAAAATTCTGTTCGTACAAAAATTTTTTCCGTGCAAATTTTTTTTTATATGTATGCAATTTTTTGTTGGAACGAAAATACGTTTGCAAACTATACAAAAAAAAAAAAAAAAAAATTTACGGACAAAAATTCTGTTCGTACAATAATTTTGCCTCTAAAAAATATTTTTATATGTACCTTGATATCTCTCTTTGTGAGAGACATTTTAAAAATTTTGTTCGCACAAAGTTTTTGTTCGCACAAAATTTTGTTTGTTTGCATACATAGATTAAGCTTTCTGTTAGTGATAGGAAATTCAATCTATAAAAAAAATTTTACGGACAAAAATTCTGTTCGTACAAAAATTTTGTCCTTAAAAATTATTTTTATATGTAGCTTGAGCTTTCTTTGTAAAGGACACTTGAATCAAATATAATGTACGACCAAAAATGTTGTTCGGCATAACTAGATGAATTCAGCCTAATACTTTAATGCCAAAAAAAAAAAGAAACACAAACAATAAAATGTGAGTGATATACAAATTCAATTCAAATAAATTTTTATTTTGTTTCAACTGAAATTCAATGTAACGGTTTGTACAGCTGTTTTTCGTAATTATTAGAGGGAATAATATTTGTACAGGCTTTTAAAAAAAATATATTTATTAGCAACATCTTTTAAAAACAAAAATATAAAGAAATTTATTTGCTGAGCACAAATATTGAAAAAAAAATATGACCTCAACTCGTGATCTAATGGCACATAAAGCAATACAATTCAATTTCAAGAATTGGTTAAGGCTTATATAAGAGGGAGGGATTACTTACTCACAACTAAATAATGCTTTACAAGATTTTTCAAATTTTTATTAAGAAATGATGGCAAATTCTCGTTTAACGTAAATAAAAACAAAAAGAAAATATTGTGTTGAATAACAAAGTTCATCTTAGTGAGACTCAGTCGTAAATATTTTTTTTTTTCTTAAATACATAATTTTGGAAAATTTTATTTTCAACGAATAGCAAGATAGTGAAAAAGTGATATTTTTGAGTTAGGACATTATTACAACAAACGAAAAAAAAACAATGTTTTTGTGCATGTACTTACTTTGTGGGATGCTGTTTTTGATTTTTTTTTTTGTGGATAAAATTGTAGAAAAAGAAAAAACCGGGCTAAAATAGGCCAGCAATTTTTATTTATTTATTTTGTTTTTGCTCTTTTCAATAATTTTCCTCTGTTGTTGAGGCTGTTGCAATAATAATAAATGCTGTTCTTTCTGCTTTGTTGTTACTGTTGCCTTTTTCTGTTACACTTTTTTGCTTTTGATTTTTGGATGTGTTTGTTTGAATTAAAAATTTTTTGTTTTGTTGTGTTTTTCGAACTGTTCAATTTTTAATTTTTATTTTTTTGGTTGCTTTCAATAAAGAAGATCTTTGATCTTTTTTAATTTAAAAAAAAATGCAAATACTTTTTCTTTTCTTTTTTTTTTTAATGCATTTAATTTATTTTGCACAAAATTTGTTTTGTTTTTAAAATCTGTTTTTTTTTTGGTATATTTTTGGCTGAGTTTTTTTTGAATTGAATTTTTTTAAATAAATTTTCGAAAATTATTTTTGTTGTTGTTCACATAATGTGTTACTGCTTTGCAAGTAGGGTGTGTATGCATGTATGTGTTACATGTATGACATAATTTTATTTTAAATTTAGTTGCTGCTTGTTTTTAAATTAAATTAAATTTTGTTTTGTTCCTTCGTTTATTATTTTTACAGAACACTTTGTTTGGGTTATTGCACTTTTTATGTTGTTGTCGTTGCTGTTGTTGTATGTGTATTTTTGTGGCATCAACAGTGATTCAACCAAGAAGCAACTAAATGTAGCAAAACAGTTTTAGTTAATGCTGTTGCTGCTGCTTTTCTGTTGCTGTTTGTTGTGTTTCTTTCTTTTTCTTTTTTAGGACACACACATTCCCATACAAATTGTTGTTGTTATTATTTTCTCTTCTTTTTTTTTTTATTTTAAAAAGAAGCGTAATTTCACAATTTAAAATTCTTTTTTTTCTCTCTCTCTCTTTGAAAAAAGTTTTCTTTTGGATTTTTTTTTTCTTGCTAGCTTTCTTTCCTGTGCTACACTTTTTTATATTTTTGGCTGCAGGTTTGGGCCATTAATAATTTTTGGTTTAATTTGCATAAATTTATTTTCATTGAATTCAATTAAACTTAATCTGTAACGTCGTTTAATTTTATTGATCTTTAAACGGGACGTTTTATGTTTCATTACAGTGGGTTTTTAATTGAGAGCTTTTCGACTCAATTCCCAATAAAAGTTACTTGCAAAAAAAGAAAAGAAAAAAATAAATAAATAAAAAACTAGCAAGAGCAAGATGTGTTGTGCTAGCAAGTGTGTGGCTGACTGTGTGTCTTTGCCAGCAGAATGGCAGAATAGTATTGAATTTCCGTGTTTGATTTCAGCTTCAGGTTGTTGCTGTTTGTACACGGTTGGTTACTCTTCTCTATTGTGTTGTATGTGTGTAGTTTAGTTACTCTTGGCTTAAGAATGTGTTTGATGGTTAGAAAAAAAAACTATTAGGCCGGGGCCAGGCTGTTGTATGGTGGGCAGTTGCTAAAGTTAGTTGGTTGTAGATCTTCTTTTTAGTTGAGTTGTCAAGGCCAATAAACTGTATTTAGTGGCAAGTTACTCTTCCTAAACCTCTTTTTTCTGGTTTATTTTATTAAATTTGGTTTTTATATTTTATTGTTGTTGTTGTTATTGTTCTTTTTTTTACTTTTTTGTGTTTCTTTTATGTTTGTTGTTTGGGCTATTTAAAAACAGTTAAAAGCATTTAAAAATGGGCAAAATGAATTTTTAATTAAAGGAGGACCTAGAGGAGAAAGTTTTATAATTTGTGTAGGCTTCAGCAAGATATTTTCCTGTTTACAAAATTCGGCTTATCTAGACTAAAGCCATGCGCAAGCATACTTGAAACACACACATCATTAAAAACCTGTGTAATATTTTATACTCGAAAGTGTTTGTAAGCCATTTCAAGTAGGCTTGTGCAGTCCTTTATTCTAGACCAAGAACCATAGAAACAATTTTTGCTCTCAATTTATTCTCATATACGTAACCACTGAACTGGTAAATAACTTGCTGAAGGTATAGTCTGCTTTTCTGTTATTCTTGATCTGTTATACCCGATGCAGGCGGCAAAGAGTTTATCAATCCGTTCGTTATTTCCAAAAAATTATTTTTCCTTCTTTTTTTAAAAAAAATTTATAAACAAACGAATTTTTTTTATTTAAAATCAGGAACCGTAAGCATTTTAAGGGCCATTAAATACAAGTTACCGATACTTAAAGTTTAGATTTTATAAGTCAAATTTCAAACTTTTGCTTGGTTCAAAATCCTGAGTTTAACTACCGAAAGTGTATTTAGGGAAAATATCTCTCGAAAATTTTTTTTTTTTATTTTTCCTTTGTGCAGAATACAAAAACTCGGAAGACTTAAAAAAAATGTTTAATGAAAAATTTCATTCGCATAATGAAATATTAATGTAATAAAAGTGTTTCCTTAATTCATTTAATTTATGAAAAATTCTTAAATGAATTTTATTCACAAATTCTTTGCGTATTTTAATTCAATAAACGAATAATTTCATTGTAATAGAAACAGTAAAACTTTTCATTAAATTAATGAAATTACTTTCATTGAAATTGAAGAATATTTTCTTTAAGCCACTGAAATTTTTTCATTAATTCATTTTTTAATTAAAAAATTTCATTGATAAAATGAAATTGTTTCATTCATATATTGAAAATGTTTAATTAATTCATTTAATTTATGAAAATTTCTTAAATAAATTTTATTCACAAATTCTTTGCGTATTTTAATTCAATAAACGAATAATTTCATTGAAATTGAAACAGTAAAACTTTTCATTGAATTAATGAAATTACTTTCATTGAAATTGAAGAACATTTTCTTCAAGCCACTGAAAATTTTTCATTAATTCTATGAAATAATTCATTTTGTAATTAAAAAATTTCATTGATAACATGAAATTGGTTCATTCATATATTCAAAATGTTTAATTAATTCATATATTTTATGAAAATTTTGTAAATTAAATTTATTCGCATATTCTTTGCGTATTTTCATTCTTTTAACGAATAATTTCATTGAAATTGAAACAGTAAAACTTTTCATTGAATTAATGAAATTACTTTCATTGAAATTGAAGAACATTTTCTTCAAGCCACTGAAAATTTTTAATTAAAAAATTTCATTGATAAAATGAAATTGTTTCATTAATATATTCAAAATGTTTAATTAATTCATATATTTTATGAAAATTTTGTAAATTAAATTTATTCGCATATTCTTTGCGTATTTTCATTCTTTTAACGAATAATTTCATTGAAATTGAAACAGTAAAACTTTTCATTAAATTAATGAAATTTGTTTCACTGAATTTATTGAAATATTTGTTAAATTAATTAATTAAAATTAATTTAATTGAAATAATTTAATTTGCATATTGAAAACATTTCATTAATTGATCTAATATGTGAAAAAGTTTGCTTAAATCAATGAAATAATTAAAAAAAAGCATATTTCTTTCAAATTAAATAAATTTAGGAATTTTCAATTAGTCTTAGAAAGTTATTTAAAAGTTGAAACTCGTTATGCCGCCTGCCTCTATTGTAAATCCCCCACTGTAGTGGTTTGGTGGGTTTTTTTTTCTTTTGTGGGTTTTAACAGATTTCTTGCCGTTTTCTCTTAGAAAACAGAAACACAATTGTTTTGTTTGTTTGTTTCTTTGTTTTATTTTATTTATTTAACAGACAAGTTTGTTTCTTTCACCTTTTGTTGGTTGTTGTTGTCTCACTTGAAAATGAGGATCATCATTCACCAAGAAGTTTTTTTTTTGGCACAACTAAACCTTAATAAAACCGGCTTTATTAAAAAATTAACTTTTTCAAATTAAAATTATTTTTAGAATTGTAATTTTTTTTTATTTCAAATTAAATTAAATTAATTTCTTTTTTAACTAGAACACTTGTCTAGTTGTTGTTGCTGTAGTTTTTTAAGTTTAAAAGCCGAATTGTTTTATTTTTAGCTTAATTTACTTTTTTTTTAATTTTTTATTGGTTTTTCTGTCTTCCTTTTTTTTTTTTTTTTTTTTTTTTTTTTTTTTTTTTTTTTTTTTTTTGTAAATAAAGACACTGAATCTACGAGAAACGTGTTGTGCTGTCAAGCAGTGTTAAATCTAAACTGATGTATTTCACTATACGTGATCTATAATTTGGCATTGTTTTTGTTGTACTCACCGCAGTTCGATTCTATAAAAACGTAACCAAGTTACTGGCTGCCTAAACGCTGACGTCTATTAAGCCTTTTTTTGTTTTTGTACGCAGCTAATTTTGTTTGTTGGTTCTACAATTTTGCTCAGCGGCAATAGCGCATTAAAATTATCTAAATTAGCAACAGCAACATAAACAAAACAAAAAAAAAAATAAAAAGAAAATAAATTATAAAAAAGAAAATAGCACAAATATTCTGCCTTTTAGCAGCAGCCATCACTAAGTAAGAGCATAACTTTAGTTAGCTGCAGCTGCTAGAGGTAGAGCTGGTAGTTAGTCTGCTCAGCATTAACAATTCACTTGTTGTTCATCGCTACTCTCATAGTAAAACAAATTAAACTTTCTCTCATTACCTGATTTAACAACAAAATGTCTCTTCTCTCTTTAGATTAAGTTTGTTTACATTTTCAATTTTCCCAATAAAAATCTTAAATGAAGCAAAAAGCATTTTAGCGTACGTACTCATGTAGCTTTATAGCCAGCGGCGGTAAATCAGTTAAAATAAAGAGGCCTTTCGCAAGCCTTAGCTATATAAGATATAAATATGAGCTGTTAGTTTTGAAAGTGGTATAAGTCCACTTGAAAAAAAAAAATGAGTTGGCTCTAATTTTAGTAAGATATAGACGGCATGACACCATCTGACTAAAATAACCTAAAATAACATTTTAAAAAATAGCAGCTTTTTGTGAATAGATGACAGCCATTGCTACTCATGTCAAAGCATGGAATTCCCCATTGAAAGGTTCTTTAAGTTTTAAATTAATCCCACATCCTTAAAAAATGCCATAGAGCAATAAAAAAGCCACTCCTTTAGCTTCAATACTAACAGTCATACCTAAATTGGCGCTCCAAGCGGTTTTATCTGTCAAAAGCTCTCATGCTCATACAAAATGTATGAAACATACCGAAATAGCAACGCTGAGCAATTAGTAAATCCAATTTTGACAGCGCGTTTTATAGTGAAGTTGGCTGTAAAACAAATGGTTTTTTTTAGCATTAATGACATTTTAGCTACTTTTTTTTGATTCCCTTTTTTTTTTTTGTCTTTATTGGGTTTTATTAAATACTACTGTAGGAATACGCACTCCCATCGCTTTTATTTAGGTATGAGGCTTTAATATAAATAAAGGGCGCTGAAAAACGCTACGCTTGCCGCTGCAATTTAGGTTGGTCTGTAAAATAAAAAGTTCTCTTAGAGTCTGCAAACTGAAACCTACTGGTTTGCTTTATTTTCGAATTGGTGTGAACAGCTAAAATAAACAGACTTTCATGCACACATTTACTCACCTACGTATGTTAAAAATAAATTTTAAATAAAAAAAAAAAAATAAAATAAAAATTAACATGTTCTGATGATTCTGTTTCTAAATACTTTTTTTTTTTTTGTTTTGCTGAAAATGCAATTTGTTGTGACTTTATAAACAATTAGCAGGTTTTTTTTTAACTTAAAGCTTAATTAAATCGTGTAAACACAAACGCTTACAAATTTTAAATTAAGAGTTCAGCATTTCAGATTGCAGTGACTACGAGTTTGTGTACGAGTTTGTGTCTTCCGATAAAACGTAAATAAATTAAGCGTGATGAGATGATGCCGTCAGACAGCTTCTTAATTTTTATTCTAGATAAAAAAAGAAAAATACCCAGCAAGCTTAGAATAAAGTTTTGTTGTATTACATTGATTTGTTTTTTATTTATGAGATTTTCACTTTATGTTTGATCTTTTTACCATAACAAAAACATCTCATTTAAACTGTCCTTTACTAAATTTACAATTTTTCTTTCATCTACTTTTAGGTAATGAAATCTTCAATCAACAAACTTTTCGGTAAGTCCAAAATGTTATTTTTTATAATTCTTATATTGAAATATTAAATCGATTGTTGCTCACCAATAATTTTGTTCTTGTCAAAGATTTTTTTTTAACACTCGTGCAAGATAATTTAGTTGTGAGGCCTTTAATTGTGCCCTTATAAATTTTACAACAGTTGCTTTTTATATGAAAAAAACACTTTAATTGGTGCGAGGAATTAACGCCCTATATTTTATAATGCGAGTGTATACGCAGTCGCCCTGGTACGACTTTGTGGTAAAATTTTATTTTGTCTGAAATCACTTTTATAGCGTCGCCACTTTTTCTCAATCAATTCTCAATTTACTTGGGATTCATTTCGTTCTTCAGTTTTTTCTATGAAATTAAAGTTTAAATTTGCTTTAAAGGCAATTTGGCACACCGCCACCTTTACCTCCCTCCAACTCCTTGCCTTTCAGTGCAGCCAATAAAAATCGAAATAAACTTGTAATTAAAAAATAGTTAATGGAAAATTTAAAAATAAAATTTTTTTCTGTGTGTACGAGTACGTGCGTCTTTTAAAAATATTTGCTTGCGTATGATTTGCTCATTTTTATTGAAAAGTTTTACTTGAAATTAGTCACATGTTGTTGTTGTCGTTTTTAGTGCTTATGACTTTTTAGAAAAGTTGCAAATAAATTTCAAACTGTTAGAAATGATGTTAGTTGTTGTTATTGTTGTTGTTGTTGACAGTAATAATAATGTGTGCCACCTAGTTGTTATTGTAGCATGCATTTACAATAACAACAACAACATACTAGATTATTTTTATATATTTTTTTGGACTTGAATTTTTATTTTGATGTTAGCCCACAAAAATGCTTAGCAATTCAAGGGAACAGTGGGAGGAAACTTAAAATTAAAAAAAAAAAAAAAAATATATTGTTTTTGATGAATTAATCTTAGATCGTGTTGAGAAGAAATTAAAAGCATAAAACAGTAATCTTGAATTTGTGAAACTGATTTTCAAAAATTATTTTATTTGTTTTGTTTTTTTATTTGAAGTGGGTGGGTGTTTTTTTTTTTTTTTTAATTTTTTGTCGTTTTTATTTCAAACTTTAGCGCTGACTTTTAATATTCAGCTAGTTTTATTGGAACGTGTTTAGAATTTTACGCCCAACTTTAAATGTTTAATTTGTTTGCGATAAAAAATCTACAATATTTTTTTTTTTTTGTAAATTCTGTCGCATGTGCTTTTATATTATGGAAAGAAAAAAAAAAAAAAAACTCGTATCACGTATTATTTTATTTTAATTAAATAAATGATTTAGTGATTAAAAAAAATTTAATTTTTATTTTAAAAAATTTAAATCATGTTATGCTTCACTTTTGTTTTAAATCCTGTTGGATGACTATCATTTTGTGGTTTCCTATCAAAATTTTACAATCAACTTTTAATTTATGAGAATCAAATTTAGTTTTCACAATCGAACTGTTGTTACGCCATAAATTAGATGATAAAACCGAAAAGAACTAAATTTTGGTTATCTTAACCGAAATAAATAAATTACAAAAGTATAAAGAGTTTTTTGCTACAGCTACAACAAAATTTTTTTTGTGATAATCAAAGTTCTTAGTTGCAGCAACCATACTTTTTTTTTTTTTTTTTAATTAAAATTTTGTTTTAAATTTTGTTTTTTGTGATTTCCTATCAAAATTTCAAAATCAAGTTTTCAGTTATGAGAATCAAATTTGTTGTTAATAAAAATTCAGTTCTTACAACCGAACTGTTGTTACTTGTGACGTGACTCTATAAATTCGATGATAAAGTAAAAGAAAAAAAACTATATTTTTTCATATTAATGAAATATAAAAAGTTTTGTGCTACAGCTACACACAGTAAACAACTTTGGTTGTGAGAACTAGTTTTCTTTAATCAAAAATTCCGTTGTGATAATTAAAGTTTTTAGTTGCAGCAACCTCAAATTTTGGTTGCTGTATTCAAATTTTTTCTGTTAAAAAATATTTCCAGCTGTGATACTGATTTTCTATTAGCTGTTATTTTCGAAAGTGGTATAAGCCCATTTAAAAAAATAGTCTATAGATCTCTCCCAAGATGAGCTTTGAAATGAAAAGATGAATTGCATAGAAATTTAGCAAGACTTCAAGCTCATGGTCCCTGTCACTTAGACACATGCTTGTCTGAATTCTTAAACTCTTAAAGCAGGTTAGTTGAAAAAATAAACTGCGTTTTTGTTTTATCTCAGTTTACTTTGTAAAAAAATTGAGAGAAATTTTTTTTCTCTTTTTTTTTAGCCATAAAGTAATAAAATTCAAAAGCCTTTGCTGAAAGTCAAAAAATGCTTTTATCTTTTTTCTAATATAAACAAAGAAAAAAAATCATATGTAATGCCATTACACTCCTCGTGTTGTGTGTTACTAGGTTTTTTTTTATATATATAATCAGCAGAACGACACACTGTAAGAGATTTGTTTCAAGGTCATTAAGCAGTTAATCGATGATGATGAGTGCAGATAGCGAAATTCATTTATCTTGTTATAAAACCCCCTTGTACTTCTATTTTTCATGAATCTGGTAAACAAAACTTTATTATTTAATTAATTTTTTTTTCTAATCTGGAGTAGGAACTTTCTGGAAAAATTAAAAATGTAAAAAATTTTATTACTTTATGGAATTTTATTTAGATAAAACAAAAATAATTTTTAACTACGCAGGTTAAAATATTAGCTGCATAGCGGTGGCAGAGTATTTCAGCTGTAGATTTGGTAGGGTTGAGGGTGTAGGTAATTAAAATATTGTTGGTTAAACTTGCTGCTCCCAAGAGCAAAGATCTTTTCTAACATAATCGTAAATTAAATACCTAAAAATTAAATATATCTTTATTCTCGGGCATTTTATCTTTAAAAAAATTAGCTAAATTAATTAAATTTTGCCCCTGGATATGGGATTATTTATTGCCGGACAATAACACTGAACTTAAATAAGAAGTAAATAATTTTTGTTTATATTTTTTTTATTAAAAAAAGAAGCAAAAAGAAAATGAAAAACGTTTTCAAACTGTTTGAATGTGTGACGCGTTTAAGTTATCAGTGTCAGAAAAAAACAAACTGTAACACAGATTTAATTGTTTTATAACAGAGATAAAAAGTCGAGAGTTGTTTCCATAAAAAAATTTTGTTCGTACACAATTTTTGTCCGTACAAAACTTTTGTCGCTGCAAAATCGTTGTTCCTACAAAATTTTAGTTCGTATAAAATTGTTGTCCTTGCAAAATGTTTGCCGGCACACAAGTGTTGTCTGCTTAAAATTTTTTTCTGTAAAAAATTATAACCTGCACAACATTTTTGTTCGTACAACCTTTTTGTGCCTACAAAATCTTAGTCCGTATTAAATTTTTGTCCGTACAAAATGTTTGTTACTACAAAATTTATGCCGGCGCAAAATTTTAGTCCATATACAATTTTTGTCGGTATAAAATTTTTGTCCGTACAAAATTTTTTTCTGTGAAAAGTCCGTACAAAGTTGGACTTATGGTTTGCAGTCCAGAAGAATATGATACATGTATGACTACGTTAGCTTTTAAAAATTGAGCTGCTGTGCTTTAGGTCACGTCACTCACATAAATAAATAAATAAAAAATTTTAAAACATTTCCCATCGTAAAAAGAAGAGCCTTCAATGCAGTAACTTACAAAAGTAGTAACACAAGCATTTTTTTTTCTAAATCAAATTAACTTAAAAATTATGGTTTCAGAAAATGCTTACACTTTTAACTTTTTTTTTTATCTCTAAAAAATCTAAGAACATTTTTTTTATTGCGCCAAAGTAAACAATATTTTCTTTGTTTTCTACAGCCGTCTTTGTTCCAAATTAAATAATTTCCATAGAATTTATTTGCTGGGTTTATTTTGCTTTACCTGGAATTTTATTATTAAATTTTTTATTTATTTATTTTTTTTTGCTCGTTATCATTTGTTTTTGTGTGCTGCTTGTGCTGTTTTATTTGTTTTTGTTTTTTACTTCAATTAAATTAAGTTAAAAAGTAAAGTACTGGCAGTAATAAGTGAATTTTGTGAAATTCTTATTTATAAAATAGCTTTAATGGCAAAAAAACTTGTTTAAATGAACTTGGGTGTTGCTGCTGCTGTTGGTCCAAGTGTTGTAGTCAGTCAGTTGTTGATCTATTCTACAGCAAAACTACAAATTGTTCATCTCTTTCTAAAAAGTTTTAATTAAAAAAAATATTTTGAGACGGTTTTTATTTCAATATAAGGTATTGTTTACTTAATTAAAAAGAAAGAAGGAGAAAGAGAGAGAGAGAGAGAGAGAGAGAGAGAAAAAAACAGAGTGGCCTAGAAATGTCATCTTAATAAAATTAAAATAAAATTTGTCTCACTTCAGAAATCGCAAGTAAAACACTTAATGTCAATTAGGCCATTTGGAAGTATGTTATAGGGCTGTCTCTCCAGCCACATTGCAAAGCCTATTGCTTCATTCTGCTAACAGGGTATTTTAAAGTAATCCTAAAAAATTATTGAAGATGAATTTCCAAAAAGCTAATGTGCCCGGTGATGCCACAATTCACACTCATAATACTACCTTTTCTTAAAAAAGTGCCCTGCTTTAGCACAAACTCCTATTAAAAAGAGGTTTGTTAGATGAATGTACATGCAATATAGCGAAAATCACCTGGCGGGATAGCAGAGATTTACTGGGACTTCAAAAAGTTTAGGTGACACTTTCGCCTTCTTCTGCTACTTTCCCTACTTCTCTTCATTTTTTTCTCCTATTTATTTGATACATCTCTTTCGCTAACCTTCTTAGTTTTTCCTCTTTATCACAAAGGGACCACATCAGAGGAATCGAGTGATTCCTCCTTCCGTGTTTCTTATTGGGGCGCCCTGTGCACTCTAATCTCACCTAATGAAGAGTTGATTTGTTAATTTTTACACACTTCGTGACATATCGCTGAACTAATCTAAAAGCGCTACTCCAAAAATAATTTTTAAAAGAAAAATTATGAATACTATCAGCCAAATTCATAATAAATATTTTTGCTTAATAAGGGCTTATTAAGCACATTTTATGAAATAAAACTCTAGTTTAAAATTGAAAAAGACTAATAGATTGCAAGTCTGACTGCCTTTTTCTTAGTTACAAAAAAAAAAAAAAAAAAAAAAAAAAAAAAAAAAAAAAAAACTAGAGTTGGCTGTTTTTGCTTACACTTTGGCAACAACCTTCATTATTTTTTTACTTGCTTGAGTTTCTTAGAATGCATTAAAACGTATTTGGTTTTGTTTTTTTTTTTCTTCTTTTTAATTTTAATAAATTTATTGTCGACATCAGCGTTAACCCATTTTCCCATTTAAGGCGGTATAGGGTTTCATAAAAAAAACAAAAGAACATTAGCAACAGCAACAAAAAAAAAAAAACACATGAAGGCAGTTAAACGAGTACTTGCTCTGGTACTCTACTCAAATTAAAATCTTACCCAGCAAACATTTTTCAAAAAGTTTCTTTCATTAAAAAAAAATTAAGTCAGCGCTTTAAATTAAATTATTTGGTTATTGTTTTTTCACTCATAATCAAATCATACCCAGCAAACATTTGTTAAAGTTTTCCAAAAAAATTTAAATTGGAGTCAACGCTTTAAATTAAATTATTTGCTTGTTGTTTTTTTACTCATATTAAAAATCATACCTAGCAAACATTTGCTAACGTTTTCCAAAAGAAATTACTTGAAATCAGCTCTCTAAATTAAATTATTTTATTATCTCCACTCAAAAAAAAGCTTACCCAGCAAACATTTGCCAAAAACACTTAAATTGAAATCAGTGTTTTAAATTAAATTATTTCGGTTTTTTTTTCACTTATATTAAAATCATACCCAGCAAACATTTGTTAAAAAGTTTCTTTCGTTTCCAAAAAAAAAAAAAATAAACTGAAGTCATCGATTTAAATTAAATTATTTTTTTTACTTTACTCATATTATATTAGTTCAAAACGGAGTCTTGTGACTCTAATTGAAGGCTGCTGAGGTCGCCACGTAAACCAACCATATTATATTAAAACCTTACCCAGAAAACATTTGTTAAAAAGTATCTTCGTTTTGCTAAAATATTTAAATTGAAGTCAGTGTTTTAAATTAAATTATTTGGTTTTTTTCTTCACTCTTATTTAAATCTTACCCAGCAAACATTTTTTTAAAACATTCCTTTCGTTTGCAAAAAAAAAAAATTAAATTGAATTCAGTGTTTTAAATTAAATTATTTTGGTTTTTTTCACTTATATTAAAATCTTACCCAACCAACATTTGTTAGAAAGTTTCTATGGAATTTAGCGCTTTAAATAACTTAAAAAATTTTTTTTTAAGCAAAAGTTTCTGTTAATTGTTTAACGTTTGCTTGGTTATTCCCTTAATATTCATTGCAATCATGCTGCTTTTGTTTTAATTTCAATTTAAAGTTTTATTTTATTTGAAGGCGTGTTTGCTTTTAATTTTCCATTTGCATGCTTTAGTTTTGTGTTCGTCTTTCTGTCAACATTTTCATAAATAAAATAACTGCTGCTGCTGTCATTTTTATGTTCACAGATTACGCGTATTAAGTAGGGTAAGACCAAAATAAACAACAAAAACAATTACAACAAAACTACCTTTGAAAAGAAAAATAAATATTAAATAGAAGACAGCGCAGTTAAATGTTACAAAACTTCCTGATTTTATTTTTTTTTTTTTTTTTTTTTTTTGGAGGAGGGGGCTAGGGAGGTAGAGATCTCATATGTCTCCAAATACATTAATAATCATGTCAGAATTATTCTCAATATGTTTTTGTATCAGTTATGCGTCTACAATCAATGCGACAGGCAGGCTAAATTAAATTAAAATGACAAAACAAAAAAATTATTTTGATTTAATGATTGGTAGCGATGGCGTGTTTAGCTCGTTTACGATTTTTTTTAAACAGGAATTTAGTTCATTTAATTAATATTTTATGCATGCACTCGCACATTTCCATAAATAGTTTTGTTAAATATTTTTTTTATTTTAAATAGAAAATCTAAAAAAATTGTTAAAAAGTAATTAGGTAAAAACAAGCAAGTAGAAACACTTACCCAATCAGCTGAGTTTACAAGTAAAGCTTTTTGAAAGGGAAACAATTGAATAATAAATTCCTTTTAGCGTATCCAAAGTCTCTGTCATCTTTTAATTAATAGGAAGCTGTAGGATATCAGCTTCCTTTTGTAAGCGCGATTTACAAAATGTTTTTTGTTTGAAAATCGTCAAATTTATTAAAGCTTAATCTGGAAACACATAAATCAGCTGTTTGTTAAAAACGCCATCTTATAAGTTTTGATTAAAAAAGGGTAAATTTGTTTTTAATTTTTGTTTAAATAAAAAGAACACAAATTTCTAAAACGTTTAGTTTACCCAAAATTACCTGCACAGATTTTAAAACGTAAACATTCAAAAGTTTGCTTTGACCGTTCACAATTAAAATTTGAAAAAAGGTTGAATGTTTTAACCAAAATTTGATATACTTTTAACACGTCGATGATACATGTTTTTTTTTTTTTTTGTAAAATGCAATTTTTTCTAATTAAAATTTTTCTGCCTTCAATACTTTTCATTTCGTAATTTTTATAAATAAAACTATGAAAAACGAAAAAAATATTTGTTACAATTTTTCATGTTTTTCACACTAGAATTTAAACCCTGCCTGTCTAACAACCCGCCCCCACCTTCATTAAAAAATAATACTTTTGCTGGGCTATTAGGCATTCCAGTTTTAGCTACTTAAAAATGTTCACACTCATTTCCAGGAAATATTTATGGAAGAAAACTCATTATTGAGAAATAAGAAAAAAAAAAAAATAAATAAAAAATTAATTAATTAATGAACTTAACAAAGAGATTTTTTTTTGGCAGTTTTAAAATATACAATTAATACATTTATTTTATTTATATTTTTTCTATTTTATTTATATGCACATTATGCATGTATGTTTGTTTGCTTGTATGCATATATGGATGTAGATACTTATGTACACATATTTCATCTTTTTAATTTTATGTCTTGTAATTATTATGGGAATGTCTTGCTTGTTTTTATTAGTTACTCATATTATTGTTTGTCTGTTAGTGTGTTTTGCCTAAATTTACTTTAATGAACTGTATATATTTTCTAAAATATAATGCAGCATTTTTTTCTGTATTATTTTATTATTAATTTCACTAGTTGTTTATTTAACCCATTAACCAGGGCTCGAAAATTCGTAAATAAAGTCTTTCAGTGTTCTTTCAATATTTTTCATTAATCCAATGAAAAATTCATTATTTTTCAAACAATTAAATTAATTTATTAGATCAATGAAATATTTCATTAATTCAAAGAAATAATTTCGTTAATTCAATGAACTATTTTCATTAATTGAAGGAAATAATTTCATTAATTCAATGAAATATTTTCATTAATTCAATGAAATATTTTCATTAATTCAATGAAATATTTTCATTAATTCAAATAAATAATTTCGTTAATTCATTCAAGTATTTTCATTAACTCAAAGAAATAATTTTATTCATTCAAATAAATAATTTCGTTAATTCATTGAACTATTTTCATTAACTCAAAGAAATAATTTCATTCATTCAAAGAAATAATTTCATTAATTCAAATAAATAATTTCGTTAATTCATTGAAGTATTTTCATTAACTCAAAAAAATAATTTTATTCATTCAAATAAATAATTTCGTTAATTCATTGAACTATTTTCATTAACTCAAAAAAATAATTTTATTCATTCAAAGAAATAATTTCTTTAATTCAGAGAAATAATTTCATTAATTGAAGGAAATAATTTAATTAATTCAGGGAAATAATTTCATTAATTCACGGAAATAATTTCATTAATTCAAGGAAATAATTTTATTAATTCAAAGAAATAATTTCATTGATTCAAAGAAATAATTTCATTAATTCAGAGAAATAATTTCATTAATTTAATGAAATATTTTCATTAATTCAATGAAATATTTTCATTAATTCATTGAAAAATTTCATTAATTCAGATAAATAATTTCATTAATTCAGTTAAATAATTTTATTAATTCAATGAAATATTTTCATTAATTAAAAGAAATAATTTCCTTAATTCCAAAAAAAGTTTTGTGCGAACACAAATTTTGTATGAACAAAAGTTTTGTACAGAAAAAAATTTTGTATGAACAACAATTTTTAACGGACAAAAATTTAGGACGAACAAAAAATTTTGTCTGCAGAAAATTATTGTTCTTCCAAAAATTTTTTATGAACTAAAATTTTGTATGGACAAAAATATTATACGTAACGAGTAGGAAAAGCCAGCCTAATATTTCTTGTTTTTTAAGTTGATTTCAAATCCTTAGTGTGTATACAAGTATATGTATGGGTGTTTCCATGCATTTTTTTCTAAAATTATTTTATTGTTTATAAAAGTGGTGGTTTCTCTTGGGGGTGTGTTTATGTCCATTTAATATTTCTAACAAATTCTTATTATTTTCTTTTGTTGTTTTTGTTTTATTAAAGTAATTAGTTTTCTTGCTTTATGTTTTTTTTTCAATTTAATTTTGTTTTTTTATTTTTTTATTTAGTTGTTTATACACATGTACGAGTATTTAACACAAATTACATTTAAATGTTGTTGTTATCTATTCTCTATTTAGTTTAAAACAATTATGTGTGTGTGTGTGTACGAGTTTCAGATTTTTTACTCTTCTCAATTTTTTTTTATTATTTATTTCTTAAATCTATAAAAAGAGCATGTGTTACACATTTAGTTGAGTTTAGTTTTATAATAATAGTTTTTTTGTTTTTATTTTAAAATTAATTTTTTTTTAAGTTTATTTTATACCCTACAATTCCTGGCTACTATTTCTTTTGGGTTGAAGTTGTTTTTGTTGTGTTTTCTTTTCTGCTACAAGAATTAATTTATGATGATGATCTATGCGTTTGACTTTGATTATTATGTGGCGGTGGTTGGTGTGGCGCAGGAGCTGTGGCAGTTGAGCCTGTGCCAACTGCTGAAGCAGCTCCTTGCGATGATAGGGAAGAGGAATGAGCCGCGGTTGTTATACCAACCGCGGGAACCACACTTCAGCGTTTCACTCCAAACAGATTTGGTATAGACTTGACCTTTTTGCGTGAACAATTAATGTACTCTTTGTATATTTCTGAGCGTAAATATCGTGGATATGAATCTCTTTCCATTAAATGGTAAACATGAGCCGCAGCCACATCAAAACACCAACGATTGGGCCCATTAGTAGAGTTAACTGCCTCACGGGCCAGCTCCCCAGATTTTGAATCAACATTTACAGCACGTGGCGCATCAGGTGCCAGAAATTCATTCCAAACACGTTGTATGGTTTCTTTGATTTCAGATTGAGGCAAAGCTTTCATATCTTGTACAGCTTCCCAAAAGCTTAACGTACACGAAACGAGAAATTAATATAAATTAACAGAATATCTACACACACAAACACTTACAGTAAATTTTCATAGCTGTATTCCTTTTCCAAAAATTTGGCAAACTGTTCACGACCCATGGGATCTCTGAGCAGCTCACGCATGCTGAAGGCCCAACGCTTGACACGGCGCATGGATACCTCTTTGCTAAAATAAACAAATAAAAAATCCTTTTCCGAACACAAATTTAATTGATGTTGTTTCATACCTATTTTTCTCAGCCTCCCACATTTCTGTGCTGTCTGTCTGCCAGGGATTAGGCAATTCCGGTGAAGTTATAAAATAATCAAATTCATTATATTGCTCATAATAGGATACCAAACTAATAAAGAAGATACCATACAAAAATCTTTTAATATTTTTATACCCCTTAAACGACATTAAAAACTTACGCTTCAGCTGCTTTTGATACTTTAATAGTTCGGCGTTCTAATTTTTGTTTGCGTAGTGTTATGATACGCGTTAGTTGTTCTACAGGATTTTTTGTCACAGCTGCCCCAGCTGAACCAGTGCCATGGCTAGAGCAGCCACGACGATATGCTTTTTTAATATCAATTTCAGTGGTATTTACACAACCAGGCATGGGACGATGCACATCCCAGAAAGCTCTTTCTTGTGAGTCTAAGACTTTGCGCTCCAATTTATCACGTTTCTTGGCTACTTTACTTTGGGATTCAGCCTTTTGCAAAATTTTAAAGAAAAATTGAAAAAAAAGTTAATGAAAAAAATTTAATTTACATTTAAAATATTAAAAAAAATTTTTTAATTACAAAAAAATAAGGAATTGGAGCGAAATATGGATATAAAAGAAAATATTTATAATCTGATCTCAAGCTTAATAAGCTAGCCGTTTCACTAAAACTTATAAAATTTAATTAAAAAAATATTTTTTGAATATCAAAAAAAATTTTATAACAAAATTTAAATTTAAAACATTTTTTTCTAAGTATGAAAAAATGTTTTTATTTAAAAAAAATCTTATAGTGAAAGCCCAACCCAAAGTTGGAGCGAAATATTGACATAAAAATAAATTTTTATAATACGACCTCAAGCTTAATAAAAAAAGAAAAAAGTCAAATTAATTTAAACTTAATAAAAAATTTATTAGTTAGTTTTATTTGACCTTTTTCTTTTAAATAATATGACTATTTTATTAAGCTTGAGGTCTTATTTTTCAAATCTTTTTCATAATTATATCATATTACTTAATAAAAAAATTAAAAACTAGTTTTTTGATAGTTAATTAAGAAAAAAAAATTTTTTTAATTAAAAAAATTAAGAAAAAAAATATTTTTTGAATTAAAAAAAATTATATAAACTTTTTATTTTAAATTAAAAGAAAAGTTAAGAAAAATATCAAAAACAATAAATTTTTTCAAATTTAAAAAATTGATTTAATAATAAAAATTTTGAAAAAATAAGAAAAATTTGTTTTTATACAAATTAAAAAAAAATCAATGTAAAAAATTAAGAATCAAATTTTTTTTAATTATTTTTTAAAATTAATTAAAATTTTTTTATTAGTAAAATTTTTTTTCTGAGTGATAAAAAAAAATTGTAATGAAAAAATTAAAATTAAAATTAAAAAAAAAAAAACAATTTAAATAAAAAAAATTGTTTTAGTGTTAATTAAAAACAAAATTATGAATAGTTAAAACATTTTTTTTTTATTTAAAAAATATTAATAAAGTAAATAAAAAAAAAATGTCAAATATTTTTAATAAAAAATAAATTATATACATAAAAATAATTTTTTTCAAACTCAAAAAAAAAAAAAATAATTCAAAAAAAAATTAAAAAAAAATTAAATAAAAATTAAAAAAAAATTAAAAAAATTAAAAAAATATAAAATAAATTTCAAAAAAATTAAAAAAAAAATTGTGTGTATTAAAAAAATTAATTATTTGTAAGTTTATTTGAAATTTTTAATTGAAACGGCTAGTTTATTAAGCTTGAGATCGTATAAAAAAACAAAGAAAAAATTTTTTTTTTAAACTTAAAAAAAATTAATTTTTGTTTTTAAGTAATAAAAAATTTAATTTTTTTTTGTTTCTAATTTATAAAAATTAAAAAACAAAAAAAAAACATTTTTTTTTAATTATAAATAAATAAATTTACCTGCATAAATATGAATTCCCATTTTCTAGAAAACATTTTTTGTAATTTTGCTAAATTCTCAGCTTCATAGTCGGCTAATTCTAAGCGAGTTTTGTTTTGCATCGTACGCTTACATAAATAAACCGCATAATCGGTATTTTCAGGCTCCCAACAGTTTGAAGGCCAGAAATAAGGAGTTTGAAATCTGTAATCAAAAACATTTTTTTTGTTTTAAATTTTATGAAAAAAAAAAAAGAAAATAAATTTTGCTAGTAAAAAGAAGACAATTTTTAATTGAAATTATTTATTTTTAAATGAAAACAAAAAAATAAAAAATACTCGTTATTAGTTTTGCGATTTTAAAGCAAAATGCAGTTATTAAAAAAATTATAAAATTTAAATTTGGCTTTAGCTTGACACAACTAACCGTTTTTTAAACGAAAAATACTTTTATTTTGAAGAATTTATTTTATTTTGAAGAATTTTCTATGTAAAATTTCTAAAGGAGAGAAACCCCTATAATTTTAAAAAACAGTCTTAATGTAGACTTTAAAATATTCATAAGAAAACCTCTGCCTGTAGTAGGAAATCCATCTGCGCTGGAGAGACTATAGGAAGTGCCGGACTACATGTCTACTTGAGAACTAGCAATTGCTTTCGGCCTCTTTTTCTTTTTTCGCTTCTCAGTTTATGTTCCTGTTGTACCATATTCTTCCTTGGGGTTCTTTATTCATAAAAGTTTTCTAACCAAAATTAAAATTTAAAGCCATGACTTCACTCTCACACTCTTTCATTAGATCTGCTCAAAAGCTAAACGCGACATGAAATAAATTTATTTATAATTTTTTTTGTTTTACCTGTAAAAGGTTCCATCATTTTTCACAGTCAACTGATGATCATCAATAGGAAATATGTAACCATGGGAAGCCAATAAATGTGCAAAATGTAATGCTTCGGTAACATCTTCTACATCTAAATTTTTCAATATCCAGGATATTAAATCGGCACCCGTAAATACAGAAGGAACTTTAGTCATAAATCCTTTAACGGTGCGCACAGAAACGCCAGTACTTTCAGCTTGCATTTTCTCTATAACAGCTTCCATCTAAAGAAGAAAATAAATTTACTGAAATTCATTTTTTTAAAATATATAATTAAAAATTATTAAATTCATTAATTGTTTACGTGCTTGTGAGCTACTAGTTTTCATGGGTTACCATGGGATTCATTCTGGAATTTAGCTGGTAGGCTTCATCTTAACTTACACTGTGAAGCAACTTCGGTTCTGACAACTAAATTTGTTATTTCAGTTGTATTGGTTGAATTGTTTTTAATTAGAACAATAGAAAATCGCTCTTACAGCTTCGAAATATTTTTTTTAAAGTAGTAAATGTTGGACTGTAGTAACGAATTTTGGTTACTGCAACTAAAAACTAGCATTTCGAATTGGAAAGAAATTTAGTTCTGCCAATCAAAGTGGTTTTTGTGTGTGCTCATTAATATCTTTAGTAATAGTTCACTAAATAGTTTTAATTAATTCCTCCCGGTCCCCACACCGCCTTAAGCACTGGTTTCTTTGTTTTGTCTTTTCAATTTCGTAGTTTGGAAGTGTATTTGGCTTCGAAAACACTTTTTTAGTATAAAACGCTGATTATGACGCCACCCTACACTATTAAGGTCTCAAATAGGTGACTTGTTAAGTCATTCGACAATTTTTGAAAAAGAAAGCAGCTTCTTAGCACAACTAAACCCAAAACTGCTAAAGTGGCTTAATAAAGTTTTTTTTATTGTCGAGCTTTATGGAGTAGTGTGTTCGAGTGGGTTAATGGTGTTCATGGTAGCAATTTTTTTTAATGCCCAATTATGTGGCTGACCCTTCTACTCACCTTTTTATAAACCAAAATATTGGGGGCATCTTCATTTCTTTTATTGTGGGTGGATGTTGGCTGCAGCGGTTGCACAGTGTGCTTGTGTTGATTATTTCTTTGATGGCTGCTGTTGCTGCTGCTGGCCGCCGATGATAAACCCCCTCCCCCAATTCCACCACCAGCCGCAGCTGAGTCCTGTTGGGATGTTGAAGCGGTAGCCCCAGCTGATGCTGCAGCGGACACCGTTTGATTTGTTTTGCTAATTTGCTGTAAAGCAGCTGGCAATAGATTTTGATTTATTGAATTTGAATTGCTAGAGGGTTTTGAATTGTTGTTGGTGGTGGCGTTAGTGGTGGCGGTGGTGTTAGTAGTTGTAGCAGAACTTGCATTTGGTGTGGTGGTAAAATTTTGTACTGATGTGGCGACATTAGTTGTTTCCACTTTAATAGGTTTTTCGTTCAAAATTGTGTTTGCAATTTTGACCTCTGGTTTTTTACAATTTTCAGAAGTTTTACTAGGACTGTTGCTGCAGCTGACTTGTTCTTCATTTTGTGAATTGTTGTTGTTGGGCTGGGATGTGGTGCTGTTTGTGTTTGTGTTAAGTGAACTTTTTTCTATAGTTTCTGATTCGGTTATTGTTATTTGTGGAGCTAATGTTCTATTAACTGTGTCGGCGGCTGTGGTTGATTTTAAAGATTTTGTTGGTGGTTCTGGCTGTGTTTCATCCATGTTAATTGAATTTTGTGTGTCCTTTTTGTTTACAATCACCTCATTACCTCCATTATTTATGTTTACTACTATGGAATCACTGATTTCCGTTAGGGAACCTTTGCTTGTGGTTGCTGCTGTTGATGAATTCAAATTTGTTAATGATGACATTTTGTTCGACACTGTTGTTGTGGTGGCGGCGGCAATGGTCGTTTGTGTTGTATCCACTTCTGTAGACATTGTTACCATTTTTTTGGTTTTTGTTATATATTTTTTTTATCCTTTTTTGTGCTTCCTTACAGCCTAAGTGACTGCTTAACTGCCTGTTATTTTATTTTTTTATTTCAACTTAATATTGATTTTGATGTTGTAAAATTAGATGCGGCAATTCGGCTGTTGAACTATTGAATACACAAACACAAACATGCTCATAAATTCACACTCACACTCACTGGCAAGTTTTTCATTCGTGTGTGTCTATATATTTTCTTGTTGAGTTAAATTTTTCTAAATTTTATTTTAATAAATTCCTGGCGGTGTTGTTGTTTGTTTAATTTTTTTTTTAGTTTAAATTATTTTTTTTTTAATTAATAATAAAAATGATTTGATTTTTTGTAGGTCACGTAAGATGGGATTGTTGTTGTTGTTGTTGTGTGTGTCATATTTTTAATTGACCTAATCCAAAATTGGTGGTTCAGTTAACAACCAGCACATTCAGTTGAGTCATTATTTTCTTTTATTTTTATTTATTTATTTAATTCCTTATGCATTTGAACATTTTCATCGTTGGTATTTATTTATTTTTTAGTTAAAAGCCAATTGAAATGAAAGTTACACACCTTAAATTGCCTGTTTTAAAGTTGAGCCCCTTCAGGTTTAACTCAGAAATTTTCAAATTCCTTAAAAACAAAAATTCAATTCACTGCAATTCCTTTAATTTTGTTTATGCTTTTAATTTGTTGTTTTTTCTTGTTAATTTTTTATTTAATAAATTTTTTTTTGTTTGACTTTTTTTATCCAATCGTTCTTGTATGAAATGAAAATGTTAAGGAAAACTTTTGCACACACTCTTACAATAGATTTTCAATTGATTTTGCTTGTGTGCTCTCTCTCAAAGGACTTTTTGTATTGAGTATGTCTGGTATTTTGTAGGACTTGTTGTTGTTGTTATTTTAGTTTTATTATTATTATTGTTATTGTTGCTGTTGAGTATTTATATCCTTATTTGTTTTTCGGTGAAGTGTTTGTAACAGAACAGCAACCAATTTTATTATTGGGGAAAAAAGAAAAAGTACTTTTTTTTATTAGGAAAAAATTAATTTTTTTTTTTTTATTAATAAAACCGCTTTTAAGTAATTAATTTAGTACATAAAAAACTTAAACAAAAAAATTTTTTTAATAAAACTAAAACTTGAAAAATTTAATTTAATTTTTACAAATTTAGAAACTGAGTTGTTATTTTTGAAAGTGGTATAAGATCACTTTTTTTTTTAATTAAATTAATTAGCGGTAATTTTAGGCCACCCAACAAAAAATATTTTATTGTTGGCCTGTCTAATTTTATATTATATTCTGAAGAAGCTACACAAAATGCGTAAAAACTAAAAATTAAATTTTTTTTTTTTGTAATTTTTACATATTTAAAAATTGAGTCGTTATTTTTAAGTGGTATAAGTCTACTTTTTTAAAACAAATTTTAGTAAGATATAGATACCATCTAACTAAAATTAACTTTAGCTAATTTTTTTAAAAGTAGACTTATGTCACTTTCAAAAATAGCATGTTAATTATTTAAATTTTTTTTAATTGTAAATTATTTGTTTAAATTTATTTGAATTTTAAAAATTATTTTAGTTTTAATTTAATTTTTCTTAAAAAAAACCACAACCCTAAAAGTTTTGATTTTTTTCTCCCGTTTTTGTGGGCTTTACCATCTCAATTATTTCAATTTGTGCTGGTCAAAGAAGCCGCTAACTGTGTATGAGTGTTTATACTGACGTTTCACTAATTCCATAACATTTTTTTATATCTATAAAATCCTTAAAACATAAAAACATTTGTTTGCAACTTTGTGTTTGAAATTAATTTAAAATCGATATTTTTTTTTCTATTTTTATTTTATGTATTTCCTTACATTTTAATTATGACTCCCTGAATGTCCCATTAGAAACATAATCATGTACTCACTCAGAGAGAGACAGCGAGCGACTTATTTCAAAGCGAATTAAAAACTCTAAATACCCTGTTGCCAACTTTATATTATTTTGCTGTCAAAAAATATAAAGCATGCGCATGAAAAAGTTTTTAGTTTTAGGGTTGTCACTTCAGCAAATCAAAATTAAAATGTCAGTTGTCAGTAAATTATTCTATTTGATGTTTTTTTTTTTTTTTTTGTTTTTTTTTTTAATTCAAAGTTACTGCAGTGTGAACTGTAATTTAGAAAAAAAATTTAATTCATTTCATAATTTTTTGTAAAATTTTTCAGTAAAGAAACTTGAAACAAAAGTTGCTTACAAACTGTTCTTTTCTTCAGATTTTATTATATTCAAAATTAAGCTTTCATTTATGGCTGTTTGTATAACAGTTTACTTGAATTAAAAATTAAATTCTCAATTTAAAAATTATTTTTGAAAAATAAATTTAAATATTTTCAGGCGACATTTTAAAACTCAAAAATAAAAAGGTTAACGGCGGTTCTAGTAATTGCTAAAAATGAATATTGTTTTTTGTTAGATTGATCCTCCCAAAGGGAAATTTTTTTATGATTCATAGCCAAGCGTGTATCAAATCAAATTATAATTTTTATTATAATTGATATTGAATTTAAAAATAATGGGCCATAATCATAGTCACACTAAAGTCGGTATCTTTTTAAAAACGAATTTAAATTCATATAATTCTTATGAACAAAAGTTAACTTTTTGTGCCTATGATTATGGCCCATTGTGACGTAAAAGGTTGTAAAAGTGTTCATTTCAGGAATGGTTTTCACTGTACAATTTTTATAATAAAAATAAACTATGTGAAAGTCATTTGATAGGCTTGGCGTTTAAAAAATATTTGTTTTTGAAATGTCCTTTTTTTATTTTTGTAAATTTCAGTTCGTGTTGCATTTTAAGAATTTTTCATTTCACTAATGAGGCTTGTCTTTAATAAATAAAATTATTTTTAAGCAAGTTCAAGAATCATTCACAATGAGTTTGTGGTAGACAAAACTTATATTAATCCTCAGTATTGCACACCGTGTTGAATTAATTAAAACAAACTCATACATTCATATAAAAAATATGTTTTTCTTAAGTTTTAGTTATGAATAAATTAAAACAGAATAGTTAATTATTTTTGAGCCAAGGATAACGTTTCATTAGCCTAATGATAACATTAGACTAATGTTTAAAAAATTATGAAATTTTTCATTGAATTAAGTTGCATTACGATCAGCGTTGCCATTTTAGCCTTTTTTTTCGCGCATTTAGCCTTGAAATTTATGATTTATCTCTAGCTTTTTTCTTAGCCTTTTTTCATTTTCAAAATAGTCTTTTTTTCTTTTTCGCAATTTTTTTTTTTGGGGATAGTGAGAAAAATTTTTTTATCATTTAAAAAAAAAAAAATAAAAGGTAATTTTTGGCGAAAAAATTAGTGTTAATGTTTGCTTAAACGAACGAGTATTTTTTAATTAAAGTTTTACTATGACCAGGTTTCTCTTTATTTATTTATTTTCTTTTCTATATAAATTTTTTTTTACACATTTTATTAGTCTTATTTTAATTATTATAAAAAAATAAATTTCGTTGTTTTGCTATGAAAAAAATTAATTATATAAAATTCCTATTTAATTTTAAAGAAAATTTTTTAGTTAAAAATAATTAACCCTAAAATTAAAGAACTTGTCATTCAGTATAATTGTTATATAATTGTCGGGGTTAAATAAAAGCCAGAATTTTGTGTAGTACTTACTTAGCTGTAAAATAAAACTGAATGGCTCTTAAATGAAAAATATGATAAATAAATAATTTTCGGTTGTTGTCCATGGAATTTATATTAGTGACGAATTTTTAACTGCTAAAGTTAACCAAGAATTACTAAATCTCACATTGTTTAAGGCAAACTGAAAAATAGAGGTTCCTTAAAAGTTACTGAACCGCACTACTGGCCTATAGAAAATTATATAACAAATTAAATTATTTTTTTTAAATTTATTTTTCTTTATTTGTGTTTCATAATCATACATAATTTTTTTTTTTTAATTTACCATTAATTATAAGATGGGTAATTAATCTTGGTAGCAAATCTAGTATTTCACATAATTTTTTTTCTTAAAGAAACCCTCTTTCCTTAAGAAGTTAATTGGCCACCAAATGTGTTTCATTACTCAAAATGATTTTCAAAATAATTTATTCAATTCTTATTTTACTTACAATTAGAAAATTTTATTTTAAAAATAAAACAATTTATGGAATTTATTAGTTAAAATTATTAAAAATTTCTTTTAAATAACAAATTAAATTTAATTATTTAATTAATTAAAATTTCTTAAATTTAACTTAAAAATTATGGCTTTTTTTCAACACAAAAAAAAAACGTTACAACAATAAAATGAATTGAACTCACAATAGTTGCTTATAAATACTAGTAACGAGTAAGTCGCTTAAAAAAATTTTTTTGTTTTCAAAAATTTCAAATTCTATAACAATTAGCGAACAAAAATTTCCTTTTAAATTAAAGTAAAACTCCGCTCAAAATCGAATGCCATAATTTGGCTGGGTTTTATGTGTTAATTTTTTTTAATTAAAATTTAAAATAATAAAAATTGAAAATAATAAGTGTTAATGTTTGCTTAAACTAACGAGTATTAATTAATTAATGTTTTACTTTGACCAGGTTTCTCTTTATTTATTTTCTTTTATTTTTAAATTTTTTATTGGTCTTTTTTATTATTATTTTAATTAGAAAAATAAATTTCGATTTTGCTTATATACACTTACATACATACACATAAATAAATATTTTATTTTTCTTGCTTGCAAATTCATAAAAATTATTCATTTATAAAGCTTTACAATTATTGAAATTTTTTTTTTTTTTTAATTAATTTTGTTTTAACAAAAATAATTTTCTTAGGGAACGAACCTTTAATAAATTAATAATTAAATTATATTTTTCGTGTAATGAATAAAACACTATAGGAGTTGTTATATTTTAAAGTGGTATAAGTCCACTTAAAAAAAAACAACATGAGTCATCGTTAATTTTAGTTAAAGGGTGGATATATCTTACTAAATTTACTTAGGACTCAATTTTTTTTAAAATGGACTTATACACATTTTTTATAAAACAACTCTTATAACTGAGAGGCCCACTATTACAAGTTACCAATTTCGAAGTTCAGGATTTGTGAACGATATAATCAGGTTTTAGGTGCATCTTAAATTAAAGAATGCAAATAAGTCTTTAATTTGGTAATCGATTTTAATTTAATTGTTGGTAACTTCTAATATCTAGCCTAAGACTTAAAGGAAAAGTAGTAAAGAAAAAAAATTTATAAAACAATTGGTTTGCGTGACAGCCTAATCAGCCATCAATTAGAATCGCATAGAGCAGCCAATTAAAAATTTTATTTAAAACAATTGTCAATTTGATTACATTTTTAATTGGTTCAATTAAAAATTTAAAAATTACATTTTGAATTGATTCAAATAAAAATTTAATTTATTGATTCAATTAATTCAATTAAAAATTTAATCAATTAATTCAATTAAAAATTTAATCAATTAATTCAATTAAAAAATGTATCAATTCAACAATTTTTTTAATTAAAATTTTTAAATTGGCTTAAAATTATTTGTTTCTCTATAGGCTAGTAGGCACCAATTTTAGTTAACTGCTAAATGCAGTTTAAGCAACGATAATAATAGACTTTACCTAAGCCCAGTCGTTAGCTAACCAAAATTATGTCATTCGAAAACAATCAAAAATTCCATTAAAATTAAATTGAAATTCCAATGGATAGCAAATGCCTTCAAGAGCCAAATTATGGCACTCGATAGGTATTGAAATTTCAATGGATATCGAATTGTTGCCTCCAGGCTTTAGAGAAATAAAAGCAAATGTTATTAATATGCTGTTTTTATAACACAAGCGATCAACTCTTCTGGAAGTTTTATATGAAATGTATTCAAAATATTAAGTATTTTTGATACAAATTTTTTTGCACGAGTTGATCGCTGTTGTAAAAGAAAAATTATAAAAATTAAGGATAAGCAGTTATAGATTCCTGTTATAGAATATTAAAAAAAATAGAAGAAGAATTAGTTATTTATTATTTTACAAGTTTAGTGTGCTGTTTCCATCACACTCAACAATCAACTCGTCTATAGATTTTTGCTCTTATCCAAAAAAAATAAAGTTAGAATTTTTTTTTTTATATAAAACATTTAAAGTAAAGCTAAACTCATAGTTATGAGTTTATAATCGCATACAGTGATGCTAACTAACGCAAGAAAAACAGCAAATGTGATAAAATTATTTTTTTTAATTATTGATTAATTTTAACTTAATTATAAAGTTGGTTAAATTTTATTGCACAGCTTTTTGATTTGTATAATTTATTTAGCTAAAACAAATTTACAAAGTTTAATCAGAAGTAATTTGTAAAAAAAAAAGAAAAAAATATTATAAATTTCCACAGGCACAACTACAGTTTCCTAAAAAAAATATAATAGCATGTAAATCTGCCTGTAAACAAATTTTTAAAGCAAAATCGTGTCTTTTTACTCAGTGGCCCATCAATAATTTTAGCAATTATGATTGGTTTAAAAAAGTTTTTAATATTAAAATGAATTTTCTTTAACATAAATAATAATTTTTTTTCAAAATAAATCATTGAAATTAAACATTAATTTCCATTCATAAAGAGTAAAATGATTTATAAAATTGTTATCATAGTTAATTTTTTAATTTACTAAGAATGAATATAACAGTTTGTGTAATAATTTTTTTTGTTACAACTTACTCATGTGAAAAAAGGAATATAATTTCTTTTTAGAAGAAAATATCACAAAGTATAACACTTTGTATAACAGTTTGTATAACACTTTTGTTGTTTACAAAATAACTTTAACGGTATGTACATGATTTTGCTTTCTAACAAAATAATTATAAAGTATAACACTTTGTATAGCACTTTTTTATTTACGAAATATGAGTAATTACATTAAAAAAAGAGCTCTAAATTTGTTTTAACAAAAATCTTTGTATAGCACAATTTTAAAAAATAACTGCTTCTTAACGAAGGCTAAAATATAACACTTTTTGTTTTAACCACACATTTTGGAAAAAAGGCTTTGTAATTTTATTTTCTAAGAAAATGTAAAGTATAGCACTTTGTATAACAGTTTGTATAACACTTTTTTGTTTACAAAATAACTTTAGCGGTATGTACATGTAAAAACCCATGATTTTGCTTTTTAACAAAATAATTATAAAGTATAACACTTTGTATAGCACAAATTAGTTTTAACTACACATTTTTGAGAGAAGAATTTTGAAATTTTGTTTTTAAACGAATGGAAAACAGAGCATTACTGTGAATAACACTTTATATAACACTTTTAATTTTTGTTTATAATACAAAATAAGTTTTAGCTACACATTATTCAAATAATAAAATTCTTTGTAAATTTGCTTTCCAACAAAATATCCTGGAGTATAACACCTTGTATAACACTTTTTATTGTAATAGTAACTTTTCTAAGCTAAACTATATAACTATTTACCATTATTATTATTGTTGTTATTGCTACTATGCTGTTGAAAACGATTATTGTTGCTCAGGTTGTTGTTGGCGCGACGATATTTCGGTGTCAAGTAATAAACATCCGCTTCACCGCCCAAATTTGAAATGGGTACCGCTGGTAGGGGCGGCGGTGGTAATCGATAATTATTTCCTCTATAAAATTGTGGCTGTTGCTGATTACGTATCACCTGAGGATGTGTTATCCACTCGCTATCTGGATTAAGGGGTGGCAGAGGTTGTCTATAGTTAACCTGTTCATCATTGATTAGGGAAAATGGTTGTGATTGCTGTTGGGGCACCTGTTGGAATGGGATTTGTGGCGGGGACTGTTGAATATGGCGGTTAGGTATTCTTTGATTTAAATGTGGCCGCGCATAATATTGGGATTGATGTGAAATGGCAGGTGGAAATTGTTGTTGTTGTTGTTGCTGTTGTTGAAGCTGCTGCTGTTTGTGCTGCTGAAAAATTATTCTTGGTTGTTGTTGCTGTTGCTGTTGATAAGGATAATTGTTAATGGAGGGTCCCACTAAATAAGGATCTATAAATTCGGCATCGGGATTAAGGGGCGGTCTATTGGGCAACTCATTAACCAAAGTGTCGTTGTGTAAACTCCATATGGGCTGTTGTTGCGGTGCCTGCAATTGTGGTCTGTAGTTAATAATTTTGCGCGAGGGTATATTTTGAAAAGGCTCTTCGTAAAAACGATTATTTTGTCTGCCCGGCCCATAGTAGTAACCAGGAAATTCTCTGTTACGAGACGTTAAAGCCGGCACGGGTTGTTGCTGTTCTATGGGTGTCTGGTATCGTTCACGTTCTCTTTGTGGAGGACTTTCCGCTTGCACGTACTCACTAAATTCTTGTTTATTGACGGCCAACCAAGTGGCTTGCCGTTGCGGAGCATTCACAAATTCCTGCTGATGCTGCGATTGTGGTTGCTGTAAGTATTTGGCGCCGATTCTTAATTTTTTGGGACGCACTTGAGGCTGTACCGGTAATAGTGTAGTGGTGGGATATTTTGTTACTTCAGCAAAATCCTCTCTTCCTTGCGGCTGGGCATCATCTGTTTCTAATTTTTCCACGGTTAAAGCTCTAAAGGCACTTTCATCATTTACGGCTGGACTATATGTAACCATGGGTTTGAATGGTTCTCCATCATATTCAGCCGGCGGTTGGAATTGATTTCTAGCGTCTCCCCCTGTTGCAGTTTTGGCTTCTTCGTAATTAAAATCGAAAACGGGTTTGGCTTTTGGTGTCCTGGGTATATTGTTATCGCGCAACTCTTGATTTTGATAGTAACGTAAGGTCTCGCGTATAGCATTGACTTCCTGTTCAAAGTTTTGTAGAGGCCGTTGCTTAAACACCGGTCGGGGTTTATAACGAATTTCTGGTTTGGGTGTAATAACGACCACATTTTCTTCCACATAACGATGATTGGGAGCCACAGGCTGCAAGTAATTGCGATGCTGGCTTTGCGTTTTAAATGGTCTTTTACTGGTGGCATACAGTTTAATGGGTTTAGAGGACACTAAGGGCTTGGAGGTGGTAGAAAGATAGTCGTCAATGACATTGGCACTTCCCTGTTGTTGACGTTTGCCCTCAAAGTATTCGTAATAAATGGGATTGGCTTTGGAAAGGGTTTCAACGCTGGGATCTGGTGTGGTAGGTGCGAATGAGACTATATTGGCAGGCCCATTAGCATTAGCATTAACTGGATAAATGGGTATTTGAACTGCCACGGGTACTGGTACAGGTTCAATATTTCTGGGTGGTGGTGTGCTTGAAGGGGTAATAGAAAATCGAGAAGACTGTGTGGGCGTGTAAACCGGTCTCGGTGATGGTGTAACAATATTGATAACCTTGGGAGTATATTCTGATATTTGAGTAACCACTGGCCTGTACGGTGGCTCGGTGGTGGTGGTGCTGGTGCTGGTGGTAGTGGTTGTGGTAGTTTTGGGTGCGGGTGTTGATGTAGTTGTGCTGTAAACCCGGTATCTTATTGGAGGTGACTGAGTACTTGAGTACCAGGGTCTTCCTTCCTTCTCCGGCTTTTCCAATTTGCTAAAATGCTCGGGCGGTGGTGGTACCACTATACCTGGCACTAAAGGTCCCGGCGGTACCGGATTTGTGTAATTGCTTTTGTAGACAAAAGAGTAGGCTGGTGGATAGTATAACGAAGGATCATCTTCGTCAAAGTCTTCAGTGCCATTGGTATTTTCCAAAGATCCATTACGACCATAAAGAAATGGTCCCAGTATGGGAAAATTAATGGATTTCTTGTTGTTAACATGAGCTTCACCTAATGATGATGATGACGGATTCGCAAGCGTTTGGTTGTTATAGAGCCACGGTAACGCGGACGGCGGGTAGTTGTAACTCGGTTGGTTGTTCTCTTTAGCATGGTTAGCCTTTCCCGGCCGGGTAATAAAATTTTTCTCGTCGTCACTGTCTGGCCCGGTCGCCGTGTTGTGGGCTTGTGTGCCGACGGTATAAACTGGTAACGATTCGTTAGTGACCGGATAGACGACAGTGAGTTTATTATTTCCGATAAGCTGTATGGGACCGTTTTCTTCGAGCTGGACAGGAAAGGGTGGCGGAATTTTGGGATTACTGGGAATTTTAATTTGCCTACCAGCTGCATTATAATCATCTATAGCCGGCCAGGGTTCCTCCGGATTATCTTCGTTTAAACTGCCACCCTTTATGACTAACAAATGATCCTCGGCCAGCCATATATCTTCTTCCTGCAAACCTCCAAAATTACGCTCATTATCTTCGGGTACTTCTTTATTGGGCAGATAACTTAAAATGCCTGGCCTCTTGGGGGTACGCCTAAATAATTCCTTTTCTATTAAACCGTATTTACCATCCCTTACTTGGTCGGCCAATGTTTTCTTTGAATCTTCTTTAACTTTCTTGGGCTTAAGAGTATTTTCCTTGCCCGAACCGGCACTCAATCTCAGAATACCATTATCCCAATTATCGAAATCTCCGGGATCATCCAACAAGGCTTCATCATCATCATGATAATCAACATCATGATTAGAATCAATTAATGATTCTACAGATTTAGAGTTTGTTGGTGTTGTTGTTGGGCTGGGAGGTGTGGTAGAGGCTGCCTTCAATGGATTATTTCTATAGCTGCTGCTTAATACGCCAGATCTGCGTGGTCCATTGCTGGTTGAAAACGATTTTGTTGATGCTGTTGAACTGGATATGCTGCTGTTGCTTGTTACCGTTGATACTTGATATGTGGAGCGTCCTTCAGCATTTTGTATGTGACCAGCAACTAAACGTTGAATCATGCGAGGTCTGCAAAGGAAAAACCAAAACGAAATATTTTGAAATATTTTTGTTTGCTGAAGGCTTAAGAAAAATCTTCTTAATCCTTTAAATGGAATGAATAAAATTAAAGACAACTTGAAACAAAGAAGGCTGACGGCTCCCGTCTTTCCCTTGCTTCCCTCTTATTTTCTTCATAATACAATTTTGAAAATATTTGCTCTATTAATTCGCATTTTAAATTTTTAGAATGGATTTTTTTTTGTCAATTTATCGCCAACCAACTTTGTCTAATCGGCAATCTAATCTTTTTGCCTGCAACACCATTGACGTGGTGTTGCTGCTATCTTTTTAAAAGACCTAAGGTGGAAAAACAAGAAACGCTTTTTCAAAGGAATTTCTAAGCGCAAGATAAATTTATGGTCGTCAAGAACTAAAACTAAAAAATTAAAAAAAAAAAATCCATAAACAGTTCAAAGCAAATTCAGCTTTTCTAACCCCATGACTCAGTTTTTTTAAGCGTGTACACACATAAATTACAAACGCTTAACAGCACAAAAAGGCTAAAATTAAATAAAAATTTAAAAAAATGCGAAATAAATAGACAAGAAATTGTTAGACGAGTGAGCACTAAAAAAGAATTTAATAAAACCAACAGAAACACAACAACGAAAAAAAAAAAAAAAAAATGGAAAACTTGTAACTCACGTTTTTGGTGTCTGCTGATTACGCAGAATTGTTGTCTGTTTAATGTGGCCACGATTGCTGGTTGCAGCGGCGTCTGTCTTAGTTGTGTTTGTGGCTATTTCTGGGGTCTTAAAACGACGACCATCATCGTCATCATCATCACCATCATCTTGTAACGGTAACGATGTTTGCTTCGATTGACGAAGTTTATTGGAACCATCAAATTGTGTATATTGTGAGGCTGTTCTTTGTCTTAAATGATGTGGCCTGTCTGTCGTTGTTGTGGGGCTATAGGAACGTGTGTATTGTTGTTGTCGCTGCATTGTTTTATATTTAAGCTTGTGATCTGTGTGTGTGTCTGCATAAGGTTGGGCTCTAACGCTATGAAAACTACGTTGTTGCCGTAATCCAGCACTGGCACTAACACCAGAACCGGCACCAGTCCCATTACTAACATTCAATGACAATGCTGGTGTTGTCGATGATTTTAACGTTGTGGCATCAACATGCCGCACTAGTCTGGTTGACTCTAAAGTGCTTGTTTCGCTTATGATGGGTTTTCTTTTTGAGTTGGTCATAATTTTTTTCATTGTTGTCGCTGCTGGTGTTGTTGTTGTTGTTGTTGTTTTTATATTTGTTTTAGCCGCGTGCCTTGCAATGGCTAAACGTTGCCTGCTGCTATTATTTTTATTTACATTCGCCAACTGTTTTGTTGCTGGAACGCTTGTTGTTGTTGTTGTTGCTGCTGTAACAGGTAAAGTATGACGTCTTAATTGTAAACGTGGTGGCGCTTGCAATGATGGTGGTATTTGTGTTGTGGTTGGTGCTGATCTTCCATTCACAACGGAAGTCAATGTTTTGGCTGAAGATGAGCTGCTGTTGTCAGTGATCGCCAACACCACCCCGCCAAACAGTAAAAGAAGTAAAAATTTTAACAAGTTTAAGGCCAACGACTTCATCTACAAAAATTTTCAAAAACAAAAAAATAAAAGAGATTTGCTTGGTAGTCATAAGGAAATTTGTATGAGTATGAGTATGAGTCTGTTGTTGTTGTTATTTAACTTAAAATGCAAAAATTGTTTTTTTTTTTTGAGTTTTTAGAAAAGCAAGAAATTAATTATTTCACTTCACAATTTAAGTTATGCAATCAATTTAAAAGTTGCAACTCAATGATGTTGTTTAGATTGCAGAGCATTTTCTTCAATTGCATTAATGTACCTGTTGTTGTTGTTAATGCTTGGGCAGCAGAGTTTTAAAAGAAGTGATTTCAATTAAATCGGATATAATTACTTGATAAAAATTAATCGCTTTCGTTTATTAAAAATTGATTTTGGTTTTTAATGGGAGACTAAAAAACAGGAAGTGAAGTCAATAAATTAATACTAATTGAAGTTATTCGATTAATAATCGGCTGTAGGCAGTTATGAGTTGCCTATTGATAAAAATACAAGGCAGACCGAAATGTCCCTTTATGACCTATAAATGGGGATAGTGAGAGAAAAAAGGTAAAGAGAGAAAGGAGCAGAGAATATAATAAAGTAAGGAGAAGAGAGCAGAGAGAAGACAGAAGGGAGAAGAGTAAAGAGAGAAGAGAAAAGAGAAGAGAGAAGTTAGAAGGGAGAAAAGAGAATAGAGAAGAGAGAAGAGAGAAGAGAGAAGAGAGAAGAGAGAAGAGAAGAGAAGGGAAGGGGAGTCAAAGACGCGCTAAGCTGGTTTAGATTAAGTAGAACATGAGCCCCAAGACAAAAGGTAGAAGGGACCTCAAGTGATAAAATGCAGGTCAGAAATAAAAGAAAGAAAAATATGAAAAATCCATTACGAAGGGTCCCTCTGTTGGCCAAGCAACTGCCCACTCGTTGCCAGTATGACCTTTATGGCATTCAACACAACGTTAGATTATTATGAATGCCAAGTTCGTTCAGAGACGATGTCTGATATGAAGTATATAGTCTTCTCCTCAAGAATACCCTATCGCTACCTAAACTAATTGCTGCTTTTCACGAACATGCGCCATGTAGTCGACAAGGCAACTCAACAATGTGAAATTCAGGCTGATCATTTATTGCAGGGCAGGACCAGAGAAGGTGTTCCATGGTCTACTACTCATCCTCTTCTTGACAACTTCCACTATAGTCAGTCATTCGCTGGAAGACTTGTTCTCCCAACATGGTTGCACAACAGAAAAAAAAAACTCCACAACTTAAAAATAACTTGTGCTACCCTTTTCAAGAAACGAAAACACTTTTAATGTACCAGCCGAGTTTTGGACCCATCAGTTTTGTTCCCCTTCTCTTTTGTGAATTTAATTTTTGTTAAATAAAAAAAAAAAAAAGAAGTTTAAGAGTATCCCGCTTTTTCAAATAAAACATTTTGATTCTTTCACAAACCTGTTTTTGTTGGTTAAGCTTCAGTGAGTTTGCTTTTCTTCATCACTTGCTTGTTAATAATTATTTTATGTAAGTGAAGTGAAGCTAAGCTTTGTATTTGTTTGTTTGTTTGTTTGTTTATACATTTTTTTTCTCCTAAAATCTTTTAATACTTTTGCTGCTGCAACAATTGTGTTTTGTATGTTGCCAGCACATTTTTTTTAAATTTTTATTTTGGGTAATTGTTAACGTGTGGCTATTGCATTGTTGTTGCTCATGCTCAATACTATTCGTGTTAACATTTTTGCTGCCGCCTCTGCTGTTATTATTATTGTTGTTGTTGTTAATTAGTTGCAAACGATGAGTTGCAATGTTAAATGCCTGTTTAAAGTTTTATATTTCTTTGTTACACTGACGTTAAGCAGTGTGTCTAACATGTCAGACACTTTTGTTTTATTTTGTTGGAGGAAAGAGGAAGATTTTTAGATAATAATTATTATTTAGTTGATGGCTAAGCACGTGCTAGGCAGAGGTTTAAGCTAAGACTTTAACAAAATTGAAGTTTAATTTAATTTAAAAAAAATCAAACGGCTTCTTAGGGAAACCAGCAGGAAAGGAATTTCCTTTTAAAGGAATTTAATTTAGACACATACACTTTTTAGTTGCATATGTCAGATTGTTTTTTTTTTTTTTTTGATATTGATTTGTCTGCAGTAATTTAAAAATTTCGCTGGAAGTTTCTTGATAGCGAATCCGGTGATTTGGCTACTAATTTCTGTATACCTGTAGCTGTTTAATTCTGATAGTCAGGAAATTTCACTCGTACTCATATTTTCTATATTAAAATTTTCATTTGAATTTAATTCAATTTCATTTTATATCGTGTATAACGATGTTTACTTCTCAAAAAACTTGATATTTTTCATGTGAAAGTTAATTTAAGTTAAATATTTTAGGATTTTCTAAAGTGTGACTAGTAAAATTTTGCTGACGATCAGTTATCAATCAGTGTTAAAGTTACTACATTCGATCACGAGCAACCAGGAAAAAATTTCAGACAAATTTGCATTTAAATCATTTGATATCCAATGTGACGAGTAAACTTTCCTGACGATCAGAGGTAAATCAGTGGCCAAATTAGTGCATTCGATAGCGAGAACAAAGTGTAAATACAATTTTCAAGCGAATTTCCAATAAAATCATTTGATATTGAATGTAACAAGTAAAATTTCCTGACGATCAGTTACATATCAGTGATAAAATTTTTCAATCACGAGCAACCAGAAAAAAATTTCAGACAAATTTGCATTAAAATCATTTGATATCCAATGTGACAAATAAAATTTCCTGACGACCACAAATAAATTAGAGGCAAAATTCTGCATTCGATAGCGAGAACAAATTTTGCATTAAAATTATTATTAAAATTTCCTGAAGATCATTTGATATCGAATGTGACAAGCAAAATTTCCTGACGATCACAAATAAATTAGAGGCCAAATTACTGCATTAGCGAGAACAAATTTTGCATTAAAATTATTATTAAAATTTCCTTTCGATCAGTTGATATCAAATGTGACAAGCAAAATTTCCTGACGATCACAAATAAATTAGAGGCCAAATTACTGCATTAGCGAGAACAAATTTTGCATTATTATTATTATTAAAATTTCCTGACGATCAGTTGATATCAAATGTGACAAGCAAAATTTCCTGACGATCACAAATAAATTTTGCATTAAAATTATTATTAAAATTTCCTGACGATCAGTTGATATCGAATGTGACGAGTAAACTTTCTTGACCATCAGACCAGTGGCCAAATTAGTGCATTCGATAGCGAGAACAAACTGTAAATGCAATTTTCAAGAAAATTTCCATTAAAATCATTTGATAAGTAAAATTTCCTGACGAGCAGTTACATATCAGTGATAAAATTACTGCATTCAATCACGAGCAACAAGAAAAAAATTCCTGACGATCACAAATAAATTAGAGGCCAAATTACTGCATTAGCGAGAACAAATTTTGCATTAAAATTATTATTAAAATTTCCTGACGATCAGTTGATATCAAATGTGACAAGCAAAATTTCCTAACGATCAGAGATAAATCCGTAGCCATATTGGTGAATTTAATAACGAACAACCATTTCATTTATTTAATATCGAATGCAACGATGTTTATCCCTTAACAAATGAAAGACCACTTTTTAAAAATATGTTTTAGGGGGCTAGGGCAGGGGGCCCAGTGAAATAAATGAAAAATTCCTCTTGAAGTTAATTTTTACTATTTTTTTTATTACTTTAATATATATAAGTTAATTTTTTCTTTTATTTATAGTTTATTGCTTAATTTTAAATAAATGTTTCTTTTTCAGGTCAGCACAATAACAAACACGAGTTAATTAAACTTGATTAAAGAATCTCTACAATTGAGCCAGATTTAAATCTCAATTTTAATGCAGCAACTACCAAACGGGGTAAGTAAATTATTTAAAATTATTTCTTTTTTAATAAAACAAAACAAAATATTTCAACAAAACCACAAGTACAACCACAACAAAAAAAATTAGTAAAAACTTTTAAAAACCATTAATTCCAATTTTAATATTCGGTGTAATAAATAACGATTCTAATCAATTTTTTTTAAATAACAACGAAATACTCAGAAAAAAAAAAGATTTTGCAAGGCAGCCATTTAAAATAAAAAAAATAATTTTTTTTTTTTTTTTTTTTTGTTAAAAAATAATTACACTTTTTGTAACATAAAAAAAATGCGCATTAAAAATTGTTTAATTACTCGTAGATAAAGAGAGAAAAAAAACTACAACTTCGTCAACATTTGAGGTGAACCTCACCTCCTTTCTTGAATAAAAAAATTTCAAAATTTTTTTAATAAAACCCGAACGCAACAAGATGGCAGCGCTGGTAAACGGTCTCGGACCGGAACGGTATGTGTTTAACAACAACATTAAGGCGGTGCTAATTAGTTCAATAATTTTATGCCATTTTTTTTCTCAATTCTAAATTCAGTTTTATTATTTTTGCTTTGTTAATATGAAACTCCTTTGCGCCATAAACTAGACAGAAAGACAGACAAACACTTAAACAGACCGTTAGAACGGTAAAAATTGGTTTTGCAATTCTTATCAGAAAATTCGCATCAAGTGGTTTTGAATTTCCTAAGATTTACAGAAACAATGGAGTGGATTGTGAATAGAGTTTTTTTTTACTTTAAAATTCAGCTAATAAAAAAATTTATTTAATTACGAACCTTAACCTCACAGGTCATGAGTGCCATACAGAAAAAGCGGGGATAGACACATCAATTAATGCATTTGTGTGCGCATCATAAAAATTCACATTCATGTGACTTGATTGATGTTGAAATTTGACGTGTGTATCACGTCAAACAGTTTCCAAACTAATGAGAGCTGTGAAGCACATGAATTGATTCTCAAAAAATACAGTTATAACGCTGCAGGAAATACCATAAAAAAATGTAATTAAAATTTTTCTTTAAAGCTTGATAAATACAAAACTAATTTGAGTGCCGTATGACACTTAAGGGGTTAAGTTTTTAGACTTAAGGGTTTATGACAGGACAGACAGAAGATAATTTTGAAAACCCAAATACGAGCTTGTAGCTTAGAGTATTAAAAAGATCTTTATTATAGCCGCTACCAGTTTTCAGTCACAAGTTCAACCTTTAAAGCTTTACACTAGGGAATGTTTACAAAGAAGCATTCCTGGTACTGAAATCTACATACTCTCAGATATCCAAGCAGTTCTAAATGAATTAACAAGCCATTCGTTTCAATGGCGATTGGTTTAGGACTGTTGCAAGCTTCTGGAGGCGCTGGCAGAAGGGAATTCGGTTACTCTGATACGAATAGAAGAACATAAAAAGCGTGCATCGGTGCGTATAGGAAGACTCTTGTCGTTGCTGTCAAGCAGCACAAGAAACTTCGCAACATATGCTGGGCGATTGCCCAGAATTGGCTAGATGCAAGATACAACAATCATGAGTTTCGTAAGCAGCTTCGGATTGAAAACTGGGCTGCATAATAGGTCTTAAAGATTGGCTGTCTTTGGTAATAATAAATAGGCCGAATTATGAGAGTCGTTGTCGTGATGAAAACAGTGACATGTGGCAACACCAGCCATATGTTTTATATTGACTTGTCGTGAATTCGACTACGACAGCGACACTCATAATAAGTCCGTAATTATTCATATGGCCGCTGCATGTTTTCATGCTTGAAATTCTCATAATTTTCAGGGGACTTATTTCAAAGGCAACTAAAAGACTCCTGTATATCTGCTTTCAGGGCAGTCACAAACAACATCAAAGCCTGAATAGCTTCTTATTGTCTTCATTCTTGTGTAAATGGCAGTCAAGAGACTTGTTTGCTTAACCTCAAAGTAGCTTCAGATAAATTTGCCAAACGTTGCCACACATACATGCGTGTGTATAAATTAGTTAGTTGGTGGTTCAAGTTTATGCTGCCAGACCTTTGCCGTGATATTTTTCAGACAGTTTTCTTAAAAAAAAAAACAATCAGCAACAACAAACCAGTACAAGCACAAACCTCAAATCACGTTTCTAATTTAGAAAATGGATTGTGAACAACGAGACTCAAGATGTTATTTCTAGTTTAATGGGTTCTCTTTTGGTAATCAAAAACCTGCACACACACACACACACACACATAGAAGTACACTCTTAACTCTGATTTAAAATTCAAATGTTTTTCAAACTAAAAATTCTAAAGCGACTCTGTATGAAGCCAGCACAGCAATTGACTTAAATGGCTTAAACGGTCTTAACTTTTTATGAACAATTAAAATAGAAGTTCATTTTGAGGCTTTTTGTTTACATTCACTCACTCACTCGCTGGTGTATTTTCAGCTTAAGAGCAGCCAACAACGCAAACAATTGGCTGTTGCAACTGGCAACACATTGTGTGTGTGTAAGAGCATCGATTTGTGCTTAAGTTTAGCTGGTTTTTTTTACTTAAGGAATTTTATGTTTATTTATTTCAGATTTTTTTTTTTTTTTTTTTAACGAGTTGGGGCTTCTGTTGTGGCAAAAGCAACAGCAGCAGCTGTAGCAACAGTGCAGTCTGTCTGTTTTTTGTTAACAACAATTGCGATATTCATTCTTTTGTTTAGTTAGAAGTTCAAGATGCATCAGCATTTAAATTTTTTTTTTTTTTTTTTTTGTTTTTTATGTACGAGTTTGAAGACCATAAACATAAATCATGTGCCGCTGAAGTCTGGTGATTTTTGGTCTTCAATTTTTAGTTTTTTTTTTGTTGCATTTTGCAGCCTTCTTCAATATAAAATTAAACTGAAATCAAGTTGAAGGTTTTTAAAAAAAATTTTTGTCAATAAAATTTGTCCGCGTTGTTGTGGTTGAGTCAAGTTTATGGTCAATTATTTGAGGACAATGACAAATAAATTATTTTTTATTTAATTTTTCAATTGAAGACTTAATGTGTGTTGGCTGCAGTAGCCAGTAGCTCATGAATCACTTAAATTTTTTTTTTAAATAGATTTTGCAACAGCGTTTCAATTATAAAAAAAAAAACAGCAAATTATTTAAAAACTGCAAGTGATGGATGGCTTTACGTTCGGCACTAATAATTATTGATGACTCGACTTGGTAGATTCGTTTTTTAGATATAACAGAAATTAATTTCGGCTCTTCAATACTATTTGCTCGTATTATAACTTAATTTAGTAACCGCCTCTTAAGACAGTGTACATTTTGCTTTTTTAGTTTTTGCATTTTTATTAAGTCATAAAGTGTGCCAGAATCTTAAAGTGCACAAAAAAAAATCTCATTAAGGATAAAAGATGCACTAAAAAACCTACTTGTCGATAGTTCTGTTAAAAGTTCCCATAAAGCTAAATTTCTGGGGGATTTCTTTTCTTCTCAGAGTCCTGACTTAAGTTCTCGTATGGCTAGCTTTTTCAAACTCTTTTTTCTTTGATTCTCAGGGTCCTGACTTGTGATCTCTTAAAGCTAAACTTCTCTGAAATTTTTTTTCTAGACTTCTAGGGTCTTGACTTTGATCTTCTTAAAGCTAAACTTCTGGGAGATTTTTTTTATTGAGTTTCAGAGTCTGGATTTGGGATTTCTTAAAGCTAAACTTTTGGGAAATTTTTTAATTCACTCTCAGGCTCCTGACTTGGGATCTCTTAAAGCTAAACTTATGGGAGATTTTTTTCTTGACTGTCCGGGTCCTGACTTGTGATCTCTTAAAGCTAAACTTCAGGGAGATTTTCCTTCTTGACTCTCAGTGTTCTGACTTGGGACTTCTTAAAGCTAAACTTCTGGGAGATTTTTTTTATTGAGTTTCAGAGTCTGGATTTGGGATCTTTTAAAGCTAAAGTTTTGGGAAATTTTTTAATTCACTCTCAGGGTCCTGACTTGGGACTTCTTAAAGCTAAACTTCTGGGAGATTTTTTTATATTGAGTTTCAGAGTCTGGATTTGGGATCTCTTAAAGCTAAGCTTTTGGGAAATTTTTTAATTCACTTTCAGGGTGCTGATATCTTAAAGATTAAACTTCTGAGAAATTGTTTTCTAAATTTTCAGGGTATTAACTTGGGATTTCTTAAAGCTAAACTTGTGAGATATTTTTTTTATTGAGTCTCAGGGTTCTGACTTGTGATTTCTTAAATCTAACCTGCTGGGAGATTTTTTTCTATGCACTCAAGGTCCTGACTTGGAATTTCTCAAATTTAAACTTCTCAGAATTTTTTTTTTTTTTTTTTTTTTTTTTTTTTTTTTTTTTTGAGTGACGGATCTAGTAGGGTAGGAATTTTGAATATTTTGTTTAGACATTTAGGGAGTTAAATGAGTTCTTACAGTCTGGATTTAGAATCTTGTAAAGCTATTTCTGTAGCAGATTTTTTCTTAACTCTTAAGGCCTCCCAACACTTCTGAAAGTTTTTTTTTTGTTGGCGTCCAGATAGCAAAGTCAGCACTTACTGAATAATTGGCCTGGGTCTGGAAAGCTCCCAGTATTGAAAATGACACATTAAAGTCAATAATGTGTGTCTGGCTGATCTGGTTCTGGTAAGAATCGAATGCATCCTCTTTAGTTAACTAGAGACTTTAGCTGCCTAGTGAATTTAGGTATTAAAGGCCTGAATTACTCGTATGATATTTTTTTTAACAATTTTTAAACATTAATTTTGTATTAAAATAAATAAAAACTTAAATTTTTTCGTTTTTCTATTTTTTTTAGTTTAATTTTTTTTTATGTCCCACAAACTTTGACCTCCCAAAAGAAAAAAAGTCATTGAGGGCTTATAATTTAAGAATGTTTTTCTTAATGATTCATTTCATGGCTGGCGGAATAACCTTTTCACACAGCACATACGAGAAAAGAAATAGTTTCGCAAAACGAATCAAAATGTTGGACATGATTCAATAATTCAACTCGCCCGAGTACTTTAACTTGAAGTTGTTGGTTGCTTGTGGTACTGAAAATTTTTTACATTAAAAACAACAAACTTGCCGCAAACAGCAAGTGTTTGTTAAAAGTTTCTTAGCCACACAAAATTTATAAATAAAATTTTGGGTTTGGTTTGGGTTAACTTTTAGGTTTTTTTTTTTTTTTTTTTTTTTATATATATATTAAGTTGCTTCAAAATTTTGTTAAATTGTGCAACAAAAAATTGCAAACAAATGACTGAAAACGTATTGCATGCAAGAATTTTTAAATACGCCTTTTAGGTGTTGAAAATTGGAACAGTTTTTTTTTAGAATTAAAAAATAAAACATTTTTAATAATAAAAAAAAAAAAACATTCAAATCATTTTTAAAAGCAACACCATGAGAAATTTTATTTTTGTAGTTTTTTTTTTCTAACAAAATAATTTATGAGTCTGTCTGTAACTGTTTTAAAGGTTGAACTAAAATTTCAACTAAAAAAAATTTATGGCGCAAAAAAACAATTTTTTTTTGTGTAAAATGAACTACAAATTTGTTCTTTGGCCTAATTACCAGCGGCTTTAAAATAAATAATCACAATCACTTGATTGTTTTTATAACAAAAAATAAAAAACAAAAAAAAAAATTGGAATTATGGTTCAATAAATTTCAATACAAATTGCAAATTTGTTATTTTGCTTTCAGTAATTACGAGTTTTGTTTTCATATTCATAAAAAATTGCGCTCGTATTTCAGTAATTTTTTTTTTTTTTTGAATTTTGTTTTGCTTGAAAAAAATGGGTCATGGCATGATGATGAGTTCGCCAACACCATAATAAACGTTGACAAAAAAAATCTGTTATTTGTCAGCTAAATTGTGGTTTATGTTTAGAACTTTAATTGAAAAAAAAATAAAAAATTAACGGAAAATTAATACAGGGATGACATCAAGACTGTGTTTTTTTATTTATTTATTTTTTGTTTTTTAATTTAAAGTTCATAATACATCTAGACAGAAAGATACTGGACAGGGCAGCAGTCTTACTTAGGCAACTTAAAAATTTTCTTTATTCTCTTTTAAAATTGCCGCTGTGCCCACACACAAAATTTGTTTTGGGCAATTTAGCAGTTTTTACAGAAACGAAACGAAACAAATGCAAACGTTTCGTTTTGTAGTTTTCCATAATAAGACTCAGCAAAACTGCAAAACAAAATGCTTCATTTCATTTCTTTGCGAACTCTGCTCTTTTCCACAAACAAAAGAAAATTGCCGAGCATAAGCAAATCTGTACTAAAGGGCTGCACAAGCATATTTGAAAGCCAAACATCACCACTAACATAACTAAGACTTTTTAATAAAAAGTACTTTTAAGCCATTTCATGGCAGAATCATGCTCAGTAAATTATTTAAGGCAGCTCTTCATCGTTTTGGCCTCGTAGCTGTCAAAATTTTACTTACTTCTTACTTAGAGAAGTGTGTACGACCGAATGTGCATTGGTTAGTTGGTTTACATGGTGGCCCAATGACCCTCAATTATAATCGCAAGACTCCCTTTTGAACCATTTACTTGCCTAAACTATATTCACTCCGTGACATTAAGATATCTGAGCAGATCCTCTAGCTTTACTCCTGATATCTCAGGTAGTTCGTGCATCAGATGTGCTGCGAGATATCTGTGTCTTGCAGCCGTGAGAGCGAGGTACTCGCAGAGAAGGTGAAAGATTGTCTCCTGCTGCAACAGTTTTCGTTAAATAGCGATCTGCATTGAATTTCCTCCTTTTTATTTGTTTATTTTTGTAAGTCAGTGTTTGCTGTAGCCAATGCTTTACCGTGCCATGAGCCATTTCAAGTATGCCTCTCTCTCACACACTCTCTCCTCAAAAGTTAAGCAACTAAGGGTCATTATATTTTTTTTTTTAAACAACGCAAATCCCCGAAGCTTCTTGGCTTGTCTGCAGAAAACACCGAGGGTCTAGGCAGGAATCGAACCTGCGACCCCCAGATTGATAGGTTAGTACGCTACGGGGGCACAAGTTACCGATAGTTAAAGTTAAGATTTTATAAGTCAAAATATAGATGAGTTAAATTTCGGATACTGTGTCCTTAACTACACACTCAAATTTGGTTCGAAGTTTTAGCCAAAAACTGGGTTATTTGCCAGAGAAAATCCTAACTTTAATTATCGAAAGTTGTAATAAGGGGCCTAAAGGGTAAAATGATCGTTTTTGGCATATGAGAAGCTGTGCAAATGCTTAGCTGAATGTAATGCCACGTAAAATTGCCCTAAGCGCTAACCTCCTCAATAGTTAATTAACTAACGCTGCTAGTAAATTCAGGCCCTGCATATAATAATTTAAAGTCTGGGCACAGATTTTTATTTTAAAATTTTTTTTGTTTTTTTAAACTTTAAATTGTTGAATTAATAAAAAAGCGGATGCTTGTCAGAAAAAAAAATTTGGTTACAATAAGTAAATTTAAAAAAAAAAAAAAAAAAAAAAAAAAAAAAAAAAAAAAAAAAAAAAAAAAAAAAATGTATTGCAGTTTTAAACAGTCGTAACATGTCGTAATTATTTTAAATAACCGAAATCAAATAAAATTTATAGAAGCAGATAAACGAGCATGAATGAGAGATTTGGCGCACCTGCCAATTTCATATAAAATAATAGTTTTTTAACTAAAAAAAACTTCTTAAACCATTCAAAGCTCAGGCATATGAAACAACTTAAAGAAATTTTTTTCTTTTCAAGTTTCCATATGAGAACATCATTGCAAACCAACATAATTTGAATTTAAATAAAAATTAAATTGTATTTAAAGAGAACGTTTAGATGCTAAAGACAAAACAAGAGGCCAAATCGTCATACTCTCTACCGAGCAATTTCTATTGAAATTTCGATTCTTTCCATTCGATATCGAATAAAATAATTTGGGGAAAGATTGACTAGATTAATAAAAGAGGCAGCTTAAAAAAAACTGAAAGTGAATACTAAAGATGCACAAGATTTAGATTAATAAAGGAGGCGGGGAAACAAGCATCCTTTTAGAGAATAGACTAGTCAGGAGCAGACGACACTATACATCGAACCAGTTCTACCATAAAGTGGCCGATAAGAGGCAGTAGTAGAACTGGTTACATTTTTGGCCACAACTTGCTTAGTTTTCAAGATATCGACTTGATTTCAATTGCGTTGAATAGATAAACGTAGTCACTTTAATTCAAAATTTGTTTTTTGCGGATAATAAAAAAAAAATTTTTTTCGCCAAAAATTACCATGGACTACCCCCTTTGCTTTTTTTGAAAAAATGATAAAATTTTTTTTCGCACTATCCGCAAAAAAAAGAATTCTAATTAAAGCCAATACGTTTCTTTATTCAACAAAATAGAAATCAAGTCGATATCTTGAAAACTTAGCAAGTTATGATCAAAAAGGATCTAAGTTATGGCCAAAAATTACCATGGACTACCCCCTTTGCTTTTTTTGAAAAAATGATAAAAAAATTTTTTCGCACTATCCGCAAAAAAAAGAATTCTAATTAAAGCCAATACGTTTCTCTATTCAACAAAATAGAAATCAAGTCGATATCTTGAAAACTTAGCAAGTTATGACCAAAAAGGATAGTGCAAAAAACATTTTTTTAGCCAAAAATTACCATGGACTACCCCCTTTGCTTTTTTTGACAAAATGATAAAAAATTTTTTTCGCACTATCCGCAAAAAAAAGAATTCTAATTAAAGCCAATACGTTTCTCTATTCAACAAAATAGAAATCAAGTCGATATCTTGAAAACTTAGCAAGTTATGATCAAAAAGGATCTAAGTTATGGCCAAAAATTACCATGGACTACCCCCTTTGCTTTTTTTGAAAAAATGATAAAAAAATTTTTTCGCACTATCCGCAAAAAAAAGAATTCTAATTAAAGCCAATACGTTTCTCTATTCAACAAAATAGAAATCAAGTCGATATCTTGAAAACTTAGCAAGTTATGACCAAAAAGGATAGTGCAAAAAACATTTTTTTAGCCAAAAATTACCATGGACTACCCCCTTTGCTTTTTTTCAAAAAATTATAAAAAATTTTTTTCGCACTATCCGCAAAAAAAAGAATTCTAATTAAAGCCAATACGTTTCTCTATTCAACAAAATAGAAATCAAGTCGATATCTTGAAAACTTAGCAAGTTATGACCAAAAAGGATAGTGCAAAAAACATTTTTTTTGCCAAAAATTACCATGGACTACCCCCTTTGCTTTTTTTGAAAAAATGATAAAAAATTTTTTTCGCACTATCCGCAAAAAAAAGAATTCTAATTAAAGCCAATACGTTTCTCTATTCAACAAAATAGAAATCAAGTCGATATCTTGAAAACTTAGCAAGTTATGACCAAAAAGGATAGTGCAAAAAACATTTTTTTAGCCAAAAATTACCATGGACTACCCCCTTTGCTTTTTTTGAAAAAATGATAAAAAATTTTTTTCGCACTATCCGCAAAAAAAAGAATTCTAATTAAAGCCAATACGTTTCTCTATTCAACAAAATAGAAATCAAGTCGATATCTTGAAAACTTAGCAAGTTATGATCAAAAAGGATCTAAGTTATGGCCAAAAATTACCATGGACTACCCCCTTTGCTTTTTTTGAAAAAATGATAAAAAAAATTTTTCGCACTATCCGCAAAAAAAAGAATTCTAATTAAAGCCAATACGTTTCTCTATTCAACAAAATAGAAATCAAGTCGATATCTTGAAAACTTAGCAAGTTATGACCAAAAAGGATAGTGCAAAAAACATTTTTTTAGCCAAAAATTACTATGGACTACCCCCTTTGCTTTTTTTGACAAAATGATAAAAAATTTTTTTCGCACTATCCGCAAAAAAAAGAATTCTAATTAAAGCCAATACGTTTCTCTATTCAACAAAATAGAAATCAAGTCGATATCTTGAAAACTTAGCAAGTTATGACCAAAAAGGATAGTGCAAAAAACATTTTTTTTGCCAAAAATTACCTTTGCTTTTTTTGAAAAAATGATAAAAAATTTTTTTCGCACTATCCGCAAAAAAAAGAATTCTAATTAAAGCCAATACGTTTCTCTATTCAACAAAATAGAAATCAAGTCGATATCTTGAAAACTTAGCAAGTTATGACCAAAAAGGATAGTGCAAAAAACATTTTTTTAGCCAAAAATTACCATGGACTACCCCCTTTGCTTTTTTTGAAAAAATGATAAAAAATTTTTTTCGCACTATCCGCAAAAAAAAGAATTCTAATTAAAGCCAATACGTTTCTCTATTCAACAAAATAGAAATCAAGTCGATATCTTGAAAACTTAGCAAGTTATGATCAAAAAGGATCTAAGTTATGGCCAAAAATTACCATGGACTACCCCCTTTGCTTTTTTTGAAAAAATGATAAAAATTTTTTTTCGCACTATCCGCAAAAAAAAGAATTCTAATTAAAGCCAATACGTTTCTCTATTCAACAAAATAGAAATCAAGTCGATATCTTGAAAACTTAGCAAGTTATGACCAAAAAGGATAGTGCAAAAAACATTTTTTTAGCCAAAAATTACTATGGACTACCCCCTTTGCTTTTTTTGAAAAAATGATAAAAATTTTTTTTCGCACTATCCGCAAAAAAAAGAATTCTAATTAAAGCCAATACGTTTCTCTATTCAACAAAATAGAAATCAAGTCGATATCTTGAAAACTTAGCAAGTTATGACCAAAAAGGATAGTGCAAAAAACATTTTTTTTGCCAAAAATTACCATGGACTACCCCCTTTGCTTTTTTTGAAAAAATGATAAAAAATTTTTTTCGCACTATCCGCAAAAAAAAGAATTCTAATTAAAGCCAATACGTTTCTCTATTCAACAAAATAGAAATCAAGTCGATATCTTGAAAACTTAGCAAGTTATGACCAAAAAGGATAGTGCAAAAAACATTTTTTTAGCCAAAAATTACCATGGACTACCCCCTTTGCTTTTTTTGAAAAAATGATAAAAAATTTTTTTCGCACTATCCGCAAAAAAAAGAATTCTAATTAAAGCCAATACGTTTCTCTATTCAACAAAATAGAAATCAAGTCGATATCTTGAAAACTTAGCAAGTTATGATCAAAAAGGATCTAAGTTATGGCCAAAAATTACCATGGACTACCCCCTTTGCTTTTTTTGAAAAAATGATAAAAAATTTTTTTCGCACTATCCGCAAAAAAAAGAATTCTAATTAAAGCCAATACGTTTCTCTATTCAACAAAATAGAAATCAAGTCGATATCTTGAAAACTTAGCAAGTTATGACCAAAAAGGATAGTGCAAAAAACATTTTTTTTGCCAAAAATTACCATGGACTACCCCCTTTGCTTTTTTTGAAAAAATGATAAAAAATTTTTTTCGCACTATCCGCAAAAAAAAAGAATTCTAATTAAAGCCAATACGTTTCTCTATTCAACAAAATAGAAATCAAGTCGATATCTTGAAAACTTAGCAAGTTATGATGAAAAAGGATCTAAGTTATGGCCAAAAATTACCATGGACTACCACCCCCTTTGCTTTTTTTGAAAAAATGATAAAAATTTTTTTTCGCACTATCCGCAAAAAAAAGAATTCTAATTAAAGCCAATACGTTTCTCTATTCAACAAAATAGAAATCAAGTCGATATCTTGAAAACTTAGCAAGTTATGATGAAAAAGGATCTAAGTTATGGCCAAAAATTACCATGGACTACCACCCCCTTTGCTTTTTTTGAAAAAATGATAAAAATTTTTTTTCGCACTATCCGCAAAAAAAAGAATTCTAATTAAAGCCAATACGTTTCTCTATTCAACAAAATAGAAATCAAGTCGATATCTTGAAAACTTAGCAAGTTATGATCAAAAAGGATCTAAGTTATGGCCAAAAACTACCATGGACTACCCCCTTTGCTTTTTTTGAAAAAATGATAAAAAATTTTTTTCGCACTATCCGCAAAAAAAAAGAATTCTAATTAAAGCCAATACGTTTCTCTATTCAACAAAATAGAAATCAAGTCGATATCTTGAAAACTTAGCAAGTTATGATGAAAAAGGATCTAAGTTATGGCCAAAAATTACCATGGACTACCCCCTTTGCTTTTTTTGAAAAAATGATAAAAAATTTTTTTCGCACTATCCGCAAAATAAAGAATTCTAATTAAAGCCAATACGTTTCTCTATTCAGCAAAATAGAAATCAAGTCGATATCTTGAAAACTTAGCAAGTTATGATCAAAAAGGATCTAAGTTATGGCCAAAAATTACCATGGACTACCCCCTTTGCTTTTTTTGAAAAAATGATAAAAAATTTTTTTCGCACTATCCGCAAAAAAAAAGAATTCTAATTAAAGCCAATACGTTTCTCTATTCAACAAAATAGAAATCAAGTCGATATCTTGAAAACTTAGCAAGTTATGATCAAAAAGGATCTAAGTTATGGCCAAAAATTACCATGGACTACCCCCTTTGCTTTTTTTGAAAAAATGATAAAAAATTTTTTTCGCACTATCCGCAAAAAAAAAGAATTCTAATTAAAGCCAATACGTTTCTCTATTCAACAAAATAGAAATCAAGTCGATATCTTGAAAACTTAGCAAGTTATGATGAAAAAGGATCTAAGTTATGGCCAAAAATTACCATGGACTACCTACCACCCCCTTTGCTTTTTTTGAAAAAATGATAAAAAATTTTTTTCGCACTATCCGCAAAAAAAAGAATTCTAATTAAAGCCAATACGTTTCTCTATTCAACAAAATAGAAATCAAGTCGATATCTTGAAAACTTAGCAAGTTATGATCAAAAAGGATCTAAGTTATGGCCAAAAATTACCATGGACTACCCCCTTTGCTTTTTTTGAAAAAATGATAAAAATTTTTTTTCGCACTATCCGCAAAAAAAAGAATTCTAATTAAAGCCAATACGTTTCTCTATTCAGCAAAATAGAAATCAAGTCGATATCTTGAAAACTTAGCAAGTTATGATCAAAAAGGATCTAAGTTATGGCCAAAAATTACCATGGACTACCCCCTTTGCTTTTTTTGAAAAAATGATAAAAATTTTTTTTCGCACTATCCGCAAAAAAAAGAATTCTAATTAAAGCCAATACGTTTCTCTATTCAGCAAAATAGAAATCAAGTCGATATCTTGAAAACTTAGCAAGTTATGATCAAAAAGGATAGTGCAAAAAACATTTTTTTTGCCAAAAATTACCATGGACTACCCCCTTTGCTTTTTTTGAAAAAATGATAAAAAAATTTTTTCGCACTATCCGCAAAAAAAAGAATTCTAATTAAAGCCAATACGTTTCTCTATTCAACAAAATAGAAATCAAGTCGATATCTTGAAAACTTAGCAAGTTATGACCAAAAAGGATAGTGCAAAAAACATTTTTTTTGCCAAAAATTACCATGGACTACCCCCTTTGCTTTTTTTGAAAAAATGATAAAAAAATTTTTTCGCACTATCCGCAAAAAAAAGAATTCTAATTAAAGCCAATACGTTCTCTATTCAACAAAATAGAAATCAAGTCGATATCTTGAAAACTTAGCAAGTTATGACCAAAAAGGATAGTGCAAAAAACATTTTTTTTGCCAAAAATTACCATGGACTACCCCCTTTGCTTTTTTTGAAAAAATGATAAAAAAATTTTTTCGCACTATCCGCAAAAAAAAGAATTCTAATTAAAGCCAATACGTTTCTCTATTCAACAAAATAGAAATCAAGTCGATATCTTGAAAACTTAGCAAGTTATGACCAAAAAGGATAGTGCAAAAAACATTTTTTTTGCCAAAAATTACCATGGACTACCCCCTTTGCTTTTTTTGAAAAAATGATAAAAAAATTTTTTCGCACTATCCGCAAAAAAAAGAATTCTAATTAAAGCTAATACGTTTCTCTATTCAACAAAATAGAAATCAAGTCGATATCTTGAAAACTTAGCAAGTTATGACCAAAAAGGATAGTGCAAAAAACATTTTTTTTGCCAAAAATTACCATGGACTACCCCCTTTGCTTTTTTTGAAAAAATGATAAAAAAATTTTTTCGCACTATCCGCAAAAAAAAAGAATTCTAATTAAAGCCAATACGTTTCTCTATTCAACAAAATAGAAATCAAGTCGTTATCTTGAAAACTTAGCAAGTTATGACCAAAAAGGATAGTGCAAAAAACATTTTTTTTGCCAAAAATTACCATGGACTACCCCCTTTGCTTTTTTTGAAAAAATGATAAAAAAATTTTTTCGCACTATCCGCAAAAAAAAGAATTCTAATTAAAGCCAATACGTTTCTCTATTCAACAAAATAGAAATCAAGTCGATATCTTGAAAACTTAGCAAGTTATGACCAAAAAGGATAGTGCAAAAAACATTTTTTTAGCCAAAAATTACCATGGACTACCCCCTTTGCTTTTTTTGAAAAAATGATAAAAAATTTTTTTCGCACTATCCGCAAAAAAAAGAATTCTAATTAAAGCCAATACGTTTCTCTATTCAACAAAATAGAAATCAAGTCGATATCTTGAAAACTTAGCAAGTTATGACCAAAAAGGATAGTGCAAAAAACATTTTTTTAGCCAAAAATTACCATGGACTACCCCCTTTGCTTTTTTTGAAAAAATGATAAAAAATTTTTTTCGCACTATTCGCAAAAAAAAGAATTCTAATTAAAGCCAATACGTTTCTCTATTCAACAAAATAGAAATCAAGTCGATATCTTGAAAACTTAGCAAGTTATGACCAAAAAGGATAGTGCAAAAAACATTTTTTTTGCCAAAAATTACCATGGACTACCCCCTTTGCTTTTTTTGAAAAAATGATAAAAAATTTTTTTCGCACTATTCGCAAAAAAAAGAATTCTAATTAAAGCCAATACGTTTCTCTATTCAACAAAATAGAAATCAAGTCGATATCTTGAAAACTTAGCAAGTTATGACCAAAAAGGATAGTGCAAAAAACATTTTTTTTGCCAAAAATTACCATGGACTACCCCCTTTGCTTTTTTTGAAAAAATGATAAAAAATTTTTTTCGCACTATTCGCAAAAAAAAGAATTCTAATTAAAGCCAATACGTTTCTCTATTCAACAAAATAGAAATCAAGTCGATATCTTGAAAACTTAGCAAGTTATGACCAAAAAGGATAGTGCAAAAAACATTTTTTTTGCCAAAAATTACCATGGACTAGCCCCTTTGCTTTTTTTGAAAAAATGATAAAAAATTTTTTTCGCACTATTCGCAAAAAAAAGAATTCTAATTAAAGCCAATACGTTTCTCTATTCAACAAAATAGAAATCAAGTCGATATCTTGAAAACTTAGCAAGTTATGACCAAAAAGGATAGTGCAAAAAACATTTTTTTTGCCAAAAATTACCATGGACTACCCCCTTTGCTTTTTTTGAAAAAATGATAAAAAATTCTTTTCGCACTATTCGCAAAAAAAAGAATTCTAATTAAAGCCAATACGTTTCTCTATTCAACAAAATAGAAATCACGTCAATATCTTGAAAACTTAGCAAGTTATGACCAAAAAGGATAGTGCAAAAAACATTTTTTTAGCCAAAAATTACCATGGACTACCCCCTTTGCTTTTTTTGAAAAAATGATAAAAAATTTTTTTCGCACTATCCGCAAAAAAAAGAATTCTAATTAAAGCCAATACGTTTCTCTATTCAACAAAATAGAAATCAAGTCGATATCTTGAAAACTTAGCAAGTTATGACCAAAAAGGATAGTGCAAAAAACATTTTTTTAGCCAAAAATTACCATGGACTACCCCCTTTGCTTTTTTTGAAAAAATGATAAAAAATTTTTTTCGCACTATCCGCAAAAAAAAGAATTCTAATTAAAGCCAATACGTTTCTCTATTCAACAAAATAGAAATCAAGTCGATATCTTGAAAACTTAGCAAGTTATGACCAAAAAGGATAGTGCAAAAAACATTTTTTTAGCCAAAAATTACCATGGACTACCCCCTTTGCTTTTTTTCAAAAAATTATAAAAAATTTTTTTCGCACTATCCGCAAAAAAAAGAATTCTAATTAAAGCCAATACGTTTCTCTATTCAACAAAATAGAAATCAAGTCGATATCTTGAAAACTTAGCAAGTTATGACCAAAAAGGATAGTGCAAAAAACATTTTTTTTGCCAAAAATTACCATGGACTACCCCCTTTGCTTTTTTTGAAAAAATGATAAAAAAATTTTTTCGCACTATCCGCAAAAAAAAGAATTCTAATTAAAGCCAATACGTTTCTCTATTCAACAAAATAGAAATCAAGTCGATATCTTGAAAACTTAGCAAGTTATGACCAAAAAGGATAGTGCAAAACATTTTTTTTGCCAAAAATTACCATGGACTACCCCCTTTGCTTTTTTTGAAAAAATGATAAAAAATTTTTTTCGCACTATCCGCAAAAAAAAGAATTCTAATTAAAGCCAATACGTTTCTCTATTCAACAAAATAGAAATCAAGTCGATATCTTGAAAACTTAGCAAGTTATGACCAAAAAGGATAGTGCAAAAAACATTTTTTTTGCCAAAAATTACCATGGCTACCCCCTTTGCTTTTTTTGAAAAAATGATAAAAAAATTTTTTCGCACTATCCGCAAAAAAAAGAATTCTAATTAAAGCCAATACGTTTCTCTATTCAATAAAATAGAAATCAAGTCGATATCTTGAAAACTTAGCAAGTTATGACCAAAAAGGATAGTGCAAAAAACATTTTTTTAGCCAAAAATTACCATGGACTACCCCCTTTGCTTTTTTTGAAAAAATGATAAAAAATTTTTTTCGCACTATCCGCAAAAAAAAGAATTCTAATTAAAGCCAATACGTTTCTCTATTCAACAAAATAGAAATCAAGTCGATATCTTGAAAACTTAGCAAGTTATGACCAAAAAGGATAGTGCAAAAAACATTTTTTTTGCCAAAAATTACCATGGACTACCCCCTTTGCTTTTTTTGAAAAAATGATAAAAAATTTTTTTCGCACTATTCGCAAAAAAAAGAATTCTAATTAAAGCCAATACGTTTCTCTATTCAACAAAATAGAAATCAAGTCGATATCTTGAAAACTTAGCAAGTTATGACCAAAAAGGATAGTGCAAAAAACATTTTTTTAGCCAAAAATTACCATGGACTACCCCCTTTGCTTTTTTTGAAAAAATGATAAAAAATTTTTTTCGCACTATCCGCAAAAAAAAGAATTCTAATTAAAGCCAATACGTTTCTCTATTCAACAAAATAGAAATCAAGTCGATATCTTGAAAACTTAGCAAGTTATGACCAAAAAGGATAGTGCAAAAAACATTTTTTTTGCCAAAAATTACCATGGCTACCCCCTTTGCTTTTTTTGAAAAAATGATAAAAAATTTTTTTCGCACTATTCGCAAAAAAAAGAATTCTAATTAAAGCCAATACGTTTCTCTATTCAACAAAATAGAAATCAAGTCGATATCTTGAAAACTTAGCAAGTTATGACCAAAAAGGATAGTGCAAAAAACATTTTTTTAGCCAAAAATTACCATGGACTACCCCCTTTGCTTTTTTTGAAAAAATGATAAAAAATTTTTTTCGCACTATTCGCAAAAAAAAGAATTCTAATTAAAGCCAATACGTTTCTCTATTCAACAAAATAGAAATCAAGTCGATATCTTGAAAACTTAGCAAGTTATGACCAAAAAGGATAGTGCAAAAAACATTTTTTTTGCCAAAAATTACCATGGACTACCCCCTTTGCTTTTTTTGAAAAAATGATAAAAAAATTTTTTCGCACTATCCGCAAAAAAAAGAATTCTAATTAAAGCCAATACGTTTCTCTATTCAATAAAATAGAAATCAAGTCGATATCTTGAAAACTTAGCAAGTTATGACCAAAAAGGATAGTGCAAAAAACATTTTTTTAGCCAAAAATTACCATGGACTACCCCCTTTGCTTTTTTTGAAAAAATGATAAAAAATTTTTTTCGCACTATCCGCAAAAAAAAGAATTCTAATTAAAGCCAATACGTTTCTCTATTCAACAAAATAGAAATCAAGTCGATATCTTGAAAACTTAGCAAGTTATGACCAAAAAGGATAGTGCAAAAAACATTTTTTTTGCCAAAAATTACCATGGACTACCCCCTTTGCTTTTTTTGAAAAAATGATAAAAAATTTTTTTCGCACTATTCGCAAAAAAAAGAATTCTAATTAAAGCCAATACGTTTCTCTATTCAACAAAATAGAAATCAAGTCGATATCTTGAAAACTTAGCAAGTTATGACCAAAAAGGATAGTGCAAAAAACATTTTTTTTGCCAAAAATTACCATGGCTACCCCCTTTGCTTTTTTTGAAAAAATGATAAAAAATTTTTTTCGCACTATTCGCAAAAAAAAGAATTCTAATTAAAGCCAATACGTTTCTCTATTCAACAAAATAGAAATCAAGTCGATATCTTGAAAACTTAGCAAGTTATGACCAAAAAGGATAGTGCAAAAAACATTTTTTTAGCCAAAAATTACCATGGACTACCCCCTTTGCTTTTTTTGAAAAAATGATAAAAAATTTTTTTCGCACTATTCGCAAAAAAAAGAATTCTAATTAAAGCCAATACGTTTCTCTATTCAACAAAATAGAAATCAAGTCGATATCTTGAAAACTTAGCAAGTTATGACCAAAAAGGATAGTGCAAAAAACATTTTTTTTGCCAAAAATTACCATGGCTACCCCCTTTGCTTTTTTTGAAAAAATGATAAAAAATTTTTTTCGCACTATTCGCAAAAAAAAGAATTCTAATTAAAGCCAATACGTTTCTCTATTCAACAAAATAGAAATCAAGTCGATATCTTGAAAACTTAGCAAGTTATGACCAAAAAGGATAGTGCAAAAAACATTTTTTTAGCCAAAAATTACCATGGACTACCCCCTTTGCTTTTTTTGAAAAAATGATAAAAAATTTTTTTCGCACTATTCGCAAAAAAAAGAATTCTAATTAAAGCCAATACGTTTCTCTATTCAACAAAATAGAAATCAAGTCGATATCTTGAAAACTTAGCAAGTTATGACCAAAAAGGATAGTGCAAAAAACATTTTTTTTGCCAAAAATTACCATGGCTACCCCCTTTGCTTTTTTTGAAAAAATGATAAAAAATTTTTTTCGCACTATTCGCAAAAAAAAGAATTCTAATTAAAGCCAATACGTTTCTCTATTCAACAAAATAGAAATCAAGTCGATATCTTGAAAACTTAGCAAGTTATGACCAAAAAGGATAGTGCAAAAAACATTTTTTTAGCCAAAAATTACCATGGACTACCCCCTTTGCTTTTTTTGAAAAAATGATAAAAAATTTTTTTCGCACTATTCGCAAAAAAAAGAATTCTAATTAAAGCCAATACGTTTCTCTATTCAACAAAATAGAAATCAAGTCGATATCTTGAAAACTTAGCAAGTTATGACCAAAAAGGATAGTGCAAAAAACATTTTTTTAGCCAAAAATTACCATGGACTACCCCCTTTGCTTTTTTTCAAAAAATTATAAAAAATTTTTTTCGCACTATTCGCAAAAAAAAGAATTCTAATTAAAGCCAATACGTTTCTCTATTCAACAAAATAGAAATCAAGTCGATATCTTGAAAACTTAGCAAGTTATGACCAAAAAGGATAGTGCAAAAAACATTTTTTTTGCCAAAAATTACCATGGACTACCCCCTTTGCTTTTTTTGAAAAAATGATAAAAAAATTTTTTCGCACTATCCGCAAAAAAAAGAATTCTAATTAAAGCCAATACGTTTCTCTATTCAACAAAATAGAAATCAAGTCGATATCTTGAAAACTTAGCAAGTTATGACCAAAAAGGATAGTGCAAAAAACATTTTTTTTGCCAAAAATTACCATGGCTACCCCCTTTGCTTTTTTTGAAAAAATGATAAAAAAATTTTTTCGCACTATCCGCAAAAAAAAGAATTCTAATTAAAGCCAATACGTTTCTCTATTCAATAAAATAGAAATCAAGTCGATATCTTGAAAACTTAGCAAGTTGTGACCAAAAAGGATAGTGCAAAAAACATTTTTTTAGCCAAAAATTACCATGGACTACCCCCTTTGCTTTTTTTGAAAAAATGATAAAAAATTTTTTTCGCACTATCCGCAAAAAAAAGAATTCTAATTAAAGCCAATACGTTTCTCTATTCAACAAAATAGAAATCAAGTCGATATCTTGAAAACTTAGCAAGTTATGACCAAAAAGGATAGTGCAAAAAACATTTTTTTTGCCAAAAATTACCATGGCTACCCCCTTTGCTTTTTTTGAAAAAATGATAAAAAAATTTTTTCGCACTAACCGCAAAAAAAAGAATTCTAATTAAAGCCAATACGTTTCTCTATTCAACAAAATAGAAATCAAGTCGATATCTTGAAAACTTATCAAGTTATGACCAAAAAGGATAGTGCAAAAAACATTTTTTTAGCCAAAAATTACCATGGACTACCCCCTTTGCTTTTTTTCAAAAAATTATAAAAAATTTTTTTCGCACTATCCGCAAAAAAAAGAATTCTAATTAAAGCCAATACGTTTCTCTATTCAACAAAATAGAAATCAAGTCGATATCTTGAAAACTTAGCAAGTTATGACCAAAAAGGATAGTGCAAAAAACATTTTTTTTGCCAAAAATTACCATGGACTACCCCCTTTGCTTTTTTTGAAAAAATGATAAAAAAATTTTTTCGCACTATCCGCAAAAAAAAGAATTCTAATTAAAGCCAATACGTTTCTCTATTCAACAAAATAGAAATCAAGTCGATATCTTGAAAACTTAGCAAGTTATGACCAAAAAGGATAGTGCAAAAAACATTTTTTTAGCCAAAAATTACCATGGACTACCCCCTTTGCTTTTTTTGAAAAAATGATAAAAAATTTTTTTCGCACTATCCGCAAAAAAAAGAATTCTAATTAAAGCCAATACGTTTCTCTATTCAACAAAATAGAAATCAAGTCGATATCTTGAAAACTTAGCAAGTTATGACCAAAAAGGATAGTGCAAAAAACATTTTTTTAGCCAAAAATTACCATGGACTACCCCCTTTGCTTTTTTTCAAAAAATTATAAAAAATTTTTTTCGCACTATCCGCAAAAAAAAGAATTCTAATTAAAGCCAATACGTTTCTCTATTCAACAAAATAGAAATCAAGTCGATATCTTGAAAACTTAGCAAGTTATGACCAAAAAGGATAGTGCAAAAAACATTTTTTTAGCCAAAAATTACCATGGACTACCCCCTTTGCTTTTTTTGAAAAAATGATAAAAAATTTTTTTCGCACTATCCGCAAAAAAAAGAATTCTAATTAAAGCCAATACGTTTCTCTATTCAACAAAATAGAAATCAAGTCGATATCTTGAAAACTTAGCAAGTTATGACCAAAAAGGATAGTGCAAAAAACATTTTTTTAGCCAAAAATTACCATGGACTACCCCCTTTGCTTTTTTTGAAAAAATGATAAAAAATTTTTTTCGCACTATCCGCAAAAAAAAGAATTCTAATTAAAGCCAATACGTTTCTCTATTCAACAAAATAGAAATCAAGTCGATATCTTGAAAACTTAGCAAGTTATGACCAAAAAGGATAGTGCAAAAAACATTTTTTTAGCCAAAAATTACCATGGACTACCCCCTTTGCTTTTTTTCAAAAAATTATAAAAAATTTTTTTCGCACTATCCGCAAAAAAAAGAATTCTAATTAAAGCCAATACGTTTCTCTATTCAACAAAATAGAAATCAAGTCGATATCTTGAAAACTTAGCAAGTTATGACCAAAAAGGATAGTGCAAAAAACATTTTTTTTGCCAAAAATTACCATGGACTACCCCCTTTGCTTTTTTTGAAAAAATGATAAAAAAATTTTTTCGCACTATCCGCAAAAAAAAGAATTCTAATTAAAGCCAATACGTTTCTCTATTCAACAAAATAGAAATCAAGTCGATATCTTGAAAACTTAGCAAGTTATGACCAAAAAGGATAGTGCAAAAAACATTTTTTTAGCCAAAAATTACCATGGACTACCCCCTTTGCTTTTTTTGAAAAAATGATAAAAATTTTTTTTCGCACTATTCGCAAAAAAAAGAATTCTAATTAAAGCCAATACGTTTCTCTATTCAACAAAATAGAAATCAAGTCAATATCTTGAAAACTTAGCAAGTTATGACCAAAAAGGATAGTGCAAAAAACATTTTTTTAGCCAAAAATTACCATGGACTACCCCCTTTGCTTTTTTTGAAAAAATGATAAAAAATTTTTTTCGCACTATCCGCAAAAAAAAGAATTCTAATTAAAGCCAATACGTTTCTCTATTCAACAAAATAGAAATCAAGTCGATATCTTGAAAACTTAGCAAGTTATGACCAAAAAGGATAGTGCAAAAAACATTTTTTTAGCCAAAAATTACCATGGACTACCCCCTTTGCTTTTTTTCAAAAAATTATAAAAAATTTTTTTCGCACTATCCGCAAAAAAAAGAATTCTAATTAAAGCCAATACGTTTCTCTATTCAACAAAATAGAAATCAAGTCGATATCTTGAAAACTTAGCAAGTTATGACCAAAAAGGATAGTGCAAAAAACATTTTTTTAGCCAAAAATTACCATGGACTACCCCCTTTGCTTTTTTTGAAAAAATGATAAAAAATTTTTTTCGCACTATCCGCAAAAAAAAGAATTCTAATTAAAGCCAATACGTTTCTCTATTCAACAAAATAGAAATCAAGTCGATATCTTGAAAACTTAGCAAGTTATGACCAAAAAGGATAGTGCAAAAAACATTTTTTTAGCCAAAAATTACCATGGACTACCCCCTTTGCTTTTTTTGAAAAAATGATAAAAAATTTTTTTCGCACTATCCGCAAAAAAAAGAATTCTAATTAAAGCCAATACGTTTCTCTATTCAACAAAATAGAAATCAAGTCGATATCTTGAAAACTTAGCAAGTTATGACCAAAAAGGATAGTGCAAAAAACATTTTTTTAGCCAAAAATTACCATGGACTACCCCCTTTGCTTTTTTTCAAAAAATTATAAAAAATTTTTTTCGCACTATCCGCAAAAAAAAGAATTCTAATTAAAGCCAATACGTTTCTCTATTCAACAAAATAGAAATCAAGTCGATATCTTGAAAACTTAGCAAGTTATGACCAAAAAGGATAGTGCAAAAAACATTTTTTTAGCCAAAAATTACCATGGACTACCCCCTTTGCTTTTTTTGAAAAAATGATAAAAAATTTTTTTCGCACTATCCGCAAAAAAAAGAATTCTAATTAAAGCCAATACGTTTCTCTATTCAACAAAATAGAAATCAAGTCGATATCTTGAAAACTTAGCAAGTTATGACCAAAAAGGATAGTGCAAAAAACATTTTTTTAGCCAAAAATTACCATGGACTACCCCCTTTGCTTTTTTTCAAAAAATTATAAAAAATTTTTTTCGCACTATCCGCAAAAAAAAGAATTCTAATTAAAGCCAATACGTTTCTCTATTCAACAAAATAGAAATCAAGTCGATATCTTGAAAACTTAGCAAGTTATGACCAAAAAGGATAGTGCAAAAAACATTTTTTTAGCCAAAAATTACCATGGACTACCCCCTTTGCTTTTTTTCAAAAAATTATAAAAAATTTTTTTCGCACTATCCGCAAAAAAAAGAATTCTAATTAAAGCCAATACGTTTCTCTATTCAACAAAATAGAAATCAAGTCGATATCTTGAAAACTTAGCAAGTTATGACCAAAAAGGATAGTGCAAAAAACATTTTTTTAGCCAAAAATTACCATGGACTACCCCCTTTGCTTTTTTTCAAAAAATTATAAAAAATTTTTTTCGCACTATCCGCAAAAAAAAGAATTCTAATTAAAGCCAATACGTTTCTCTATTCAACAAAATAGAAATCAAGTCGATATCTTGAAAACTTAGCAAGTTATGACCAAAAAGGATAGTGCAAAAAACATTTTTTTAGCCAAAAATTACCATGGACTACCCCCTTTGCTTTTTTTCAAAAAATTATAAAAAATTTTTTTCGCACTATCCGCAAAAAAAAGAATTCTAATTAAAGCCAATACGTTTCTCTATTCAATAAAATAGAAATCAAGTCGATATCTTGAAAACTTAGCAAGTTATGACCAAAAAGGATAGTGCAAAAAACATTTTTTTAGCCAAAAATTACCATGGACTACCCCCTTTGCTTTTTTTCAAAAAATTATAAAAAATTTTTTTCGCACTATCCGCAAAAAAAAGAATTCTAATTAAAGCCAATACGTTTCTCTATTCAACAAAATAGAAATCAAGTCGATATCTTGAAAACTTAGCAAGTTATGACCAAAAAGGATAGTGCAAAAAACATTTTTTTAGCCAAAAATTACCATGGACTACCCCCTTTGCTTTTTTTGAAAAAATGATAAAAAATTTTTTTCGCACTATCCGCAAAAAAAAGAATTCTAATTAAAGCCAATACGTTTCTCTATTCAACAAAATAGAAATCAAGTCGATATCTTGAAAACTTAGCAAGTTATGACCAAAAAGGATAGTGCAAAAAACATTTTTTTAGCCAAAAATTACCATGGACTACCCCCTTTGCTTTTTTTCAAAAAATTATAAAAAATTTTTTTCGCACTATCCGCAAAAAAAAGAATTCTAATTAAAGCCAATACGTTTCTCTATTCAATAAAATAGAAATCAAGTCGATATCTTGAAAACTTAGCAAGTTATGACCAAAAAGGATAGTGCAAAAAACATTTTTTTAGCCAAAAATTACCATGGACTACCCCCTTTGCTTTTTTTGAAAAAATGATAAAAATTTTTTTTCGCACTATCCGCACAAAAAAGAATTCTAATTAAAGCCAATACGTTTCTCTATTCAACAAAATAGAAATCAAGTCGATATCTTGAAAACTTAGCAAGTTATGACCAAAAAGGATAGTGCAAAAAACATTTTTTTAGCCAAAAATTACCATGGACTACCCCCTTTGCTTTTTTTCAAAAAATTATAAAAAATTTTTTTCGCACTATCCGCAAAAAAAAGAATTCTAATTAAAGCCAATACGTTTCTCTATTCAATAAAATAGAAATCAAGTCGATATCTTGAAAACTTAGCAAGTTATGACCAAAAAGGATAGTGCAAAAAACATTTTTTTAGCCAAAAATTACCATGGACTACCCCCTTTGCTTTTTTTCAAAAAATTATAAAAAATTTTTTTCGCACTATCCGCAAAAAAAAGAATTCTAATTAAAGCCAATACGTTTCTCTATTCAACAAAATAGAAATCAAGTCGATATCTTGAAAACTTAGCAAGTTATGACCAAAAAGGATAGTGCAAAAAACATTTTTTTAGCCAAAAATTACCATGGACTACCCCCTTTGCTTTTTTTGAAAAAATGATAAAAAATTTTTTTCGCACTATCCGCAAAAAAAAGAATTCTAATTAAAGCCAATACGTTTCTCTATTCAACAAAATAGAAATCAAGTCGATATCTTGAAAACTTAGCAAGTTATGACCAAAAAGGATAGTGCAAAAAACATTTTTTTAGCCAAAAATTACCATGGACTACCCCCTTTGCTTTTTTTGAAAAAATGATAAAAAATTTTTTTCGCACTATCCGCAAAAAAAAGAATTCTAATTAAAGCCAATACGTTTCTCTATTCAACAAAATAGAAATCAAGTCGATATCTTGAAAACTTAGCAAGTTATGACCAAAAAGGATAGTGCAAAAAACATTTTTTTAGCCAAAAATTACCATGGACTACCCCCTTTGCTTTTTTTCAAAAAATTATAAAAAATTTTTTTCGCACTATCCGCAAAAAAAAGAATTCTAATTAAAGCCAATACGTTTCTCTATTCAATAAAATAGAAATCAAGTCGATATCTTGAAAACTTAGCAAGTTATGACCAAAAAGGATAGTGCAAAAAACATTTTTTAGCCAAAAATTACCATGGACTACCCCCTTTGCTTTTTTTCAAAAAATTATAAAAAATTTTTTTCGCACTATCCGCAAAAAAAAGAATTCTAATTAAAGCCAATACGTTTCTCTATTCAACAAAATAGAAATCAAGTCGATATCTTGAAAACTTAGCAAGTTATGACCAAAAAGGATAGTGCAAAAAACATTTTTTTAGCCAAAAATTACCATGGACTACCCCCTTTGCTTTTTTTGAAAAAATGATAAAAAATTTTTTTCGCACTATCCGCAAAAAAAAGAATTCTAATTAAAGCCAATACGTTTCTCTATTCAACAAAATAGAAATCAAGTCGATATCTTGAAAACTTAGCAAGTTATGACCAAAAAGGATAGTGCAAAAAACATTTTTTTAGCCAAAAATTACCATGGACTACCCCCTTTGCTTTTTTTGAAAAAATGATAAAAAATTTTTTTCGCACTATCCGCAAAAAAAAGAATTCTAATTAAAGCCAATACGTTTCTCTATTCAACAAAATAGAAATCAAGTCGATATCTTGAAAACTTAGCAAGTTATGACCAAAAAGGATAGTGCAAAAAACATTTTTTTAGCCAAAAATTACCATGGACTACCCCCTTTGCTTTTTTTCAAAAAATTATAAAAAATTTTTTTCGCACTATCCGCAAAAAAAAGAATTCTAATTAAAGCCAATACGTTTCTCTATTCAATAAAATAGAAATCAAGTCGATATCTTGAAAACTTAGCAAGTTATGACCAAAAAGGATAGTGCAAAAAACATTTTTTTAGCCAAAAATTACCATGGACTACCCCCTTTGCTTTTTTTGAAAAATGATAAAAAATTTTTTTCGCACTATCCGCAAAAAAAAGAATTCTAATTAAAGCCAATACGTTTCTCTATTCAACAAAATAGAAATCAAGTCGATATCTTGAAAACTTAGCAAGTTATGACCAAAAAGGATAGTGCAAAAAACATTTTTTTAGCCAAAAATTACCATGGACTACCCCCTTTGCTTTTTTTGAAAAAATGATAAAAAATTTTTTTCGCACTATCCGCAAAAAAAAGAATTCTAATTAAAGCCAATACGTTTCTCTATTCAACAAAATAGAAATCAAGTCGATATCTTGAAAACTTAGCAAGTTATGACCAAAAAGGATAGTGCAAAAAACATTTTTTAGCCAAAAATTACCATGGACTACCCCCTTTGCTTTTTTTCAAAAAATTATAAAAATTTTTTTCGCACTATCCGCAAAAAAAAGAATTCTAATTAAAGCCAATACGTTTCTCTATTCAATAAAATAGAAATCAAGTCGATATCTTGAAAACTTAGCAAGTTATGACCAAAAAGGATAGTGCAAAAAACATTTTTTTTGCCAAAAATTACCATGGACTACCCCCTTTGCTTTTTTTGAAAAAATGATAAAAAATTTTTTTCGCACTATCCGCAAAAAAAAGAATTCTAATTAAAGCCAATACGTTTCTCTATTCAATAAAATAGAAATCAAGTCGATATCTTGAAAACTTAGCAAGTTATGACCAAAAAGGATAGTGCAAAAAACATTTTTTTAGCCAAAAATTACCATGGACTACCCCCTTTGCTTTTTTTGAAAAAATGATAAAAAATTTTTTTCGCACTATCCGCAAAAAAAAGAATTCTAATTAAAGCCAATACGTTTCTCTATTCAACAAAATAGAAATCAAGTCGATATCTTGAAAACTTAGCAAGTTATGACCAAAAAGGATAGTGCAAAAAACATTTTTTTAGCCAAAAATTACCATGGACTACCCCCTTTGCTTTTTTTGAAAAAATGATAAAAAATTTTTTTCGCACTATCCGCAAAAAAAAGAATTCTAATTAAAGCCAATACGTTTCTCTATTCAATAAAATAGAAATCAAGTCGATATCTTGAAAACTTAGCAAGTTATGACCAAAAAGGATAGTGCAAAAAACATTTTTTTTGCCAAAAATTACCATGGACTACCCCCTTTGCTTTTTTTGAAAAAATGATAAAAATTTTTTTTCGCACTATCCGCAAAAAAAAGAATTCTAATTAAAGCCAATACGTTTCTCTATTCAATAAAATAGAAATCAAGTCGATATCTTGAAAACTTAGCAAGTTATGACCAAAAAGGATAGTGCAAAAAACATTTTTTTTGCCAAAAATTACCATGGACTACCCCCTTTGCTTTTTTTGAAAAAATGATAAAAATTTTTTTTCGCACTATCCGCAAAAAAAAGAATTCTAATTAAAGCCAATACGTTTCTCTATTCAATAAAATAGAAATCAAGTCGATATCTTGAAAACTTAGCAAGTTATGACCAAAAAGGATAGTGCAAAAAACATTTTTTTTGCCAAAAATTACCATGGACTACCCCCTTTGCTTTTTTTCAAAAATTATAAAAAATTTTTTTCGCACTATCCGCAAAAAAAAGAATTCTAATTAAAGCCAATACGTTTCTCTATTCAATAAAATAGAAATCAAGTCGATATCTTGAAAACTTAGCAAGTTATGACCAAAAAGGATAGTGCAAAAAACATTTTTTTGCCAAAAATTACCATGGACTACCCCCTTTGCTTTTTTTCAAAAAATTATAAAAAATTTTTTTCGCACTATCCGCAAAAAAAAGAATTCTAATTAAAGCCAATACGTTTCTCTATTCAATAAAATAGAAATCAAGTCGATATCTTGAAAACTTAGCAAGTTATGACCAAAAAGGATAGTGCAAAAAACATTTTTTTTGCCAAAAATTACCATGGACTACCCCCTTTGCTTTTTTTGAAAAAATGATAAAAATTTTTTTTCGCACTATCCGCAAAAAAAAGAATTCTAATTAAAGCCAATACGTTTCTCTATTCAATAAAATAGAAATCAAGTCGATATCTTGAAAACTTAGCAAGTTATGACCAAAAAGGATAGTGCAAAAAACATTTTTTTAGCCAAAAATTACCATGGACTACCCCCTTTGCTTTTTTTGAAAAAATGATAAAAATTTTTTTCGCACTATCCGCAAAAAAAAGAATTCTAATTAAAGCCAATACGTTTCTCTATTCAACAAAATAGAAATCAAGTCGATATCTTGAAAACTTAGCAAGTTATGACCAAAAAGGATAGTGCAAAAAACATTTTTTTAGCCAAAAATTACCATGGACTACCCCCTTTGCTTTTTTTCAAAAAATTATAAAAAATTTTTTTCGCACTATCCGCAAAAAAAAGAATTCTAATTAAAGCCAATACGTTTCTCTATTCAATAAAATAGAAATCAAGTCGATATCTTGAAAACTTAGCAAGTTATGACCAAAAAGGATAGTGCAAAAAACATTTTTTTTGCCAAAAATTACCATGGACTACCCCCTTTGCTTTTTTGAAAAAATGATAAAAAATTTTTTCGCACTATCCGCAAAAAAAAGAATTCTAATTAAAGCCAATACGTTTCTCTATTCAACAAAATAGAAATCAAGTCGATATCTTGAAAACTTAGCAAGTTATGACCAAAAAGGATAGTGCAAAAAACATTTTTTTAGCCAAAAATTACCATGGACTACCCCCTTTGCTTTTTTTGAAAAAATGATAAAAAAATTTTTTCGCACTATCCGCAAAAAAAAGAATTCTAATTAAAGCCAATACGTTTCTCTATTCAACAAAATAGAAATCAAGTCGATATCTTGAAAACTTAGCAAGTTATGACCAAAAAGGATAGTGCAAAAAACATTTTTTTAGCCAAAAATTACCATGGACTACCCCCTTTGCTTTTTTTGAAAAAATGATAAAAAATTTTTTTCGCACTATCCGCAAAAAAAAGAATTCTAATTAAAGCCAATACGTTTCTCTATTCAACAAAATAGAAATCAAGTCGATATCTTGAAAACTTAGCAAGTTATGACCAAAAAGGATAGTGCAAAAAACATTTTTTTAGCCAAAAATTACCATGGACTACCCCCTTTGCTTTTTTTGAAAAAATGATAAAAAATTTTTTTCGCACTA